>BSBM01000858.1:600000-955000 GCA_027924585.1 Larix kaempferi | reverse complement strand
CTACAAAGTCACCCCAATATCATAGGAATTACTTTTCTACCAACGAGTGTCCATAGCCCTAGGGGAGATAAATACATATCCCAAATGATCCAAAACTTAATTCCCAAGCCTTTATCTTTTAATTTTACTTTGAAATAGAGTTGAATGAGGCAGATCAGTAACCCTTTAAATACATGATGGGTGATACCTATTATTTGAGAATTGGTTAAGTTTACCTGAGTGATGTTTTATATATACCTTGTATTTAACGTTGTGTACCATATTTTCATCTCAAGAATACATCAATCACTATTATATGAGTGGGTGGGATCTTATAGATAACCAACAAGCTATTCAAAACTTGAAATTTGAGGTACTCATGGGCTAGTCACCTAACCAAGTTTGTGTTTCACCATTATGTTGAAATATTAGATGCCCCACAAAATTTTTTAATCAAATAGTTTTGTGAAGAAGTGCCTTAAATAGCTTACAAGATTATGTTGTATGTTTTCCTTCCTATTCAAGTAGTTTATCCCACTCCAGAAACAGGTCTACCACCTGAAATTATTTGTCACCTACATATGTTTTATCAAACCATATTTAACAATTTGTTGGTGAACTAGAAACTTCTTCTTGGTAATCTCCCTTTATTTTATAACTTTAATAAGGTATTGATTTGAATTTGAATGGTTTGGAAAGCTTATCCATGTAAATACTGAGACAAATGGAGAGAGGGTAAGCAAATATTAGGAGGAAGGATAACTTCTTTACTGTACACTAGAAAATACAGGAATGTTCATAAAGCATCTTTAGGGGTCACTCTATCATCCCATTGGGTGTTTGATAAGGCATTGTACCAATTTCTTTGATGGTTAGCTATTGTATTCTTGATGATGAAAACAATATTTGTGTTGGTAGACTCATCTACAAAATTTATTTGAGGTTAATAGTTGGATGAGTGTCATCAAATAATATTTCTATCTAAATAAAACTTTATTAACTTCAAAGGAGAAAAGTAAGTAGCATTATAAAAATGAGTGTTGATGGAACATAAAAATTTGTAATCAAATGTTTCTCTAGAAATTGGATGATCGTCACTTCATTGATATTGATCAAAGGAAAAATATCAGTTTATCATGTGAATCAATATGTGGCATTCAATGTGTACTTGTGTTGCTTGCTTGAGTTAGGATTTATTCACCCTATAATGTTCAAACCACATTCTTGAATGATTCCTCAATTGTAACAAGTTGTAGTGGGATGGTTGGATTCTGTTTGCATCTAACACACTTATGACATACTTGGCATATCCAAACATATGTGTGTATGTGTGTCTATGTGGTTAGCTAGTAGTATCCAACCTTCATGATCTTATGTTTTGTAATAATATCACCAGTGAAACCTTTGACAAGTCTAGCCTGCAATTATGTAAGGACTTTATCAACATTCTATTTTTCAAGACACCCTAGGAGTACTCCATTGTAGTTCCTACATAACAAGATTCCATTTGTTAATTGATTCTATGAGGAAGTGAGCCTCAATGCTCAATTTTGTTTTCAAATTTAGAAAATTGGGAGTCATGTTGTGTTGCAAATACTGCTCAAGATAACTATACTAGGAGTCTATGTTTATAGGTACATATAATACTCCCTAGAATAATAAAGGGCTATTTTATTCTCCCAAACTTATTTACTATTAATGATTAAGGAAAAATAGAGTTGCAAAAGAATGCTACAACCATCTCTAATTTGTTTTTTTATAATGCCAAATATGTTAGCTTTTCATAATTTACTTCAATCTGATCTAGGATCTTAACTGAGAGAACAACATGCACAACACATCAATCATGGACACAATAATGCAAGCACACAAGAGACACATAGTTTACTAGGGGAAAACCATAAAGGTGAAAAACCCCAATAACTTACTCAGAGATAGATAGAGCAATGATACAACCCAAGCATAAGAGATAGACATCTCCTAGCAGCAGCTTCTCCTCCTCCACAAGTGCGCCACTCTCCAAAGAGTGCGTGAGAGAATAGAATGATGAAATAGAGTGCCTCCCGCACTCTATTTATACTTGACTTGACTTTCCTAATAACCTTTACTAGGTCAGCCTCAACTTAACCACATAACACAATGCTGATTGGGCCAACACCCAATAGGGTGGTCTAATAACCCTTTGACCCACATGGCCTACCCCCACTAGAGTGGTCTAATAACCCTTCGACCCACATGACTTATACAAGGCCAACCCCAACAAGGTGGTATAATAACCCATCAAGTATAAGTGACGACACTTACAATATAAATGACAATACTTTCGTATAAAGGAATAATAACATCTCTATAGGAATACAACCAATTCCGTATAGAGGAATAAAAACATTTCTATAGGAATACAATATACATATATGTGAAGTACATTCTGAACTTACATATACATCAACACTCCCTCTTAACTAGGAAGGTATTTCTCGACACAGGTCTTCTAGCACAAGTCTTCTTCTCCGGATCATCGTCACTGGATAATCGTCATTGAGTCATCGTCATCGTCACTGCTACTGCTCTCTCAATCAATCTCTGATTCTACTCGTCATAGGAAGTTCTACAGAGCCAGTCCTTTTTCATACTGGATGTAGGCCCACCATCTACAGGTCTTCATCATCACTGTCCATACTATGGAATCCTCGGGACTTATTACGTGCGTCACAAAACCTAGCTGCAGCATCCCAAGTTGTTATGAGCACACAACTCTACTTGTCGGATCTCCCAGAAGCACATTACATGTGACTGTCACAAAAACTTAAAAGAGTATCTTGACTAGAAAGAACCCTAAAGAGCATTTGAGGATTTTTTCATCCTGTCCATATCTCCAGGACTTATTACATGTGATCCCCACCACAAAACCTTAAAAGAGTGTCTTGTCAAGCAAGAACCCTAAAGAGCATCTGAGGCCTTTTTCATCCTGTCCAGATCTCCATGACTTATTACATATGGTCATGGAAATGCCTCGAAAGAGCATCTGAGCCCTTTTCCATCCTGTCCATATCTCCTAGGTCTATTTACATGCCATAGGAAAAAACCTCGAAAGAGCGTTTGCCAGATCTCCCAAGGAGCTATTATATGCCAGCAACAAAACCTAGCAAGAGAATCTGCAAACCTCCTAGGGCACTATTATATGTCCTTCCAAAGCAAAACCTTGAAAGAGCATTTGCCAGATCTCCTAGGGAGCTATTATATGCCAGCGGAAAAACCTAACAAGAGAATTTGCAAACCTCCCAGGGCGCTATTATATGCTTATCTGCACAACCTGTCCACGGCCACAGAGTATCAACCTGATACTCACCATACATCATCATCCTAATCATCATCACTCCATCATCCTGACGCATGTCATCTGGAGCAACATCCTGAAGCTCATCATCCACGATCATCCTGATCATACAATGCATCCACCTGATGCATACACAGTATCTTCCTAATACATATCATCATACATGATCTACCTAATCATACAATGTATCCACTTGATACATATATAAATACATGATCCACCTGATCATACCTGATACATATCAGCATACACATGATCCAACTGATCATATCTAGCATACAACATGATGCATACATACATAAATGATCCAACTGATCATATCCAACATCCAACATGATGCATATACATATACAGAGTAGTAACTGGAGCATCGTCCTGATGCTCATCATCCAGCGCTTACATCCACAGCCATGTGAAGGATCCTCCTTCCAACATGCTTGGAATGTCTTTGGCAAATGTCTCCATCACTTCTTCCTTGAAGTGTCATCGATCGGAAGAACACCAAGCCTCTCTCTGAAGTACTCGAACATCACTCTGGCTAGTGGCTTCATCAGCACATTTGCAATCTACTCATCCATCCCAACATACAGAAGCTTCACTTCTCCTCTCTGCACCATATCCCTGATATAGTGATATTTGATCTCTATGTGTTTCGACCTGTCGTGGAACACCAGGTTCTCAGACAGATTCACACAACTCTGGCTGTCACAAAAGATACTAGTAGCCTCCAGCAGTAGATCAAAACCTCCAGCAGTAGATCAAAAAACTCAGACAATAGCTTTCATATCCATACTGCCTCACAACTAGCTAAACAGGCTGCAACATACTCTGCTTCGGCTGTACTCAGTGCTATGCAGGACTGCTTCCTACTAAACCAGAGATCACACCTGATCCCATACTGAAGCAACACCCAGAAGTGCTCTTCTTATCTGCAACACTTCTTGCCCAATCTGAATCAACATAACCTTGTAGGTTAAACTTTTGATTCACATCATACTTTAGCCCATAATCAACTGTACCCTTTAGGTACCTCAAAATATGATTTACAGCAACCAAGTGAACACTCCTCGAATCCATCAGGAACTGGCTCAATGTGTTCACTACAAAGCAAATATCTGGTCTCGTGTTCGTTAGGTACATCAAGGACCCAATCATCTGATGATACATCGTGACATCAACCGGATCAGATGAAGCATCACACATAAGCTTCAGGTTCGATGCCATAAGTGTGGCCATGTCCTTGCAGTCCATCATCCCGAACCTCTTTAGGATCTCTACTACAAACTTCCCTTGTCCAAAGAAGAGTCCATCTGCACTCTACCACACCTCCATGCCTAGAAAGTAGTGCATCATCCACAAGTTCTTCATCTTGGACTCGACAGCAAGCTTCCACTACGTGTCGGCAATCAATCTATCTTCACATGTAATAAATAGGTCATCCACATACAAAAGTAGTATCACTGGATTGCCTTCCTCAACCTTGTAGTAAAGGTTGGAATCCGCTTTACTATTGGTAAAGCCCAAACTGGATAGAAAGTTGTCTATCCAACCATACCAAGTTTTGCACATATATGAATTCCCGTCATGTGTCTCAAAACCAAGTGGCTGCTCCACATACACTTCCTCTTTGACTACACCATTCAAGAAAATTGTCTTGACATCCATATGGTGTATTTTCCATTTCATCACTGTAGCTAGAGCAAGTACTGATCTGATGGAAGTGTACCTGGATATAGGAGCAAAAGTTTCTTCATAGTCGATTCCTTCTTTCTGGGAGAAGCCACAAGCTACAAATATCGCTTTGTATTTTTCTATGCTGCCATCTGCAGCATGCTTGATCTTATAGATCCATTTGGAAGTCGCAACAGACTTCCCTTCAGGTCTTGGGATTGCATCCCAAAAATCATTCTTCATGATTGACTGGTACTCCTCGATCATAGCATTCTTCCTGAATCCTGGGAACTTCAATATATTCAATATCTTCAATAGATAACTTTGTTTCTGAAACAAATGTTGTAGTCCCTCTTTTGTAGGTGCTCGTATACGATCTTTCCTACAAAACAAGTTAAATTGCATGTTTTGAAACTTCTCATAGTTTTCAAAACAAATTTTTATGCATAAAGAAATATGTCATATAGTCATGCAATTATTTTAGCCAATGCTTCAATACAACATTCATCCATATCCTGTAACTTTCTAGATGCCTTCCAATCTCTACCAGAACATTGTTAAGAGTTTGCACTACTCCCAACATGTCAGCAAAGAGGTGTCATTCTATATAAGTAGCAATGGAATGTTGTATAGTGTCATAGGCCACTTACCCATCACATGCATATTAGTAGTATACTGTTGATCAATGCAACTATTCTAATATGCATAATACACAACCTAATTCTAGGGACATCAGTATATACATCATTGAACAATATTTATTTAAACAATCAAATATGCAACAAATGATAATTCAAACACTTATCTTTGTTTGTTGGGTTGACTCCCTATCAGTATTTTCTTCCATTCTGCAACTCTATTCTGATGTGGATTGTGAGAAGTGGTCGACTCCTTCTGAATATCTGCATCCTTGCAGAAAATACTGGAGTGTGTTCCCTTTTGATCTTTGCTTCCTGGATTACCTGTCCTTGAAATTATATCCATCCTCAATCACTATGCATGCTTACAAGTATCATTATTGTGATATCCTCGATATCTCATACATAATCATACATTTATTAGTATAATCTCAATACTATCATAAACATAATAATCTTAAACATGGATAGTAATGATCATTTCAAACAGAAATAATAAGAATTAGTATTCAAGGAATCTTATGGTTAGTCATATCATAAATTAAAGTAAGAAACATAACATGCATACACCCATGATTATTCAAACCTATGAATAATCATTATCAATCATTCCATGTATACTTTACACAAGGTAGGATTCTAACTTGATATAGGAAAAACATACATGGACTAATATGCCAGTTGGTTATTGTCTAACATACCCACATGATGTCTTCTTGTTCTCTTAAGTCACTTGTGCTAGTAACCTGCATATCTCATAGGTTAACCAAGTTATACATACCTCGTAAGTAGATCTTCTATGTGATCCATGGAAATGGATGAACCTTTGTCTTCATGTCACCATGGTCATATGTTCTTGAACTAGAACATGATTTTTCTTTCTTGATGTACCTTTCATGTTAGTGGAAAACATCAACCTCATGCAACATCAAAATGCATTAGTACAATCATAAGTGTCAAAAACCCTAGTCAATGAATATCTTCTATCATGCAATCATAATTTTATTAAGGTGATATGACAAGTCTAAAATTAAGGATTTTAGGTTTCCGTGGTTTGTAGTGTTTGAAAAGGTATTCGGATGATCCACGGTGGTCATTTTCGTAGTCAACTGATGAATCCAGCTTGGGATTCGAAACGTTGACTACGAAAATGACCACCGTGGATCATCCGAATACCTTTTCAAAGTCTAAAATTAACCAAGATTGTACTAACCGTAATAATATGAAGACAAACATATCATAAACTTAATTATGAACATAATTCGAAACATACCTTGATAAGTCATACCTGTCGAGATTGCTTGTAATCTTCGTATGTAAGTCTTTAGCCTTATCTCCCTCTGAAACGGGAACTTCTTCAATTATGCAGGTGACCAATCCATTCTCTTCTAGGATTAACCCAATCCACTTGATTTGTAGGAACTGGATCTGGAGCTGGATTAGGGTTTGTCAGAGAAACCCTAAAAATTCAAACTTTGAATTTCAAACTTTTGAAAGGATAGAAAGATGTGCCTTGATGAGCTGATCAAGCCGGTATATTTAGAATTTGAAAACTGCAAAGTTTCACCCCTCAATTTTTCCTTTGAAACTTCTGGATTCACTGGACATGACCCTGAACTAGCGTTAGATAAATCCGACCCTTATTCCCAATCAAAAGGTTCAATCCAAAGCTCTAAGATTCTATTTTTATGAGGAGCTTCTAGCCGTGGTCACAAACTTAAAAAAATTCCAACTTTTGCAGAAGCCCTAATTTTCCACTTTTCCGATCAAAGTCCAGAACTAGGGTTTGATCAAGCCCGGCCTTCTACCCAACCAAAAAATTGATCTTGGTCTCTAAATTTTTTTTTTTTCTAAGTATCATTCAGCCGTTGTCTCTGATTACAAACATACCAAATTTCTTCGAAACCCTAATTCTCGGAGCCATGAATGAAGGTGCTCAAAAAATAATTTTGTTTTGACATAAATGTACACCTGATTTTTTCTGGTGTAACTCTAAACTCTTTGATCCACGGGGTCTGAAAATGTTTCCTGTGGTATCCTGACCTGTCATCTTTCGAAGCCCATAGGCCTAACCTCAAATGGATTCTCTGAGAGACAGTTATGCCAAGTGTCGCAACATGACATGTTTATGGGATAAAACAGGAGATTGAACTTATACAGCATTCCACATGTCACTGGTTCCGTTTCGGCCTCTAAAGATGTTACCTTAGAAATTACAGTCCGTGCACTACTTGTCACTTTTTACGAAATTTCATTTGGAGCTTCCTAGACCAAGTTATGACCTTTTTTCCTAGGTCACATGTTTATGACTCAGATCTAGAAGAGGCAGAAAACCTAGATTGTACAGATCATAAAACACAAAGTACAATGAATTAGAAGAGGCAGAAAAGCTAGATTGTACAGATCATAAAACACAAAGTACAAGGTACATGGGGATCTAATATTCAACCTGTAAAATTTTAAGATACGCAAGACTTCGTCAAAATGGATTTATAGCGAACGTTCTACGATGACTACTTTTCTTCTATATCAAGCCCTAGCATCGCAAGTACAACAAGTGTCATACATGCCATACCATGCCTTCTTTCAGGCTAGCTCTGATACAATGTTAGTTTTTCAGAATTTACCTCAATCTGATCTAGGATCTTAACTGAGAGAACAACATGTACATCATATCTACAGCATATCAATCATGGACACAATAATGCAAGCACACAAGAGACACAGAGTTTACTTGGGGAAAACCATAAAGGTGAAAAACCCCAATAACTTCCTCAGAGATAGATAGAGAAATGATACAACCCAAGTATAAGAGATAGACATCTCCTAGCAAGAGCTTCTCCTCCTCCACAAGTTCG
This sequence comes from Larix kaempferi, assembly GCA_027924585.1. Classification (NCBI taxonomy): domain Eukaryota; kingdom Viridiplantae; phylum Streptophyta; class Pinopsida; order Pinales; family Pinaceae; genus Larix; species Larix kaempferi. Next base: position 946,517 of record BSBM01000858.1, on the reverse strand, counting down.
CCACTCTCCAAAGAGTGCGTGAGAGAATAGAATGATGAAATAGAGTGCCTCCCGCACTCTATTTTTACTTGACTTGACTTGCCTAATAACCTTTACTAGGTCGGCCTCAACTTAACCACATAACACAATGCTGACTGGGCCGACACCCAATAGGGTGGTCTAATAACCCTTTGACCCACATGGACGACCCCCACTAGGGTGGTCTAATAACCCTTCGACCCACATGACTTATACAGGGCCGACCCCAACAAGGTGGTCTAATAACCCATCAAGTATAAGTTACGACACTTACAATATAAATGACGACACTTCCGTATAGAGGAATAATAACATCTCTATAGGAATACAATATACATATATTGGAAATACATTCCGAAGTTACATATACATCAACAAAATATTCATGGGAGGTTTGGGATTCCCAAGGTGCACCTCTTAAAACTCGCATTGAGGGTACGCCTTACAATGGAATATAAAAACTACAAGAACTCTAACTAAGATGAAGCTTGTAAAATTTAACACATTTAGAAATAAAACAACAAAGCAACATAAGAGGGGAAGACCCACACTTAGTCCCTTATAATGGAGTAGAATTGGGTGCTACAAACTTACGATTATCACTTCAAGCAATTTTTCAAGCAAATAACAACATCAACATTCAATAATTTTAGATGAAAACATAAGCCACACATTAACAAGAAAGGACCCTTGAATTTCCAAGCCTTCAAAAAATATTCAACAACTGCTCTAAAGTATTTTTACTCAAACTTTCAACAATGATTACAATCTGAGGGAGCTTCTCTTATTTAGAATTTAAGCCCACATCCCTCAGACATAAATAAGAATATCCACATTCTAGAAACATGATCTCTTTTAGGGAAACATAAAATATGATATCTCCTAACAACTTCCTAAATACAAGCAAAAAATGGATAGTAAAATAAAGGGACAAATGAGTGGATGTGCCAGTTGTCCTCTCCCAAGCAAGGTATCTCCTTGAACTTGGCTTGTTGGACCATACAAATTCATCCATGATGCCTTGTGTGGCCTCTACTTATGGAGTGCTCATCCAAAATACCTCAATAAGGTGCAAAGAATCAATGCTTATGGGATCACCCCCCTATATTTGTGACTCAATGCTTTTGAAAGTCCAAAATCATGCCTAGAATAGTACAATGAGTTAGGATTTTTTCTCTAAGAAGCCAACAAACTTGTCCACAACAAACATGACTAAAATACTACAATGAGTTAGGTAATTTTCTCCAAGAAGCCAACAAATAAGGTACTCTTAGTTGTTATAACAACCTCCATGGATGAAGGAAACCACAAACAATGTGCATAAATCCATGTGCATAAGCATAAAAACAACTCCTAAATTCACAGAATAAGGTAAGCATTATAGAGAAATGTGCATGCAGTTTAGTTATACCTTAATAAATGTGCCAAAGAGTAATGATAAAGGGATTTTCCCACCAAATGGAGGAATCAACTACCTCAACAAGCCAACCCCATGCTAAAAATATAAAAATCAACTAGGGAACTCATCCATGAAGGAAAACATCACATGCAAGGTCAATAAATGTAGCAATTGGAAGGATAGACCATCTAGGAATGTGTGTAATGAGGACTTCTCTGATGTATATGCCATGAATCACGATGAAGAATCCATAAAAAAGACATTGCAGAATCTCCAAGATGAAGTGTTGTAAGGGTCAACACAAAAGTGAACATGTATAATAGTGAACCATACATACTAAAACCTCAACACCCACAAAGTATTCAATAGATACAACTCTCAAAAGGGAGGCATCTGAGGATAGTGTACACAAGTGGTATGCCCCTTACTAAGATAAGTGCTCCATCAAACCAACCTGTATGCCTCTAACATGTGTGATGAAAATTCCAAATAAATTATTCCCATGATGTATATACATCCAAATAGAAACACAATGCCTTCATACCCAATATACTCCAAACATAACCTGCTCTGGCAGGGTCTTCAAACTAGTACAACTACAAGGCCTTATTCAATATGAGTTGTAATAGCTCAAAGGACAATTTTGGAAGTTGAATCCATAAGTATTTTCACACTAGCTTCCTCTTCATTCTAAATCTCCTAAATAACTATGAAATTATTAATAAATTAATACTATATAGTACATAGATCAATGCACAAATCAGAGTCCAATGTCCAATGAGTGACCTGATGTATACATGTAATGTGCTTTAGCATAAGAGGGACCCAGTTTAACAAATTGTGTTATCACGAGTAGAGTCATTTTTGTCTAAGTTGGGCTTCATACCCATGTTATGTTAATCACCTTGTATATACATATAAACTGATATCTCTCGTAGTAAGACTTAGGCTTATTTTCATACTCATAATTGTTTACATGCTCCCCTATTTATTTCATGTGAATACACATTGTGTTTACTTATCTCATGTGAATACACATTGTGTTTATTGTTTTCATGTGAATACACATTGTGTTCATTGTTTCATTTATCATTAAAATCATACACCAAGGAAAATCCATGCTCAAAAAATCATCATATTCATACAATTGGCTTAGAATTTTTTTTCAAACCCTATCCTCTCCTTCGTTTAAAAATCACAAGTTTCATTGCAAATAGAAGCGATATTTCCATTTATTTGTCATGCATTTTACTGATTAGAAGTAGAAGAAAGTTATTGTTGGATTCATTTACTTTCAAAGAGTAGTTCTAGTTTGGAATAAAAGGAAAAAATATAAAAATGTGTAGTTTTTCTCTTTGAAAATTTTGTGCTTGTGTTTATTTTGCTTTTTGGATCAAAGAACTCTCTCCTTCTTGTAGCTATTTTTTCATAGAAAATAAAAGTGCATTGATTCATTCACTTATGCATGGTTTGAGTCAAGTCATAACACCAATGAGTTGCACTTATGCTACCTGATTGAGTAAGACAACAAACCACTAAAATTTATCTCCTTAACTCAACACATTTTAACCTCACTTGAGGATACAGAATAAGTTGTTAGTTAGGTAGGACAGCGAGGATAGGAATCCAAATAATCTCCCCCTTGTCGCTTTTCACCTGATACATAGTTGTTGTCCTTTAGGGTACTAAAATACTCTTGTATTTGTTGACACCGTCATCGACCAGTTTGTTGAGAGGCCCCCCCGTTACACGGGATCAAGCAGTGAGGACTAGTTCCGGATGGACTTTGTGGAATGACGCACTCCACTTGGTGCCTAAGGACACCTCTCCATTGTCTTCCTTGTATTTTTCGTATAGGTGATACAAGGATCAAAGGCAGAAGTTCCGGTTAACCTTCTCGGACGTTTCATGAATGAGGTAGCTTAGTGACTTTTCTTCTAGGATTCTTTTACCGAGGATCCCTTTCGGTAGAGGGATATCCTTCCACTTTTGGTCTTTCACTTTCTATTGTTTGATTTGGATTTCATCACCTTGTGAAGGATACGATCTATTGAGGTCTCCAAAACTTAGTTAGGAAGATTCCTTGCTATCATACCTTTTAGTTGGTCTTTTATTTTATTGTGCTTCTTGTTGGAATTCTGGCCTTTTTGTTGTAGCTCACTTGCTGTGACATCGGTCTTGGTATAGATTTAGAGCTTGCTTTTGTCCTGTGCACTTCTTCTTTTTCTGGATCCCCTTCTACACGCTTAGATTCTTTAGGGTTTTTGAGTTCTTACACAGTCAGTTACCAATATGATGATGTGTGATGTCCTATTCTCCTAGGTCTTCGAGATGGTTGAGTTAGATGGTCTTCTGAAGCGACTAGACACCCCTTGATGGAGCCATAACGCTTGACCTTAGGAGTAGTCTAGAGGACCACATGATCACATCATCCATGTAGAATTTTCCTTTTACACTGAGGATGGAGTTTCATGTTATATGGAAAACTGGTACATTTGAGATAGAGATGATTGGTTGTACCCCACCTTGGTTGATTGACTTTTTGTCTTTTCATTTTGCTGATAATATTTTTGTGGTACCTTTCCTTTTACCTTTTGGGTCTTTTACTCATCTTCAGTTATCTTTTATTTGTACCACCTTTTATGTTTTTGGTCTTATGGGTACTATGGTAGTTTGTCCACATTTGAGGTACACCCCCTTAGTCCAAATGGTTATGAGTATTTATACCAAACTCTTTTCTTTTTGACTTGTACCTTACTGGTTTGTCTTTGTACCCTCACCTAATTAATTGTGTAACCCTGGTACCCACTTAAGACATTATACTCTTTTTTTTATATATTTTTTTTTCTAGAGATGTTTTTGAAGTTTGAAGGTTATTGAGATTTGATTGGTAACCTTTATGCCTACTTTGTTTTTCGATTTTGTCTCCTTCTGCCTATTGGGGAGGTTGTGACACTCAGACTCATCCATGAGCCCTAGTTTTTCTCTGTTTTTTGTTTCAGTAAGGGCCATGAGGTCCTAAGGGTTTTCTTTATCCTTCTGTGTACTCACATGTGGAGGTTGTGAGTCTCTTTGGCCTCAGTCTGCTGGCTATCATCTCATCTATGAGGGCCATAATTTTGCATGGGAAGTTTGGACTGAGTTTTAAAGTTATTTTGTTTTTTTACTGACATTTGTTTTATATGCTCAAATTTTGTGTGTAGTTCTTGATCTGTGGTTATATATATTTGTTGATTTTTATTTGTGATGCTGAGACTTATTAAAGGATTATATTTATTGTGATTGTACTAATCTTTTTGACTGTCATTGAATTTATTTTATTGAATGTACCATATCTCAGTCATCTCTCTCTCTGGTTTGTACTAACCCTCTAATAGGGTCACTTGGTTCCTAGAGTTGGATAGCCTCTAAGAGGAACAGTCATTTACGAAAGTAACTCTTCTGAGTATATTACACGAAATGTCTACACCTAGGTAAATAAATTCACATATTTATTTTCTTCTAAATTAAAAAAATTTATTATTACATGTTACTGAAGATTACTTTAACACAATTAGTAGTGCTAAAGGTGATAATTTGAATTTGAATTTTATTTTTTATTTTTTGTATTAAGTAGTTAAGACTTGTCCTATTAGACAAAATTGTTGGTGATCAAATATGTGTTTTTCTGTTAACCTTTTAATTGCATTAAGACTTTTGTTGTAATCATTATTTTTGCTTTACTTTGTATATTTTACAAGTCATATTGCATCCTTTTAAAATGAAATCGTTTACCATTTGTGCCAATAGTTTTGCAAATTTGGTTGTCGAAATCAAGTATTCTCTAGTGTCAAATAGTGACTTAAAACTTGCATCATAAATTCCTTTTCTGAGATACCTAATGCTCTGTTTCATATTGTGAAAGGCATAGTACCCACACACTATCATACAAGATTTTAATTCTACTACTTTGTATTGGAAAGCACTCATACATTGTAGTTACAAGAGGTAGTTATAGGGAGCTATTGCATATAAGAGGTAGTTACAAGGATCTATTGCATACGAGAGGTAGTTACAAGGATCTATTGCAATATATATTTGACCTTATTTGTACCTTTCCCACAATGGTTGATTTACTTTTGGTCCTTACACCCTGTTTTTTATTGGAAAGCACTCATACATTGTAGTTACAAGAGGTAGTGACAAGGAGTTATTGCAAATAAGAGGTAGTTACAAGGAGTTATTGCATATAAGAGGTAGTTACAAGGAGCTATTGCATATATTTGACATTATTTGACCTTTTATCTCTTTGGCATGCCAAATAATAGGTAGTTACAAGGAGCTATTGCATACAAGAGGTAGTTACAAGGAGCAATTGCAATATAATATATTTGACCTTATTTATACCTTCCCCATAATGGTTGATTTACTTTTGGTCCTTACACCCTGTTGTTTATTGGTCTTGTGGTACCTTGTCCTTGGTGTGTGGTTGATAGGGTCATTTCTCCCATCGTGATTTGTTCGTACCACCCTTTAATGTTTTTGGTCCTTTGGGTACTGTGGTTGTTTGTCCCCTAAATGACCCTAGTACCCCACTTATGATTTATGTGTTTTTATGTTAAGTTTTTACTTGCACTAATACTTTTGTTGTAATCATTCTTTGTGCTTTATTTAACTTTTGTTACGAATGCAACTGTCTTTGTATTATAACTACTATTGCATACAACCTTTCTCTCTATCTCCTTGGTTTGTACTTACCCTTTAGTAGGGTCAGTGGGTTCCTAGTGTTGGATGACCTCTAAGAGGTACAACTTTCATTGAAACTAATAATTATGAGTATCCGACAAGAAGGTTCCACATTATGGTGTAAGTACCCTAAAGTACCTATCTTCTTTACTCATGTTAATTTTGTTTAAATATTGTTAGAAATTAGATGTTACTGAAGATTACTTTAACATAATGAGCCAACTGGTAGTGTGAATGTGGAAAAGTCGAAAGAGATGAAAATTATGTTTTGTAACTGTTGTTTTATTTAGTTTTAGTGGTACTTGTTTATTTGATGTAATAAAAGAAAGGAGTTTACATTTGGTGGAGGCATGCTAACTACGTATGATGATAGTGGAAAATGCATTCCTTAATGTATTGCATTTTTTTAATATGCAGAACTATGCATATGCCTTGTAGCGCCTTTTGTAAGAGGTGTGAAGCGACTTTGGAGCCGTACTATTATCAGTTGTAGAAGGTTGTAAAACAAACCTTTCCCTGACTCGCTCTCTTCACCCACAACAAAAGAAACATAAAATGAGACTAAAAATGAAATTGAAACTGAAACTGAAACAAAAAAATGAAAATGAGACTAAAAATGAAACTAAAAATGAAACAGAAAAATGAACCTGAAACTGATATTCACTGCCAAAATCTGCAGCTAAAATACTAGGACCCAAGGCTGAACAGATAGCCCATAAACTTAACGCATAGCCCTTAACCGACACCTGCACCTAGGAGCTACAAGTTACCTTATAAAAGGCGCTACACGTCACCTTTTAAAAGGAGTTATGCCTTGAGTTCCTATCTAAACATTTTTCCCATGGTGCAGGTAGAACCAAATAGGTATTTGTCAGATCTGTCTTCCTCGAGCGAGGGGAATTTAGGAAGGCTAGAGGAAAGTGAGACATCCAGTAGGTCTACAATAGTTTTATCAACTAGATGTCAAAATATCAAAAGAAAATTCCATAAACGCATAGAATTGTTTCTCACTGAAGGGGGGTCATGTTCCTATGATGATAAGATAATAGGAAACATCGAGGTGCCCTTGAGGTACATACATATAGAGAAACAATGGGTACCCAAGGATCTTCCTCAATTGAACACATAATTTTGTGTGAATGAGAGGATATATTGAATTGCACCATCGTCATTACATGGTTTGGGTTTTTTTTGCATGGATGGCATAAAGGTCGGTTATGGAAGATGTACAAAATTGATGGATTATGTTGGACCATGTTACAAATATAAAGATTGGATGCGCTTGGTCCAATATACCTGAAATATGTGTAGATATTGATTGTCAAAAAACTATTTACAATTGAAAGACAAAGATCAAAATAAAGAAGCAATGCTGTACATTGATGGAAGGCCAAAGGCCACAGGAAATATTATGGGGTTTATAAACAGTACACAACCAGGGCCTACAATTAAGCAACCCAACTGCGAATTTGAGGGGCATTAAGGAAACCATGTTTTTATATGTACCATTAAATCAATATTTGAAGGGGAAGAGTTGCTTATTAATTACAATTTGAATTGAGTAGATACAAACACAGTTACTATGGGAGTGGTACATCTAACAATTTACCCAACCTTTTATTAATGAATTTAACATCTTAAGGATTTTTCGTTAGTTTATTTCATTTAAATTTTCTATATTTACTTCACAGGCTAGTGATTGGGGAAAATCTCGGCCAGCAGATGGTCAGAGGAGTACAAATTCCTCGAGGGAGAAGGTATACATCTTTGTAATAGTAAAAATATAATAAGAAAAAGAGTTTTTTTTCATTTTTTTTCATTAGTATATTAGTTTGGTTTATATAATGTTATCTATATTTGATGCAGAACGTTGATCGGGGAAGCCACCCAGTTGTTGATCAAACGACAGCAGCCTTGGGGCAATAGGTAAACCTGATTGTAATTGTACAATTTAAATATATTAAAATGTTTTCTTATTATATTAATGTTTCAATGAGTATTTTGGTTTCGTTTAGGTAATTTTTTCTATGTTTTTGGTGCAGGCCAGTTCTGTAAGGGGCACCTCCCTAGCAGTAGATCATACCAAACCTTCCTCGAGGCAACATGTATACATCTTTGTAATAGTAAAACTATGATATGAAGAATAGTTTTTTTTGTTGTGTTTTTTCATGAGTATATTCGTTTGGTTTATATAATGTTATGTATATTTGATGCAGAGTGTTGATCGAGGAAGCCACCCTGATGTTGATTAGATAATAGCAGCCTCAGGGAAACAGGTAAACCTGATTGTAATTGTACAATTTAAATATGTCAAAATGTTTTGTTATTATATTGTTTCATTGAGTATTTTGGATTCATTTAGGTGATTTTTTCTATGTTTTTGATTCAGGGTTTTATAAGGGGAACCTCCCTATTAGTAGATCGGGGAAGGTCACCTATAACCATTGATCCAATGAGTAGATCACAATCCTTGAGGAAGAAGGTATAATTCATTGGAATTGTACCAATATAATATGTAGCATAATGTTTATTTTGTTATTTATTTTTCGTGTGTATACTGGTTTCATTATGATAATGTTTTCTACTTTTTTTTTGCAGGGGGGTGATTGGGACAAGTCCCCGATTGTGGATCAGACGACACCATCATCCAGGCATCAGCTAAACCTAGTTGTAATTTTAGGAATCTATCATGATAGATATGTTTTGTTAATATAATTTTAGGAATATATCATGATAGAAATCAATACTGTTTTATATATTTTTGTTGTAGACCAATGATTTGGTGTATGAAACAACATCACAGCTATCAATAGATTTTGAAGTGGATGAGTTGTTGGGCGATGCTGAAATTGGTTATTCTCTAGACCCAGTTAAGCTGATAGAGAAGACCTTGAAAAAACTTAGTCTGGATATCCTTTGTCTTCTATTCACTATTCCAGAGATAGACAATATTAAATCCAAGATTGAAGTGTTGACAAAGAGATTTCATGCCTTACAAGTATGTTTCGGAATCTTGAATCATAATATAAATGCATTTATAACTTTATAATTTTGACTTTTATATGATAGTGAAATTATAAAATGTGGTTTGTATTTACAGGATTATCTGGGACCACACACTCTAAGTGGTCAAGGCCATGTTGGCCCCACTGATGCTCGTGGAGATACGTTGCATCATGAGCAAACGACTCCACGTGCATTGACTCATTTTCCATTTTTCTCGACTGAATAGTTGGAAACACATTCCGCAACACCCCAGATGCCAGCTGTGAGTGCATCGGCCGCTAGTGACCGATGCACACCTGATCGTGTAGAAGAAGGGATCGACATCGAGCCTCCTAGTATTGACATTGCTAAAGCAACATTTCTTGGATCTTCCCATGTCACTAGCATGGGTACAATCGAGACAAAATTTTTGGTGGATGAAGATCTCATTCCAATAAAGATAGAGAATATCCTAGGTAATTATACGTTGATCAATTTAGTGTTTATAATTTGATTATAATATATCGATAAAACATTTTTTCAACTAATTATGATCATGGCATGATCGTTCTGTAGGAAATGATGTTTTTTATAAACATCTAAATGATTTTTCCTTAGATATCTTTGAGTCCACCTTCCACACAGGATGGGATAGACAAATGAAAAATTTAAAAGATGAGATCACTAATCAGTTGGTTGGCCTGTTCAGAAATGATACCTTCAATCAAGTCGCAGTCCTGAAAAAGGGTGGACAACATATGAAGATTGTCTGAGACCAATATAGGGTTCACTTGGAAAGGAAACCTAGGTATGAGCGCCCTCCGATGATTCTAGGAAAAGAGTGGAAAGCTCTAGTGGAAGATGGAAAGGATAGGGCTCTGAGAAAAGAAGGAAAGCTAACACCAGGCACAGGGAGGTATGCAATACTTTCCACAATGTAGTTCTAAACCTTATTATTATTAGTTTTTATATTGAATTTGAAACATCTAACGTATTTCAACACTTGCATAGGCTGTCAGACACATCAAAGGCCACAAAAGAAAGAATGGAAAAAATTGGTCAGCACAAGCTTGGGCCTGGTGGTTATTCAAATTTGGTGTCACAAATTGTAAGTTTCGAAAAACCAATAATGCATCCAAATAAGAAATTGAAAATCATTTTTTGTTTTATTGCACCGCAAAATGTAAATGTTAAATTTTGAGCATTAATTCACAATACTCTTGGATCTTTACTGAGAGAATAACATATACAGTATATCAATGCATAACAATCACACTAAGCATGATAAGCATCACAAGAATCAAAAGCATGAGAGACAAGAGACACAGAGTTTCCATGGGGAAAACCCTAAGGTGAAAAACCCCACAACTTCCTCAGAGATAGAGAGAGCAATGGCTCAACCAAAGTACAACCAAAATACACTCGAGATAGTCTCCTAGTAGCAGATGATCCTCCTCCTCACTAGTGCACCACTTTTTGAGTGAGAGAAGTGTGTCTTTCTGAATGATCCAAACAGAAATCTCCCGATCTCTATTTATACTTAACCTGTTTACCCAGTTACACTATGGGGCCGACTTGTCTATCTAGATACATCCATAATATAATATATATTCCAGGGCCGACCCCACACATGGTGGTCTAATAACCCATCGGCAAGTACACACACTTGCGACACTTGTCAATCCACATGACGACACTTCCTTATAGAGGAATAACACATCTCTAATAAGGGTACAATAAATATAGATGAAATACATTCCAAAGTTACATATACATCAACACTCCCTCTTAACTAGGAAGGTATTTCTCGACACAGATCTACTAGACAAGTCTTCTTCTCAAGATCATCGTCATCGATGCATCATCATTGTTAAATTTTCAGAATTTACTTCAATCTGATCTAGGATCTTAACTGAGAGAACAACATGTACAGCATATCTACAGCATATCAATCATGGAGACAATAATGCAAGCACACAAGAGACACAAAGATTTACTTGGGGAAAACCATAAAGGTGAAAAACCCCAATAACTTCCTCAGAGATAGATAGAGAAATGATACAACCAACCATAAGAGATAGACATAACCTAGCGGCAGATCCTCCTCCTCCATAAGTGCACCACTCCTCCTTGAGTGTATGAGTGAGAAGTGAGTGAGTAAATAGAGTGCCTCTCGCACTCTATTTATACTTGACTTGACTTGCCTTTTTACCTAACTCATGTAGGCTCGAACTTAACCACATAACATAATGCTGACTCGGCCGAACCCCAATAGGGTGGTCTAATAACCCTTTGACCCACATGACTTATACAGGGCCGAACCCAAACAAGGTGGTCTAATAACCCATCAGGTATAAGTTACGACACTTACAATATAAATAACGACACTTCCGTATAGAGGAATAATAACATCTCTATAGGAATACAATATACATATATGTGAAATACATTCTGAAGTTACATATACATCAACACTCCCTCTTAACTAGGAAGGTATTTCTCAGCACAGTTCTTCTAGCACAAGTCATCTTCTCTGGATCATCGTCACTGGATAATCGTCATCGAGTCATCATCATCGTCACTGCTGCTACTATCTCAATCAATCTCTGAATCTACTCGTCATAGGAAGTTCTACAGAGCCAGTCCTTTTTCATACTGGATGTAGGCCCACCACCTGTAGGTCTTCATCATCACTGGCCATACTGTGGAATCCTCAGGACTTATTACGTGCGTCACAAAACCTCGAAAGAGCATCCCAGGCTGTTACGAGCACACAGCTCTACCTATAGGATCTCCCAGGGCACAAATTACATGTGACCTCACCACAAAACCTCGAAAGAGAATCCCAGGACTGATTACGAGCACAAGGCTCAACCTATCGGATCTCCCAGGGCACAAATTACATGTGGTCACCACAAAACCTCGAAAGAGCATCCCATGACTGATTACGAGCACACAGCTCAACCTATCGGATCTCCCAGGGCACAAATTACATATGGTCATGGCAAAACCTCGAAAGAGCATTTCAGGATGTTACTGGTACACAACTCCGACCTGAAATCTCCCAGGGCACAAATTACATACCACAGGACAAAACCTCGAAAGAGCATCTGCCAGATATCCTAGGGCACAAATTACATGCCATAGGCAAAACCTTGAAAGACTATCTGCAGATCTCCCAGGGCACAAATTATATGTCCTCCCAAGCAAAACCTCGAAAGAGCATTTGTCAGATGTCCCAGGGCACCGAATTACATGCCATAGGCAAAACCTCGAAAGACCATCTGCAAATATCCCAGGGCACAAATTACATGCTTATCTGCACAACCTGTTCCACGGCCACAGAGTATCAACCTGATAGTCACCATACATCATCCTGATGTATCCATGATCATCCTGATCATCACTGCAACATCCTGCTGCATGTCATCTGGAGCAACATCCTGAAGCTCGTCATCTATGATCATCACTGCAACATCCTGCTGCATGTCATCTGGAGCAACATTCTGAAGCTCGTCATCTATGATCATCCTGATCATCACTGCAACATCCTGCTGCATGTCATCATACCTGATCCACCTGATCATCAATGCATCTACCGGATGCATACCAAGTATCTACCTGATACATATCATCATACATGATCCTCCTGATCATCAATGTATCCACCTGATACAAATACAAATACATGATACATATCACCATACATGATCCACCTAATCATACAATGTATCCACCTGATACATATACAGATATATGGTCCAAGCATCCAACATGATGCATACATACATACATAAAATGATCCAACTGATCATATCCAGCATCCACATGATGCGTACATACATACATAAAAATGATCCAACTGATCATGTCCAGCATCCAACATGAAGCGTACATACATACATAACATGATCCAACTGATCATATCCAAGCCGAAACCAGAACATCATCCTGATTCTCATCATCCAGCGCTTACATCCACAGCCATGTGAAGGATCCTCCTTCCAACATGCTTGGAATGGCTTCAGCAAATGTGTCCATCACTTCTTCCTCGAAGTGTCCTCGATCTGAAGAACGCCAAGCCTCTCTCTGAAGTACTCGAACTTCACCCTGGCTAGTGGCTTCGTCAGCACATCTGCAATCTGGTCGTCCATTGCAACATACAGGAGCTTCACAGCTCCTCTCTGCACCATATCCCTGATATAGTGATATTTGATCTCTATGTGTTTCGACCTGTCATGAAACACTGGGTTCTCGGACAGCTTCACACAACTCTGGTTATCACAGAAGATGCCAATAGCTTCCAACGGGAGATCAAATAACTCAGACAGTAGCTTCCGTAGCCATACTGCCTCACAACTAGCTGAACAAGCTGCAACATACTCTGCCTCAGCTGTACTCAGTGCTACGCAGGACTGCTTCCTGCTAAACCAAGAAATCACACCTGATCCCATACTAAAGCAACACCCAGATGTGCTCTTCCTATCTGCAACACTGCCAGCCCAATCTGAATCAACATAACCTTGCAGGTTAAACTTTTGATTCACTTCATACTTGAGCCCATAATCCACAGTACCCTTCAGGTACCTCAGAACATGCTTTACAGCAACCAAGTGAACACTCCTCGGATCTGTCAGGAACTGAATCAATGTGTTCACAGCAAAGAAAATATCTGGTCTCGTGTTCTTCAGGTACATCAAGGACCCAATCATCTGACGATACATGGAGACATCAACTGGCTCAGATGAAGCATCACATAGAAGCTTCAGATTTGATGCCATAGGTGTGGCCATGGCCTTGCAATCCATCATCCCAAACCTCTTCAGGATCTCTACTGCAGATTTCCCTTGTCCAAGGAAGATTCCATATGCACTCTGCCACACCTCCATGCCAAAAAAAATAGTGCATCATCCCCAAGTTCTTCATCTCGAACTCGGTAGTAAGCTTCTGCTGCATGTCGACAATCAATCTATCTTCACCTGTAACAAACAGGTTATCCGCATACAACTATTCAAGAAAGCTGTCTTGAAATCCATCTAGTGTATCTTCTATTTCATCACTTTCATATTTCTCTATGCTGCCATCTGCAGCATGCTTGATCTTGATAGATCCATATGGAAGTCATAACAAACTTCCCTTTAGGTCTTGGGACTACATCCCAAACATCATTCTTCATGATCGACGGATCATGGCATTCCATTTCTTCATCCCAGATCCTGGGAACTTCAATATCTTCAATAGATATCTTTGTTGCTAGAACAAATGTTGTAGTCCTTTTGTAGGTGAAGATATACAGTCTTTCCTACAAAACAAGTTAAATTGCATGATTAGAAACATCTCATATTTTTCAGAACAAATTCTTACACATAAAGAAATATGTCATACAGTCATGCAATTATCTTAGCCAATGCTTCAATACAACATTTATCCATATCCCGTAACTTTCTAGATGCCTTCCAATCTCTACCAGAACATTGTTAAGAGTGTGCACAACTCCCAACATGTCAGCAAAGAGGTTTCATTCTAGATAAGTAGCAATGGAATGTTGTACAGTGCCATAGGCCACTTACCCAAGTAGTATACGGTTCATCAATGCAACTATTCTAATATGCACAATACATATCCTAATTCTAGGAACATGAGCATATACATCATTGAACAATTTTATTTAAACAAACACATATGCAAGAAATGATAATTAAAATACTTATCTTTGTTTGTTCGTTGGGTGGACTCCCTCTGAGTCTTCGCTTTCTTGCAGGAGCTACTGGAGTCCTAATCTGCAGTAGCTTCTTCTAAACCTTTCTGTTGTGGAATGTAGAGAGATGGTCAACTCCCTCTGAATATCTGCATCCTTTCATAAACCACTGGAGTGTACTCCCTCTTGATCTTTGCTCCCTGTATTACCTGTCCTTGAACTTATATACATTCTCGATCCCTATGCATGCTTGTTAGTATCATCATTGTGTTATCCTCTAGGTCTAATATAAAATCATACATTCATTAGTATACTATTAAAACACAATAATCTCAAGCATGTATAGTCATGATCATTTCAAACATAAATAATAAGCATTATCATTCAAGGTTTATGTAGGATTCTTATGGTTAGTCAAATCATAAGAAACATAACATGTCTAAACCTATAATTACTCAAACCTATGACTCTTCAGGTTAATTGAATCATCAATCAAGATAAGAGATATAATATGCATAAAACCTGTGATTATTCAAACCTATACCTTCATGATTCTTCTAGTTAGTCATATCATCAATTATGGTAAGAAATATAATATGCATACAACCATGACTTATTCAAACCTACGACTTCATGGATAATCATTATCAAACAACACAACAATATAAGATCCTAACACAAGGTAGGATTCTATCTTGATATAGGAAAAACATACCTGGATTGGCATGCTAGCTATTTATGTCTAACATACTCACATGATGTCTTCTTGTTCTTCTTCAATGACTTGTGCTAGTAACCTGTATATCTCATAGGTTAACTATTAAAAAACCAAGTTATACATACCTCGTAAATGGATCTTCTATGAGATCCATGACAATGGATGAGTCTTTATCCTCATGTCATCATGACATATGTTCTTGAACTGGAACATAATTTGTCTTTCTTGGTGTACCTTTCATGTTAGTAGACAACATAAACCTCATACAACACCATAATGCATTAGTACAATCATAAGTGTCAACACCCTAACCAATGAATATCTTCTATCATGCATTCATATTTTTGTTAAGGTGATACGACAAATCTAAAATCAAGATTGTACTAACCGTAATAACATGAAGACAAACATACCATAAAATTAATCATGAAAAAATCTCAAAACATACCTCGATGAGTCATACCTGTCGAGATCACTTGTAATCTTCTTATGTAAGGCCTTAGCCTCATCTCCCTCTGAAACAGGAACTTCTTCACTTATGCAGGTGACCAATCCATCTTCTTCTAGGATTAACCCAATCCACTTGATTTGCAAGAACTGGACTTCGAGCTGGATATGGGTTTGTCAGAGAAACCCCAAAAATTCAAACTTTGAATTTCAAACTTCTAATAGGACATAAATATGTGCCTTGATGAGCTGATCAAGCTGGTATATTCAGAATTTGAAAACTGCAAAGTTTCACTCCTCAATTTTACCTTTGAAACTTTCGGATTCACTAGATGTGACCCTGAACTGGGGTTTGATGAAGCCCACTCTTTTTCCCAATCAAAATGTTTGATCCAAAGCTCTAAGCTTCTATTTTTTTGAGGAGCTTCCAGCCGTGGTCACAGATTTCAAAAATTCCCATTTTTACAGAAGCCCTAATTTTCCACTTTTCTGATCAAAGTCCCGAACTAGGGTCTAATCAAGCCTGGCCTTCTGCCCAACCAAAAATTCTGATCTTGGTCTCTAAATTTCTATTTTGATGAGTAGCATCCAGCCGTGGTCTCCGATTACAAAAATTCCAAATTTCTCCAAAGCCCTAAATTCCGGAAGCCATGAATGAAGGTACTCAAAATAAATTATGTTTTGACAGAAATATGTACCTGATTGTTTCTAGTGTAACTCCAAATTTTTTTATCCACAGGGTCTGAAAAAGTGTCTTGAGATATCCTGACCTGTTAGCTTTCCATCCTGACAGGTCTGACCTCAATTGGATTCTCTAAGAGAGAGTTATGCCAAATGTTGCAACGTGACCTGTTTTGGGATAAAACAGGAGAGAGAAATTGTACGGCATGACACGTGTCATTGTTTTAACTTCAGACTCTGAAAACGTTTCCTGAGATAGCTTGTCCTGTTACCTTTCCATCCTGACAGGTCTGACCTCAATTGGACTCTTTGAGAGAGAGTTATGCCAAATGTCGCAACGTGACCTGTTTATGGGATAATACAGGAGAGCGCACTTGTACGGCATGCCATGTGTCACTGGTTCAACTTCGGCCTCTAAAAAACTTTTCTGAGATAGTACAGTCTGTGTGATACCTGTCACTTTTCACGAAATTTTATTTGGAGCTTCCTAGCCCAACTTATGACCTTTTTCCCAAGGTCACCTGATTTTGACTCAGATCTGGAAGAGGCAGAAACCCTATATTGCACAGATCATAAATCACAAAGTACAATGAATTAGAGGTTGTCCTTTGGACACAAGGTACCTGGAGATTTAATTTTCATCCTGTAACAATTTCAGATCCGAAAACTTCTCCAAAACGGATTTATAGCGAAAGTGATACGACGACTGGTTTTTGCTATATCAAGCCCTATCATCGTAAGTGCAACAAGTGTCATACATGCCATATCATGCCTTCTTTCAGGCTAGCTCTGATACCATGTTAAATTTTCAGAATTTACTTCAATCTGATCTAGGATCTTAACTGAGAGAACAACATGTATAGCATATCTACAGCATATCAATCATGGAGACAATAATGCAAGCACACAAGAGACACAAAGATTTACTTGGGGAAAACCATAAAGGTGAAAAACCCCAATAACTTCCTCAGAGATAGATAGAGAAATGATACAACCAACCATAAGAGATAGACATAACCTAGCAGCAGATCCTGCTCCTCCATAAGTGCACCACTCCTCCTTGAGTGTATGAGTGAGAAGTGAGTGAGTAAATAGAGTGCCTCTCGCACTCTATTTATACTTGATTTGACTTGCCTTTTTACCTAACTCATGTAGGCTCGAACTTAACCACATAACTCAATGCTGACTGGGCCGACCCCCAATAGGGTGGTCTAATAACCCTTTGACCCACATGGCCGACCCCCAATAGGGTGGTCTAATAACCCTTTGACCCACATGACTTATACAGGGCCGACCCCAAACAAGGTGGTCTAATAACCCATCAAGTATAAGTTACGACACTTACAATATAAATAACGACACTTCCGTATAGAGGAATAATAACATCTCTATAGGAATACAATATACATATATGTGAAATACATTCTAAAGTTACATATACATCAACAGTCATCATCATCGTCACTGCTGCTGCTATCTCAACCATTCTCTGACTCTACTCGTCATAGGAATTTCTACAGAGCCAGTCATTTTTCATACTGGATGTAGGCCCACCACCTACAGGTTTTTGTCATCACTGGCCATACTGTGGAATCCTCAGGACTTATTACCTGTGTCACAAAACCTCGAAAGAGCATCCCAGGCTATTACGAGCACACAGCTCTACCTATAGGATCTCCCAGGGCCATATTTTATGTGACCTCACCACAAAACCTCGCAAGAGCATCCAAGGTTGTTACAAGCACACAGCTCTACCTATAGAATCTCCCAGGTACAGATTATATGTGGTCATGGAAAAAACTCGCAAGAGCATCCCAGGACTTATTACGGGCACACAGCCCAACCTATCAAATCTCCCAGAGACATATTATATGCCATAGGACAAAACCTCGAAAGAGCATCTGCCAGATATCCTAGGGCCAGATTATATGCCATAGGAAAAACCTCGAAATACTATCTGCAGATCTCCCAGGGCCAAATTATATGTCCTCCCAGAGAAAAATGTCGAAAGAGCATTTGCCAGATATCCCATGGCCAAATTATATGCCATATGAAAAACCTCGAAAGATTATTTGCAAATCTCCTAGGGACAAATTATATACTCATCTACACAACCTGATCCATGGCCATAGAGTATCAACCTAATACTCACCATACATCATCCTGATGTACACATGATCATCCTGATCATCATCACTGCAACATCCTGCTGCATGTCATCTGGAGCAACATCCAGACGCTCGTCATCCATGATCATCTTGATCATACAATGCATCTACCTGATGCATACCAAGTATCTACCTGATACATATCATCATACATGATCCACCTAATCATACAATGTATCCACCTGATACAAATACAAAATACATACAAATGATCCTACTAATCAAATCCAGCATCCAACATGATGCATACATACATATACATATAAATGATCCAACTGATCATATCCAGCATCCAACATGATGCATACATACATATACATATAAATGATCCAACTGATCATATCCAGCATCCAACATGATGCATACATACATATATAAATGATCCAACTGATCATACAAAGCAGAAACCAGAACATCATCCTGATGCTCATCATCCAGTGCTTACATCCACAGCCATGTGAAGGATCCTCCTTCCAACATGCTTGGAATGGCTTCAGCAAATGTTTCCATCACTTCTTCCTCGAAGTGTCATCAATCTGAAGAATGCCAAGCCTCTCCCTAAAGTGTTCAAACTTCACCCTAGCTAGTGGCTTCGTCAGCACATCTCCAATCTGCTCGTTCGTTGCAACGTACAGGAGCTTCACAGCTCTTCTCTGTACCATATCCATGATATAGTGATATTTGATCTCTATGTGTTTCAACCTATCATGAAACATTGGGTTCTCAGACAACTTCACACAACTTTGTATTCACAAAAGATACCAGTAGCATCCAACGAGAGATCAAATAACTCAGACAGTAGCTTCCGTACCCATACTGCCTCACAACTAGCTGAACAGGCTGCAACATACTCTACCTCAGTTGTACTCAGTGCTACGCAGGATTGCTTCCTGCTAAACCAAGAGATCACACCTGATCCCATACTGAAGCACCTAGATGTGCGCTTCCTATCTGCAGCACTGCCAGCCCAATCTGAGTCAACATAACCCTACAGGTTAAACTTTTGATTTCCCTCATACTTGAGCCCATAATACACTGTACCCTTCAGGTACCTCAGAACATGCTTTACAGCAACCAGGTGAACACTCCTCGGATCTGTCAAGAACTAAATCAATGTGTTCACGGCAAAGCAAATATCTGGTCTTGTGTTCATCAGGTACATCAAGGACCCAATCATCTGACGATACATATAGACATCAACCGACTCAGATGAAGCATCACATAGAAGCTTATGCCATAGTTGTGGCCATGGCCTTGTAATCCATCATCCCAAATCTCTTCAGGATATCTATTGTGTACTTCCCTTGACCAAGAAAGATCTCACCTGCACTCTGCCACACCTCCATACCTAGGAAATAATGCATCATTCCCAAATCATTCATATCGAACTCGGCGACAAGCTTCCTCTCAGTATCTGCAATCAATCGGTCATTTCCTGTTACAAATAAGTCATCTATGTACAGAAGTAGAATCGCAGGATTCCCTTCCTCAAGCTTGTAGTAACGGTTGGAATCCACTTTACTCTTGGTAAATCCCAAACTAGATAGGAAACTGTCCATCCTACCATACCAAGTTCTGGGGGCTTGCTTCAAGCCATACAAGGCTTTCTTCAATCTGCACACATATGACTCCCTATCATGTATTTCAAAACCAAGTGGTTGCTCCACATATACTTCCTCTTCAACTACACCATTCAAGAAAGCAGTCTTGACATCCATCTGGTGTATTTTCCATTTCATTGCTGCAGCCAAGGCAAGTACTGTTCTGATGGAAGTATACTTGGCTACAGGTGCAAAAGTTTCTTCGTAATCTATTCCCTCTTTCTGAGAGAAGCCACGAGCTACGAATCTTGCCTTGTATTTCTCCTCACTACCATCTGCAGCATGCTTGATTTTGTAGATCCATTTGGAAGTCACAATAGACTTCTCTTTAGGTCTTGGGACAACATCCCAAACATCATTCTTCATTATTGATTGGTATTCCTCAACCATGGCATCCTTCCATTCTTTCTTTTCCGTTGCTTCTTCATAACTGGAAGGTTCTTTGTTCATAATGTCACAGAGTAAAGCAACATAGCTAGTATGTGATCTAGTTCTCTTCTTTGCTCTGTGTTCTTCTTCTAGAATGCCAAATCTTTCTGCATCTTGAATGAGCTCTCTAGCCCATGCAAGTTTCCTCTTGTGAGAGTTATCCTCACGGGGTGGATCTACAAGTTCTTGCGGATCTTCAAACTCACGAACAACTTCTGGAACCGCTTCAGTCATGGTAGTGTCTTGAAATCTAGTTTCCTTAGGTTGTTCATAAACTTCGATAGGTGCCTTCCTTGATTTGATGAATGCTGAGTTTTCATCAAATGTTATGTCCCTGCTGACATGAATCTTCTTGAACCCTGGAAAGTATATTCTATAAGCCTTTGAGCTTTCACTGTAACCCACAAAGATACCCTTCTTTCATGAAGGATCTAGTTTAGTCCTCTTTTCCTTTGGGACATGAGTGTATATTGGACAACCAAATATTTTGAGATGGCTGACTTCAGGTTTCTTACTAGAAAAGACCTCTTCTGGTATCTTGTTGTCCAATATCTTGTAGGGTGTTCTGTTCTACATATATACAGCTGTTCTAGCATCTTTTTCCCATAGATGCATAGGTAGATCTTGGTCATGTAGCATTGCCCTTGCTGCTTCCATGATAGTTCCGTTCTTCCTTTCTACAACTCCATTCTGTTGAGGATTATAAGGAGCATTCAACTCCCTCTTAATCCCTGAATCACTACAAAGCTTCTTGGTGTCACCTGAGGTGAATTCTCCACCATTGTCGGATCTGAATGTTTTGATCTTCTTGTTAGTTTGATTATCCATCATGGTTTTGAATTCCTTGAACTTATCAAACACCTTATCTTTGTTCTTCAAGAAGTATACCCAAGTCTTCCTGGAGAAGTCATCAATGAATGAGACATAGTAAACATACCCACTTAGGGAACTGGATGACATAGGACCACATACATCTGAGTGGATGATTTCCAGGATATCTTTTGCCTTGCTTTCACTACTTGGGAAAGCCTTCTTAATGTTCTTACCTTTTGCACATCCTTTGCAAACACCTTCATGTTTGGTCTTGATTTCAGGAAGACCCTCTACAGCCTTGCTTGCAATTAGAAGTGCCCTATAGTGCATATGAGCAAGTCTTCTATGCCAAAGTTCACTTGGCTCCATGGATTCATGCACCATGGCATGTTCAGGTTGTCCCTTCAATTTATACAAACCTCCCTCTTTCTCTCCAATCACTACTGCATCATCTATGGTCTTTCCCTTTGGCCACATTAGGACTTGGCCATCCACAAATGCAACCCTCATACCTTTTGCATCCAATGCAAAGATGGAGAGTAAGTTCTTCTTGAGCCCAGGTACATAAAGGACTTCTTTCATCTTCAAAGATTTTCCAGAATCTAGGTTGTAGGAGGCTTCACCACTTCCTTTGATTGGGTATTGATAATCATCCCCAAGTTTCACCTTATGGGATGATTCATGTTCAGATAGATTCACAAAATATTCCTTAAACCAAGTCATGTGTCTGGAAGCCCCATTATCAATCAACCAATCATTAGAACCATGGGAGATAGTACCTGTGAGAGCAAAGATTAGAACATACTCTTCTTCACTTGATGAGTCATCATCATTATCATCACTTTCTTCCCTAGCCTTCTTCTTTCGAGGTTCATCATCCTCGGTAGAAAGAACATGGAACTTTCTTTTGCTACCCTTCTTCTTCTTGCTAGAGTTGTTGTTCTTATCCCTTTTGTTCTTGGGACAATCTGAAGCAAAGTGACCCTTCTCATTGCATGTGAAGCATCTTAGATCCTTCCTATTCTTTGGATAGGATCTTTTGTAGCGAGAGTGCTCCTTCTTGGGCTTGCTTCTTTTGGTGTGAGTTGCGAGAGATTGATCTTCACCTCCAATATTTTCCTCACGAGCTACAAGTCTAGCTTCTTCTTGAGAGCATTCCTCCCATAGTTTACTGAAAGAGATCAATTTTTTTCTTGCACAGATTCCTTGAATAAGGGAGTCCCATGACTTAGGTAGGCCATTCAGAGTGGTCATAACAACTTCACCGTTGTCCACTACTTCATCGACAGCTTCAAGTTGCTCCTTGATCTGAGAGACCTTGGAGAAGTAAGATTGAATGGTTTCTCCATTCAACATCTTGACCACTTTCAACTGATTCCGCAGAGTCATCTTCCGATTTATGTTCTTCCCTTCAAATAGCTTGGTCAAAGAGTCAAACATCTCCTTGGGTGTCTTTAGAGAAGACACATGGGGTATGAGATGGTCTTTGATAGAATCAGCAATGATTCTCTTTTCCTTGACCAAGTTCTTCTTATGCAATACCTTAGCCTCTTCATCCTCTGGGATAGGGATGTCTTCTTTTATATATGAGTCCAACTCATTCCCTTCCAGGATTAACCCAATCCTATACTTCCAAGCTCGGAATTTATCAGCCCCTTCAAGCTTATCCTCAAGCTTGGTGAGGTGAGACATCTTAAAGAGTACTTCAAATGGAAATAGAAAAGATTTAGGTCTTACCACTTGAAATGCTGAAAACTGGATCTGGTACCGGATTAGGGTTTGCTGGAAAAACCCTAAAAATTCAAAATGTGAATTTCAACTTTCTGAAAGGATAGAAAGATGCGCCTTGATGAGCTGATCAGCCTGGTGTATTCAGAATTTGAGATCAGCAAAGCTTTACCCTTCAGATTTGTCTTTTTGTCCTCCCGAGTTCACTAGGGAGAGCCCTGAATTAGGGTTTGCGTTTCCCAGAGATCTACCCAGCCAAAAATCTCGATTCAAACCTCTAAACTTTGCTTTTTTCAAGGCGCTTCTAGCTATGTCTTCCAATTCCAGAAATTCCTATTTTTGTGGAAACCCTAAATTTTAGGGCCAAATCTGAAAATGCTCAGAATTGAATTCTGATTGGATAGATAGATTCTCCTTGATGAGTAGATTCAATCTACTATACTGGTTTTCCAAAATCTGTGGAGAGAAACCCAATAAACAAGAAACTCAAGTTTCCATCACTGCAAAATGTCTTCTTCTTAGGTTAGCTCTGATACCATGTTAAATTTTGATCATTAATTCACAATACTCTTGGATATTTACTGAGAGAATAACATATATAGTATATCAATGCATAACAATCACAATAAGCATCACAAGCATCACAAGAATCAAAAGAATGAGAGACAAGAGACACAGAGTTTCCGTGGGGAAAACCGTAAGGTGAAAAACCCCACAACTTCCTCAGAGATAGAGAGAGCAATGGCTCAACCAAAGTACAACCAAAATACACTTGATATAGTCTCCTAGTAGCAGATGATACTCCTCCTCACTAGTGTGCCACTTTCTGAGTGAGAGAAGTGTGTCTTTCCGAATGATCCAAATAGAGATCTCCATATCTCTATTTATACTTAACCTGTTTGCCCAGTTACACTATGGGGCCGACTTGTCTATCTAGATACATCCACAATATACTATATATTTCAGGTCCGACCCCACACATGGTGGTCTTATAACCCATCGGCAAGTACACACACTTGTGACACTTGTCAATCCACATGACAACACTTCCTTATAGAGGAATAACATATCTCTAATAAGGGTACAATAAATGTTGATGTATATGTAACTTCAGAATGTATTTCACATATATGTATATTGTATTCCTATAGATATGGTATTATTCCTCTATAAGGAAGTGTCGTCATTTATATTGTAAGTGTCGTAACTTATACTTGATGGGTTATTAGACCACCTTGTTTGGGGTCGGCCCTGTATAAGTCATGTGGGTCAAAGGGTTATTAGACCACCCTATTGGGGGTCGGCCATGTGGGTCAAAGGGTTATTAGACCACCCTATTGGGGGTCGGCCCACTCAGCATTATGTTATGTGGTTAAGTTCGAGCCTACATGAGTTAGGTAAAAAGGAAAGTC
Source organism: Larix kaempferi (assembly GCA_027924585.1). NCBI lineage: Eukaryota > Viridiplantae > Streptophyta > Pinopsida > Pinales > Pinaceae > Larix > Larix kaempferi. Next base: position 921,695 of record BSBM01000858.1, on the reverse strand, counting down.
AAGTCAAGTATAAATAGAGTGCGGGAGGCACTCTATTTACTCACTCACTTCTCACTCATGCACTCAAGGAGGAGTGGCGCACTTATGGAGGAGGAGGATCTGCTGCTAGGTTGTGTCTATCTCTTATGGTTGGTTGTATCATTGCTCTATCTATCTCTGAGGAAGTTATTGGGGTTTTTCACCTTTATGGTTTTCCCCAAGTAAATCTTTGTGTCTCTTCTGTGCTTGCATTATTGTCTCCATGATTGATATGCTGTAGATATGTTGTACATGTTATTATCTCAGTTAAGATCCTAGATCAGATTGAAGTAAATTCAGAAAATTCAACATGGTATCAGAGCTAGCCTGAAAGAAGGCATGATATGGCATGTATGACACTTGTTACACTTACGATGCTAGGGCTTGATATAGCAAAAACCAGTCGTCGTAGGAATTTCGCTATAAATCCGTTTTGGTGAAGCTTTCAGATCTAAAATTGTTACAGGACGAAGATTAAATCTCCAGGTACCTTGTGTCCAAAGGAAAACCTCTAATTCGTTGTACTTTGTGATTTATGATCTGTACAATATAGGGTTTTTGCCTCTTCCAGATCTGAGTCAAAATCAGGTGACCTTGGGAAAAAGGTCATAACCTGGGCTAGGAAGCTCCAAATGAAATTTCATAAAAAGTGATAGGTAGTACACAGACTTTAATATCTCACGAAACGTTTTCAGAGGCTGAAGTTGAACCAGTGACATGTGGCATGCAGTACACGTTCGCTCTCCTGTATTATCCCATAAACAGGTCACGTTGTGACACTTGGAATAACTCTCTCTTAGAGAGTCCAATTGACGTCAGACCTGTCAGGATGGAAAGATAACAGGCCAAGATATCGCAGGAAAGTTTTTCAGAAGCCGAATTTCAAACAGTGACACGTGGCAAGCCGTACAACTTCGCTCTCCTGTTTTATCCCAAAACAGGTCACGTTGCGACATTTGACATAACTCTCTCTCAGAGAATCCAATTGAGGTCAGACCTGTCAGGATGGAAAGATAAAAGGTCAGGCTATCTTAGAAAACTTTTTCAGACCCTGTGGATTGAAAAGTTTGGAGTTACACCAGAAACAATCAGGTACATATTTCTGTCAAAACATAATTATTTTTTGAGTACCTTCATTCATGGCTTCCGGAATGTAGTGATTCGGAGAAACTTGGAATTTTTGTAATCGGAGACCACGGCTGGATGCTACTCATCAAAATAGAAATTTAGAGACCAATATCAGAATTTTTGGTTGGGAAAAAGGCCGGGCTTTATTAGACCCTAGTTCGGGACTTTGATCAGAAAACTGGAAAATTAGGACTTCTGTAAAAATGGGAAATTTTGAAATCTGTGACCACGGCTGGAAGCTCCTCAGAAAAATAGAAGCTTAGAGCTTTGGATCAAACATTTTGATTGGGAAGAAGAGTGGGATTCATCAAACCCCAGTTCAGGGTCACATACAGTGAATCTGGAAGTTTCAAAGGCAAACTTGAGGAGTGAAACTTTGCAGTTTTCAAATTCTGAATATACCAGTTTGATCAGCTCATCAAGGCGCATATCTCTATCCTTTCGGAAGTTTGAAATTCAAAGTTTGAACTTTTGGGGTTTCTCTGACAAATCCATATCCAGCTCCAGGTCTAGTTCTTGCAAATCAAGTGGATAGGGTTAATCCTAGAAGAAGATGGATTGGTCACCTGCATAAGTGAAGGAGTTCCTGTTTTAGAGGGAGATGAGGCTAAGGCCTTACATAAGAAGATTACAAGCGATCTCGATAGGTATGACTCATCGAGGTATGTTTCGATATTTGTTTATGGTATGTTTGTCTTCATGTTATTATGGTTAGTACAATTTTGATTTTAGATTTGTCGTATCACCTTAACAAAATTATGAATGCATGATAGAAGATATTCATTGGTCAGGGTGTTGACACTTATGATTGTACTAATGCATTATGGTGTTGTATGAGGTTTATGTTGTCTACTAACATGAAAGGTAAACCAAGAAAGACAAATCATGTTCTGGTCCAAGAACATATGATCATGATAACATGAGTACAAAGATTCATCCATTGTCATGGATCTCATAGAAGATCCATTTACGAGGTATGTATAACTTGGTTTTATAATGGTTAACCTATGAGATATACAGGTTACTAGCACAAGTCATTGAAGAAGAACAAGAAGACATCATGTGAGTATGTTAGACATAAATAGCTAACATGCTAATCCAGGTATGTTTTTCCTATATCAAGATATAATCCTACCTTGTGTTAGGATCTTATACTGTTGTGTTGTTTGATAATGATTATTCATGAAGTCATAGGTTTGAATAATCATGGTTGTATGCATATTATGTTTCTTACCATAATTGATGATATGACTAACCAGAAGAATCACGAAGAGTCATAGGTTTGAGTAATTATAGGTTTAAACATGTTATGTTTCTTATGATTTGACTAACCTTCATAAACCTTGAATGCTAATGTTTATTATTTCTATTTGAAATGATCATGACTATACATGCTTGAGATTATTGTGTTTTAATAGTATACTAATGAATGTATGATTTTATATGAGTTCACAAGGATAACAAAATCATGATACTAATAAGAATGCATAGGGACCAAGGATGAATATAAGTTCAAGGATAGGTAATCCAGGAAGCAAAGATCAAGAGGGAGCACACTCCAGTTGTTCCTGCAAGAAAGCAAAGGAACACACTTCAGTAGTTTCTGCAAGGATGCAGATATTCAGAGGGAGTTGACCATCTTTCCACAACAGAAAGGTGTAGAAGAAGCTACTTTAGATTAGGACTCTAGCAGCTCCTGTAAGGAAGCAAAGACTCAGAGGGAGTCCACCCAACGAACAAGCAAAGATAAGTATTTTAATTTCTTGCATATTTGTTTGTTTAAATAAAATTGTTCAATGATGTATATGCTCATGTTCCTAGACTTAGGATATGTATTGTGCATATTAGAATAGTTGCATTGATGAACACTATACTACTAATATACATGGGTAAGTGGCCTATGGCACTGTACAACATTCCATTGCTACTTATCTAGAATGAAACCTATTTGCTGACATGTTGGGAGTTGTGCACACTCTTAACAATGTTCTGGTAGAGATTGGAAGGCATCTAGAAAGTTACGGGATATGGATAAATGTTGTATTGAAGCATTGGCTAAGATAATTGCATGACTGTATGACATATTTCTTTATGTGTAAGAATTTGTTCTGAAAACTATGAGATGTTTTCTAATCATGCAATTTAACTTGTTGTGTAGGAAAGATCATATGCCATCTCCTACAAAAGAAGAACTACAACATTTGTTCCAGCAACAAAGATATCTATTGGAGATATTGAAGATATTGAAGTTCCCAGGATCTGGGATGGAATGCCATGATCCGTCGATCATGAAGAATGATGTTTGGGATGTAGTGCCAAGACCTGAAGGGAAGTTTGTTATGACTTCCATATGGAACTATCAAATCAAGCATGTTGCAGATGGCAGCATAGAGAAATATAAAAGTGATGAAATAGAAGATGCATAAGATGGATTTCAAGACAACATTGTGTAGTCATATACGTGTGCAAAACTTGGTATTGTAGGATAGACAGCTTTCTATCCAGTTTGGGCTTTACCAAGAATAAAGCGGACTCCAACCTTTAATACAAGGTTGAGGAAGGCAATCCAGCGATACTACTATTTGGATTACCTGTTTGTATCAGGTGAGGATAGATTGATTGCCGACGCACAGCGAAAGCTTGCTGCCGAGTTCGAGATGAAGAACTTGGGAATGATGCACTATTTGTTTTTGGCATGGAGGTGTGGCAGAGTGATGGAATCTTCCTTGGACAAGGGAAGTATGCAGTAGAGATCCTGAAGAGGTTCGGGATGATGGATTGCAAGGCCATGGCCACACCTATGGCATCGAATCTGAAGCTTCTTTGTGATGCTTCATCTGAGCCGGTTGATGTCTCTTCAGATGATTGGGTCCTTGATGTACCTGACGAACATGAGACCAGACATTTGCTTTGCTGTGAACACATTGAGCCAGTTCCTGACGGATCCGAGGAGTGTTCACCTGGTTGCTGTAAAGCATGTTCTGAGGTACCTGAAGGGTATAGTGGATTATGGGCTCAAGTATGAGGCGAATCAAAAGTTTAACCTGCAAGGTTATGTTGATTTAGATTGGGCTGGCAGTGCTGCAGATAGGAAGAGCACATCTGGTTGTTGCTTCAGCATGGGATCAGGTGTGATCTCTTGGTTTAGCAGGAAGCAGTCCTGCGTAGCACTGAGTACAGCTGAGGCAGAGTATGTTGCAGCCTATTCAACTAGTTGTGAGGCAGTATGGCTATGGAAGCTACTGTCTGAGCTATTTGATCTCCCGTTGGAGGCTACTGGTATCTTCTGTGATAACCAGAGTTGTGTAAAGCTGTCCGAGAACCCAGTGTTTCATGATAGGTCGAAACACATAGAGATCAAATATCACTATATCAGGGATATGGTGCAGAAAGGAGCTGTGAAGCTCTTGTATGTTGCGACGGACAAGCAGATTGCAGATGTGCTGATGAAGACACTAGCCAGGGTGAAGTTCGAGTACTTCAGAGAGAGGCTTGGTGTTTTTCAGATCAAGGACACTTCGAGGAAGAAGTGATGGACACATTTGTTGAAGCCATTCCAAACATGTTGGAAGGAGGATCCTTCACATGGCTGTGGATGTAAGCGCCTGATGATGAGCATCGGGATGATGTTCTGGTTTTTGCTTGGATATGATCGGTTGGATCATTTGTATGTATTTTGTATATGCATCATGTTGGATGCTTGGACCATGTATCTGTATATGTATCAGGTGGATACATTGTATGATCAGGGGGATCATGTATGGTGATATGTATCATGTATTTGTATCAGGTGGATACACTGTATGATTAGGTGGATCATGTCTAATGATATGTATCAGGTAGATACTTGGTATGCATCAGGTAGATGCATTGTATGATCAGGTGGATCATGTATGGTGATATGTATCATGTATTTGTATTTGTATCAGTTGGATACACTGTATGATCAGGTGGATCATGTATGATGATATGTATCAGGTAGATACTTGGTATGCATCAGGTAGATGCATTCTATGATCAGGATGATCATGGATGATGAGCTTCAGGATGTTGCTCCAGATGACATGCAGCAAGATGTTGCAGTGATGATCAGGATGATCATGGATGATGAGCTTCAGGATGTTGCTCCAGATGACATGCAGCAGGACGTTGCAGTGATGATGATCAGGATGATCATGTGTACATCAGGATGATGTATGTTGAGTATCAGGATGATACTTTGTGGCCGTGGATCAGGTTGTGCAGAGGAGCATGTCTGGGAGATCCTATAGGTCAGAGTTGTGTACCCGTAACAGCCTAGGATGCTCTTTCGAGACATTGCTCTGGGAGGACATGTAATTTGTGCCCTGGGAGATCCTTCAGGTCGGAGTTGTGTACCCGTAACATCCTGGGATGCTCTTGCGAGGTTTTTTCCTATGGCATGTAATTTGGTCCCTGGGAGATTTCAGGTCGGAGTTGTGTACTCGTAACATCCTGAGATGCTCTTTCGAGGTTTTTCCATGACCACATGTAATTTGTGCCCTGGGACATTTCAGGTCGGATTTGTGTACCCGTAACATCCTGAGATGCTCTTGCTAGGTTTTGTGGTGGACCACATGTAATTTGTGCCCTAGGAGATCCTACAGGTCGGAGTTGTGTACCCGTAACATCCTCGGATGCTCTTTCAAGGTTTTGTGGTGGGGTCACATATAATAGCGCCCTGGGAGATCCTACAGGTCGGAGTTGTGTACCCATAACATCCTGGGATGCTCTTTCGAGGTTTTGTGACGCACATAATAAGTCCTGAGGATTCCACAGTATGGCCAGTGATGATGAAGACCTACAGGTGGTGGGCCTACATCCAGTATGAAAAAGGACTGGCTCTGTAGAACTTCCTATGACGAGTAGATTCAGAGATTGATTGAGATAGCAGCAACAGTGACGATGATGATGACTCGATGATGATTATCCAGTGACGATGATCCAGAGAAGATGACTTGTGCTAGAAGAACTGTGCTGAGAAATACCTTCCTAGTTAAGAGGGAGTGTTGATGTATATGTAACTTCGAAATGTATTTCACATATATGTATATTGTATTCCTATAGAGATGGTATTATTCCTCTATAAGGAAGTGTCGTCATTTATATTGTAAGTGTCGTAACTTATACTTGATGGGTTATTAGACCACCTTGTTTGGGGTCGGCCCTGTATAAGTCATGTGGGTCAAATGGTTATTAGACCACCCTATTGGGGGTCGTCCATGTGGGTCAAAGGGTTATTAGACCACCCTATTGGGGGTTGGCCCACTCAGCATTATGTTATGTGGTTAAGTTCGAGCCTACATGAGTTAGGTAAAAAGGCAAGTCAAGTCAAGTATAAATAGAGTGCGGGAGGCACTCTATTTACTCACTCACTTCTCACTCATGCACTCAAGGAGGAGTGGCGCACTTATGGAGGAGGAGGATCTGCTACTAGGTTGTGTCTATCTCTTATGGTTGGTTGTATCATTGCTCTATCTATCTCTGAGGAAGTTATTGGGGTTTTTCACCTTTATGGTTTTCCCCAAGTAAATCTTTGTGTCTCTTCTGTGCTTGCATTATTGTCTCCATGATTGATATGCTGTAGATATGTTGTACATGTTATTCTCTCAGTTAAGATCCTAGATCAGATTGAAGTAAATTCAGAAAATTCAACAATAAATATATATGAAATACATAGATGAAATACATTCCAAAGTTACATATACATCAACTGCAAATTAATGATGTTATGCAAATATGCAGGCTGACTGATTCAAATAAGTTCCCACTGAGGAAGAATTGAAGCTTGGCTTCCAACACGGCTTTGGAGCTGTTGTTGAACGCTGAAAAAGCTTGTATGGGCAAACAAAGTCTTATGGTACTTATCCATCTGGTGCATAGATATATAAAATCTATATAGTTTAATGAATATTTATTACTTGTGCAATCTATTCATTATAAATAATTGACATGAAATATTGACTCTGTTTTGAGTAGGAAAGCAATGGTCCCCTTAATGTTGAGGAGGGACAACAACAAATCGAAGATCATTCTTCAAATCCTTGTAATGAATTTATTCATATGCTTCAATTTTATATATAGCATTACAAATGGTGAACATTAATTGTACTTCTCCATATTTTAACTGCATAACATGTAGAGGGTCACACTGTACAGGTTGAGCCTGGATAGGAATATGAAGAACATGATGTGGCCACAATAGGTAAAAAAACACCTTTGTAATGTTTGTTTAAATGAACTAGTTGTCATTATAATAACAAAATATATCAATGTAACATTTTCACATTATTGAAGCAACTCCAAACCCCTTGCTGCAAAATCCACGTCACAAGCACTCTATGAGGAAGACATCATGACAAGATGATGAAGCACCAAGAACTAGAGGAAAAGTTCCAAAAGATGAGCTTCTTGTTGATTATGTAAAGAGAAAAAAATTAGAAAGAAGTGACTAAAAAAATATGTGTAATTATTTTTTATAATATTATGTCTTGCATGATTTTTGGCCTAATGAATGAATGAATAGTTTAATGAATGTTAGCTTCTATTGAATGGATGTGATGACTAAATGAATGAATGGTGTAATGAATGTTAGATTTTACTGAATGAATGGTAAATGTTTTTTTATGATGAAACCTGCATGAATTTGCACGTAATTTTTGTTTTCAAGTATATGCATTAGGTATGGGGAATTGAGAGTGATGTGAGGGGGGGAGGGGCCATAACAGCTTCCACCTTCATGTGGTTGGCACTGTTCAGTAGATAATATTAAATTATTCTCGAAACAGAGAGGAGCTCAATGAATGGCTAACATTGTAAGCAAAAAAACTCCATTCAATGGTAAAGGAGGTATTTTGGTTGTCCTATTTTTCCATCTTGACTTGATGGTATTCAAAGAATAAATATGTAAAAAATAACGCTTCATTTAATAAGATGCATTCAATTTATTTTCATTAGGATCAAACTTTAATCAAAACTAAATACATATAAAATATGAAACTCCTATTAATCTGCAAATAACTAAAGATGGACATGTTTGAAAGTGTCAATTCCTTCGCCCAAAATTGTCAACGTTCTACCAATTGTAGCCTATAAATCCTAACCTTGGCATATTCAACGCACACATCACTTCTTAGATTATGTAAAAAAACTTTCCCAATCTACTAAGTTTTGATATAGCGTACTTTACATACTTCTATGTAAAGTATGTAAAGTACGCTATGGATTAGCCAATATAGCCAATTGAACAAGTATGTAAAGTACGCTCTCTGCCACCATATATCACAATAAATGAGCTTGTCACATCTGACGAATCATACATTGTTGGATCTGTTGTAGCGATTGTCATTCGTTGTCAATACAACAACAAGAAACTAGATTTCTTCATCAGAGATAGGAAAACAACAAATTATTTTGCAACTGTAAACTTCATTTTCCTTGCACATTTTTGTTATTTCTTGCCAATTTATTTTACCTTGTTCAAATTCATTTCCTTTCTCTATGCTTTCTAGGTAAAAGAGAAGAAAAAAATTCAACGTCAACACAGGAATTTAAAAAAAAAAGAGGTTTTCTACTTGCATTTGAAAATGATGCATATGCTCATGTCTGATGCCTAACTGCAATTTCTTTGGAAGTTGGAAGTGAACAAAGCATATAAAATCTTCATTTTCCGAGTGCAGCAACAACTTGCAATTGATGAACCACCATTTTATCTATTGCAGAACATCGTTAGGAATGGCGGAAAAGGAAGACATGATAAATAAATCACAATAAATTTTCGTTGGTCCTTTAAATGATGATTCCGTAATTCAATATTTGCTTCCTATGGTTGAAACAAAGACACAGGCGATGCAACATTATTTTCTCTTTTTTTTCCATGGTAAATGAAATTTCTAGTGATAAGGGCAAAAGGAAACATATTACATGCATTTTTTCCTTCACTTTTGTAGATTGCTTAATGCATACATACATACCCCTCTGCATTTATACTACATCTATAGACAAGTGCACTACACATGATTCCATATCTGCACATATGACTGCTTCTATGTATAGAGGCTATAGACTCTTTCCCACACCATTGAAAATTGCCAAACAAATATTCTAAAAAGTTTCCAGATTGTTATGCTCAGATGATCTTGCCCACAACACATTTAAAAAAAAACAGAACGGAAAAAGGGAACAAGAATTCTTGCTTCCCTCTTGAATTGGAATTGGTCATTGTCAATTCTAACATGTTCTCTACTTGAAGATTAAATTTATAATTCATACTTTTTTCTTTTTTATATACTTATTCTTGTTCAATTGTCTTAGATCTATGGGACTCTTAAAGTAAGAAACATGTTTGCACCAATGTTTCAATGCATTTGCAGTGAATGCAAATTGCAAATGATACTTAATACTTGCACATGTGCCTTTTTAAACCATGAAACAAAAACAATTTGTGAAGATAATCTGCTATGCAAGTTGCACAGTGAAGATGGAATTATCCAATGCACAGTACACGGCCTGCAACTGAAATAAATTTGTTCGGATATTGCAATTGTCGCATATGAAGAATACTCCAAGAGTGTTTCGTTAATAGTATTCAATCTTCAAAGACTCTATTCTCGAGGATTATACACCTTGGAAATGAACAATAGAATACTCGATGTCAAAATAATTTAAATTCCAGGTGTAGAAACACCTCCTCTTTTGCAGGTTTTCTTGTCTGTTGAAAACACAGGGGCTTCACTCAATAAACTGCTATCATAGAACGTCCGTTCGTGGCATGTGAAACAATACCCCTAATTTCACTAAATATTGGAAAATACCTTCCAAAATTGTTTTTTTTAACCCCCTCCCAAGATGCCTTCTCAATTTAAAAAAAACTATTTTCACTAGATATTGTATGTATCAACTTTTTCATTAACATTTTTTATACACCTTTATATTTCTACCTAGTATATTGATATGATACCCCTATTATGACCCCACATGCATTCTACAATGCACCTTGCTTCTTTCGATGTATATTGTGGATGCACATTACTTCACCCACAATGCAATTACTCAACCACATATCATTATGATTTGCAACATCTAATGGTCTAATGAACAGATAGGAGATCACTTCTTGTATGTCACTAGAGCTAATGCACATAGTACAACATTTAGATTGCATGTTGCAGTGCCCCAATCGCTGACTAAGCGTGTTGTGGGATAGGTATCTGGGATGAACCTGCAATAATTAATTAATGCAAATACATGAGATATCAGAAACAATAGAACTCAGAATCACTTTTATATTGATCACGGGCCACTTCGAGGGGGCAACCTCCTTTGATCAAGCTCAATACAATTAACTTCACGGTGCCTTCAATGACCTCAACACACACTTATATACTAAGTCTATGCCCAATACCATGAGTCAAAACCATGGGACATATAATACTACGGGACGACTTACAAAGCATATGCGTCCAATACTATGGGTCAATACTATGGGCTAATATAAACTATGGATCAACAAATACTACGGGATGACTTACAAAGCATATGCGTCCAATAAAAATATACTAACATAGTAAAGAGAAGGGTTTACATAGGTTCCTAACATCCCCTCTCCCTTAGAAAAAGCTTTGTCCTCAAAGCTTTGGTTGGAGAAATTGCTGCAGAAGCTGAAGGAGTGGTTCCCCGGTAGCATCCTCTGGTTGCATTTCAGGCCACTGACGCCTTTGGAGTGTCAAGGAGGATTGCTTGGAAGGTTGTAGATGAAGAAGAACCCTGTCAGCTACGTGGAAAATGCGCTCAGAATGGTGCTGATCGGCTTGTTGATTCAGGCGAATTCTGGCCATGTGAAGATTGTCCTGCAGAATGAGAAGAATCTGATTGCGGTTTTGAAGAACCGAGTCAATTGCCTGAACTGGGGAGTTGCTAAGGGTGTATGGAAGAAGAACTGGCGGTGTTTGTCCATAGACCACTTCATATGGTGTTCTGTAAGATGTGGTATTGTACCACCAGAGCGCTGCTAGGAAATCCATTGAAATAGTTGGCCAAAGCTGTTTAGGGATGGGCAAGGGTTTGAGCAATCCCGAAAGGAGTGTCATTTCACCCTTGTTGACTTGGAAAGTATCATCGTCAGCCACCATCTGTTGAATTGTCATTTTTAGTCCCTGCCAAAAGAAGTTACATTGTTCTTGGTAATACCTGTTGCAGAACCCAGAGTGCCTTGTTGATGAAGAAGCATGGAGTTCATAGAAGAGAGAGCCCTGTTGAACATATTGCACCCAATTTGGAACAAGCAGAGAAAGAGTTGTAAGAGAAATGGGGTCATCAATTGTGCAAGAAGGAGCATCTTCCACCATATTTTCCTTACCCTTCTTGTAAGTGATCACATAGGGATAACCCATGAGGTGGATAACCCATTTCAGGTATGTTGGGGAGGAGACCCATTGTTCCAGAAAATTTTCCAGACTCGGGAGATCAGTCTTGATGCAGAAATAATTCCCTAATAGGTATGGCTGCCACTTCTGTATTGCATGAAAAATAGCCATCATTTCCTGCTGAGAGGTAGATGTGGCTAAATTCTTACCGGAAAGGTCTCGTGAAGGTAGCAAGCGCATTGGTTTAGCAAAGATACCTGCATATCTATCCAAGGAAGTGGTGGAGACTGTTGATGGGTGCATCTGAATAGAACTGAGCTGAGCGATGACACCATGTGAATTCTTCTTAAGGAGTTTTTCCAGGTGATGTGAACTGATGATGCAGAGAGACCCTGGTTGTAAGCCCATAAATTTGTGTTGTGCCCCATTGAATTTAAACTGCATCCAAAGTTCAACAAAATCCAATAAGATGGGGCCAAGTGTGCGTAACCATTGAATGTCCAAAACCACATCACATCCGCCTAAGGGCAAGGCAAACATGTCAGAGCGTAGGTTATAATCTTCCATAGAGATACGCACATTGTGACACTTCCCCTTGCAAGGTAAGGTGCCCCCATTGGTAACCATGACTTCAAAGTTGGAGCAAGGATGGAAAAAACAATCAGCCTATTTGGCAATCCGAGGGTCAATGAAGTTATGAGTGCTACCAGAATCAATGAGTATGGTAAGAGGGAGCTTCTTGAAGTATCCCCTGACCCGCATTGTTTGTGGGGTGGTGACGCCGGTTACAGCATGGAGAGAGATCTCAGGTGGGTCGTCCTGAAATGGGGTGTCAACAGGCGGGTGTTGAATGTCGATCTGATCATCCACTGTATCTACAGCTGCTTCACCAAGTTTTAAGGCAGGCGGAGAATCCACATCCAAGAGATAGAGCTTTTGTTGAACACATCTATGTCCCCGAGTGAATTTCTCTTCACAATTATAGCAAAGCCCTTTTTCTCGGCGTGCCTGCATTTCTATTTCAGACAAATGCTTGATAGGAGTTGGTTGAGGAGAAGGCGTGATGGGAGGTTGTTGGGAAACCATATTTCTGAAGGGAACAAGGGTGGGTTTGGAGCGTTGTTGAGCTGCAATCTTGTCCTCAGCCAGCTTAGCCAACCCTAGGACTTCCATCATTGTGTTGGGACAAAACATTTTGACCTCTGAGTGAATTTCATCCTTGAGACCACTTATAAAACAACTCCTGTAGAATTCATCAGACAATCCTTCTGTGTGATTGGCCAATTTATCAAATTCTGTCTGATACTCTCTCACTGTGCCAATTTGGTGAAGTTTAGTGAGTGCTCCTGTGAAATCATCAAAAGCACTAGGTCCAAATCGTGGCAAAATGAGTTGGCAAAAATCTGTCCAGTTTGGCTCGGGATGAGCTTTGATGTACCAACGGTACCATTAAAGGGCTTCCTGTTCCAAATGAAAGGATGCAAGTGGAACTTTCTGGACATCAAAGTATTATGCAGATTGAAATATTGTTCTCCTCAGTATATCCATCCAGTTGGATCAGTACCATTGAAGTGAGGAAAATCAAGCTTCGACCCACGAAAATTGTTGGAAGAAGAGAACCCGGTGGCTGCAAAAGATTCTAGCTGTCGGTTATTGTTCATGGCTGAATGCTGAAGATGGAGGCTGAGAAATTTTTCATCCGGATCTTGGAGTTTGGTTTGGATGGCTGCAAGTGCTTCCTCCATGGTGTTTTCTCCTGCACGAGTGACAACCATAACCAGATTTTTTTTTTCTAGACTGGAGTGGCTACGGCTCGAAAGGGATCTGGAACAACACCGAATGGATTGAAAACGGCTGAATCTGGAACGGCTTGCAAATGGATCTGAAACGGCGCAGCAGTGATCAACAATATTTCAGCTGAAAGTAGATATGGACCCCAGGTATGTGCGGTTTCCTAATAGTTCAGGGGTTTCAGTCGGCCACCAATGCTGTCTGACGGCTTGCGTATTGGGGCAGTACCCCTCACTCCACGGCTCAGGTAAAACTGATAACTGCTTTGCCACAAACGACAACTCTTGGTTTACCTCACGGGTGGGAACTAGTCAATCAGGTAGGGGTCGTTTCCCTTTTCACTGGAAGGTCCTCTCAATGGGCCAGCTACTTTGGGGTTCCTGTGGTACTCCTCACAATGAGTTTTAGGGCTTATGCCCAAGTACTTCCCACAGTTAAGCGGATAGGGATGATTCCCAAATCCGAACCCGCAATAGAAAAAATTTGGGCAGAAATTCCACCCAATGTTCAAAAACCAGATCTATATTGCTCATGATCGCTATTATAGCATGTTTCCAGAACTGGAACAACCACTCTGCTTCTACCCATGAAAACGGAATAGAAATCTGGGCACTCGGTCAAAAGATTTTCTCGCCACAATTTCCACGACCGTCACTGAAATTCTGAACAATTGCTGATTTTAAATCCGCGATATCTCCACTTTTAGAACTCCAAATGAGATGACTTTTTTTTTTGGAACTGTGTATTTTTGAAAGAGGAATTCAGATATGCAATCGGTTTCTTCTGATTTTGTGTAGAAAGTTTCAGAAATTGATCTGAAAGTCACCGCCCAAAAAAAGAAAAAAAAATTTCCCACTTGTGCCAAGGAAAGTGCTCTGATACCAAATGGGATGAACCTGCAATAATTAATTAATGCAAATACATGAGATATCAGAAACAATAGAACTTAGAATCACTTTTATATTGATCACGGGCCACTTCGAGGGGGCAACCTCCTTTGAGCAAGCTCAATACAATTAACTTCACGGTGCCTTCAATGACCTCAACACACACTTATATACTAAGTCTATGCCCAATACCATGAGTCAAAACCATGGGACATATAATACTACGGGATGACTTACAAAGCATATGCGTCCAATACTATGGGTCAATACTATGGGCTAATATAAACTATGGATCAACAAATACTACGAGACGACATACAAAGCATATGCGTCCAATAACAATATACTAACATAGTAAAGAGAAGGGTTTACATAGGTTCCTAACAGTATCCAAGCCCCCAGGGCCTGTAACAATCTCTAGGAGGCTGACTAAACCTCCCAAGGCCTGTAATAGGAACGATTGGTTGGGTATTCAAGCCCCCAAGGCCTATCGAGGGCCTATAACAGGACCTGGAGGCTTAGAGCCTCCCAAGGCTATTGGTAACAATTGGCTGAGTGTTATTGGTAACAATTGGCTATCAATGACCATTGTCTCTCGAATATGATCAACTGGAAACCCACTTCACCAAGAAACCCCTGGCCTCAAGCATGCCTCAAGATGCAATTTCCCTGTGTACTGGTAAGCCTGAAGCCTTGCCTCAACCCAATTTCTCATCTAGTTGTGATCCCGCCATCTCCATTTGGCGGATATTTGTCAGCCTTCCCATATAAAAAAGACCCCAAACTATTTTTGTATTGTTACATTAAATAAAAAAACCCTTTTCCCCTTAATATATAAGCAATATAATTTTTAGGTTTTCATGAATATTTAATACTGCAATATGAATGAACGTGATATTATATCGCCTTCTAGTGAATCCCCCGTGGTTGAAAACTACCTTTCTATTTTTTTTCTTGAGCTAAGTTTTATTGCAATTACAAAATGTTCAATTCCATGTTTTGATGTTTTCCCCCCTTCCCTACACTTGATACACTCCTATTTTTAGATGGAAAAAAAAAGATAAAAAACATTTTAGAAATACCTATGTTAAATAGGTACATAACATTACAAACAACTTTCAATCAAATGTCTTCATTACCTCCCACAATTATGCAACGATTTTAGAAGAAAGAAAAACACAGTCAATAAAAAATGAGAAGATCATTGTCATCTTACATAATGTCGATTCATTTGACAGACTCTCCTATTGTCCTTACTCAATACACAGGAAAATAGCCTGAAGCAACTCGCTCCCCCTCTCAATGATTCCGACCTGCCATTTGAAAGAAAGATACCTTCGTTGTAATCTTTTGATTGTAAAACATTATGCCACTTAAGTTTACAAACACTTGTGTCAATGGCATCAACACTTTTTTTATATTTTTTTTCCATAGTTCAATTGTTCTTAGTCACTTTCTTAGTTTTGGCCAATTCTACTTATTAGAGTAGAATGCTTGCTATGGAATGAATACAATTTTCCATGTAAGAAATTTACCATAACTCATCTTTGCGAGCGATAGGGAAAGTAGTTTTGAAAATGGAATTGTCCTTAGATGTTATATGGTTCCCTATAATGATAACGATATATGTATCGAGGTTTAAAAAAAAAAAAAAACTTTAATGTGCTTAAAAGTAATTTGGATTTTAAAAAAAAAAGGGGTCTCCCATAACTAAATTTGGTCAAAAATCAATTTGATTTATAGCATTTTGTTTCAAAAAAATTTAATATGATTTCTAGATCGTTCACCCAAATATGATTTCTAGATCATATATAAGATCATCGACATCTTTGTACTTAAAAAAAAAATTCCACATAGTCATCAGATATCCGACTTCCCATTCCAAGATATCCGACGTAGTTTCCATACCACCGACGGCTAAAAACATTGGATATCTAGTTTCTTATAATGAAATTGACGTCGAATATCTGACGTCCACTTCCGAGATATCTGGCACCAACTTCCAAGATATCTAACACTCCTTCCATACCATTGACAGCTAAAGGCATCGGTTCTTGATGTCAATCATGCCTGATATCCGAAGCCTTGGTTGTCGGATATCTAGCCTCAAGTGATATTGGTAGAATATACGACAGAAATATTAAAAGTGGGGTATTCGGACATCCGACATCTACTTGTTGGATATCTAACCGCTTATAAAGTGAACTTTGTCGGATATGCAACGAAAATATTAAAAGAGTCTTTGTCGGATATCCGACACATTCATTTTACTATCGGATATCTACCGAAGTGCCACCGACGTTTAAACAAGAAGAAGCTTTTCGGATGGTCGAAAACAGGATGTCTAAACTCAGACATCTATGCCGTCAAAAAACCTAGTGCTCATAGATTAGCATAATTGAGAAGAAAAACTAATGTAGAAACATGTGAGTGAACACAATTGATGTAAATTCCATGATGATCATATTCATTAATGTGGATACAATTAATAATACATCTCAGGATAGAAAATTAAATGCACTAAAGGAAATTTGAATGACTCACAAAAGGCAGACTTACTAAAAGCATAAAACTCCCAAAGTTGTCAAAATCACTTTCCAAATCACTCAAGAGGCTCACGAATTGGAAAACACAATTGTGATAGGTGATGAGTGAAGGAAAAGCAATAAAATCATGTATTTTGGATATAAAATCATGGAGGATGTGTTGGCCTAATAATAGACAGCTTTCCAAGTCAAAGAAGGTGCCTAGCTTTATTCTTATCCACTAAAAAGTAGAAAAAGAAGGACACATATGTGTAAAAGAAGGAGAGCGCTCTTACCATTCAGGACTATAATAAAAAACATACAGAATCTACTTGAATCTATATGGGGGGTGCTCTTGTGGATAACGATGACAAGTGTGAGACTAAAAATTAAATATGGGGCTAACAACGCAGTCAAACACCTAGGATAGTATAAAAAATGAATAATACTTTATATCCTAAGTCTAGATGGGTTTTTAATAATCTAACAACTTTATGGTTGGAATTTTAAGAATTGGTAATATTTACCAAGGTTTATACACTTTAATATTTAGTGGGTGGAAAAACGAAGGTGGGTTACACTTTGGTGAGAATCGGTCGCCGAAGAACCATAGCGGAAATTATTCGGCCGAATAAGTTTAATTATTTGGTCGAATAATTTAATTATTCGGTCGAATAATTATACTTATTCGGCCGAATAACATATAATGGGCCACCATTAGACCTAACGGTGGCCTCGATGTGTGTGCGAGGTTTTAACCGGACGGAGAAAATGCATGGCGTTGAGCAATTATTCGGCCAAATAATTATTCGGCCAAATAATTATTCGGCCGAATAATTATTCTGCATAAAAGCTCGGCCACGGCCATTGTTTGTCACTTTCGTCCAATTCTGTGGACCCCTTTGGCGTTGTTGGTGGTCCCGCCTCCGTGTCAACTGTCTGGTCTGTCGCTTATCCACCCACTCTTTCGTCTAGTTTGTCGTTGGCGAAGTCCGCCACCCGATTCCTCGCTGTTGTGTGTCACTTCTCCGCCACCCTGCACGTCAGGATATGCTCGGCGGTTCGTCGTTGCTGGAGTGTTAGGACGCCAGATTCCGCCTCTTCCATTCGCTTGTTTGCCACCTTCTATTTCTGCCATCCGCTCGTATGCGAGGTTCTGCCTCTCCTGCTGGGTCATATTTCTGTTTGGACGGTTCGACACTCTTTGGTGGAGTCTGCATCTGGACATCTGTAGGTTTAGCGTGCATTTACACTTATGTTGGTGGAGCTTTGGCATTGGATTTTTCTCCTGTGGACGTTCGCACAACAGTGAGGTGCTGTAGCTGGCGACCTATCGACCCGACAGTGTGCAGAGGTAAATCTTTTGCATATTTAATTTGTAATTGTTTATTTTTTTTCTTTAAGTTTCTTATTTAATTTGTTATTGTTATTGCAGGTTTTCTTTTCTTGGTTGCTTGGCTCATTTTGTTTCGGTTGTTTCAAATTCCTCTTGGGGCTCTCTTCGGCTAAATCTAAATTCGCCTGCTTTTGTTTCGGCTGCATCTAAAGAGGTAAGTAGAATTTTTTTTTTAATTCGCCTACTTTGGTTTCGCCTACATTCGTTTCGGCTGCTTTCGTGTCGGCTGCGTCCAATTGGACAGAGTCCATGAACTCTGCTCAAATGGGCAGAGTTCATGGACTCTGTCCAATTGGGAAGAGTTCATGGACTCTGTCCAATTGGGCTGCTTTCGTTTCGTCTGCGTCTAATTGGACAGAGTCCATGAACTCTGCCCAAATGGTCAGAGTTCAGGGACTTTGTCCAATTGGGCAGAGTTCATGGACACTAGTCAAATTGTATGTCGAAAATGATTTAAACTTAAATATAAAAGAGGAATATATTGAGTGTTTAGTTAGTTACTTTTGTTAAATTGTTGATTTTGCTTATGTGTTTAGAAATGAAAATAAAAGTAGGACTGTAATTGTATTTGCAAATGATATATCCCATTTATATATAGGATTGTTTTATTTGCTGAACTCTGTCAACATGGACATGGACAGAGTTCATGAACTCTTTCTACGTTGACAGAGTGCAGAGATCAATATATTAGTTCTATTACAAATTGTGTTGATAGATAGCTATAGATTCAATGAAACTTTAGACGATTAAACTCTATTTTTGATACAACAAAACTTTAAAATTGACTTTAGGTACAATGAAACTATAGACATGAATAGACTTTAATTTAGATGTACTATAGTAATTTTTATACATTCGAACAATAATAGTCATAGTCATTTTAAAAACTATTAGATGATATTATGCCACAACGGTCTTGAGTTTTATCCTTTTAAAGGTGGTGATTCTTGGTATTATGTTTTTCTTTGGTTGCAACATGGCAAATTTGGGGAACATAATACCAAGAATCGTTATCGTTATCAGGTTGAAATTGAAGACCATTGTCAAACATGGCCAATTTGGGAAACATGTCATTTAACTCGAAACATAATACCATGAATGGTCAATTTTTTTTGTTCTATGGAATAATGAAAATATTTGTAGATATAATTTATGTTTAAAGTATTAAAATATCTTGATTAAATTATTAATTTAAGAAACTGAAGACCATTATAGAACATGGTAAATTTGGAAAACATGTCAAACTCGAAACATAATACCATGAATTGTCAATTTTTATTTTATTTTATGGAATAATGAAAATATTTGAAGATATAATTTATGTTTAAAGTATTAAAATATCAATTAAGTTATTAATTTAAGATTTAGATTAGAAGTTAAAACAGGATCATGAACTCATTCTTTGACATAAAGAAATGAACCCTTCACTTAGTATTTAACTATATTGGTTCCATTCATTTTAAACATAAAAAACACTTAGAACATTGGTACATTAATTCTTCACACATCTAACAATATTAGCTACACTCTTTTTAAGAACCATTAGATGATATTAGGTAAATCTAGGTCCTTATTAAATAACTTAGTCTCTTTAGTAGTTAGGTTTTAGAATTTGTAGAATTAACATGTAGGATTTGAATATGTAATTAGTTGATATTTGTGCAAGCGTAGGCATTATATATCAAATGGAAAGAGAGGATTCTTTGAGGTGAAAGCGTAGGAGGTCTTCACAAACTTCTGGGGTTGGTGTTACAAGTGATAATTGGAGGTTGTCAACCTCCCCTCGGGATTCTAGTTTATTGTATAATTCACATCGATGAGGTGAAAGGGGTACAAATGATTCCCCTATATCTTCTGTGGGAGAACGTCGATCTCGACCCTCTATTGGTATATGAATATCGATATTTTAACATGTACATGCAAATTATTTTTTTGTGTGCGCAAAAATTGTATTTGTGTTTAAACGGAACTTTGTTTTATTTGAAGCAGAGCATGGTTCAGAAGATGCTTGTAATTCTATAGGGAGGGAGACAGAGCAAGCAAAGGAGATGGATGAGGGTGCAGAGCAAGGTTCTCAAGAGGCTCATCATTCTACACAAGGTGATGATGGTCGAGCTAGGACGCAATATGTTGAATTAACTAAGGGTTGTACTCCCATTACAACATATCCATCTGATCTACCTCAGAAGCTTCCATGGAAAAGTGGTGATCATCAAATGACTCTTGAAATATGTAGATCCCACTACGACAAGTTGGAAAATGATTTGTCTACTATGGATCTCCCTCCAGAGAGTAAACAAAGTTTGGAGATTGTTTTGGGATCATTGCAAAACTTCATTCAAGCATATGAGAATCTCGGACCAACTAAAGATGCTTTTGTTGATTTGATGCGAAGACGAAGGGAACAAGTGATGGGTCCAGACAAATGGGATGTTGTGAAGGAGAGAGTGACGAAAGAACGGGCCAAATCAATGTTTAACTTCAAAGAAGGTCTAAAGAGAGAAATGTTGAAAGTGCAATATTTCAAGCATCCTGATCTTGCACATCTACTATATGATCGGTTTCTCGCAGCCTATGGTTGGTTTCCATGGAACGATGAGGTTTCTCAATATTTTGCTAGATTTTTTTATGCTGAGTTTTTTTTTAATATGAAGCCAGACTATACCGATATTCATTCAAAATTTTATGGAGTCGAAAAGGGTCGAATATATAATCGAGAAGGTGCTCTTAGAGATCCTACAACTCTTCGAACTCCACCCCAGATATCTCGCCCACCTAGGTTGGTGGCATTAAGATCAGAGATAGAGCCCACATCTCAACTTGGGACAACTGCAAGGAATTTTGTTGGCGATGGTTTATCGTCAGCATTAGTTGGAGTAGATGTAGGATTGGTTCGAGAAAGGGCTCGTTCTACTATTAGTCAAAAGTTTGTTTACAAAACTAATGATGAGATAGATGGAATGAGCATTGAAGATCTCAGGGCATATGCCAAGGTTTGTCGTGACCTAGCGGCAAATGTTATATCCAATGACACATCGAGTTTGGGAGAGGTTTGTTGATTATGATATGACTTGATCTTAATTAAATATTTTATTCATTTTGAATTGAATTTTTTTGTTACATTATATGAATGATAAATTATGTTTTTTGATGTAAAGTAATAGGTACATAATGTAAATGTTTAAATTGGTTGCAGTTTTCAAGAATGATGAATGAAAATTCTTTCCATGTTTCAACTAGCGAAAATCTAGAGAATATTCGAGAGGTACTTATTTATTATTTACATATTTGTAATTATGTTTGAACTTGATATATATATATATATATATATATATATATATATATATAAATTTTAATTTAACTATGCATCTTATTGTTAATTTGACTTATCCATGCAAGTTTCTTTAGATACGAACGTTATAAATGATTTACCATCTATTGTGAGCTAATGTTTTTTTAATCTTTTTGCTTTAGTTTTAAGTTAATTGGAAAAGTAATTTTTTTGGTTTGCATTATGTTTTATTTATTAATACAATTTAAATTTTAGGGGGGAGATATAGGTTCTCTGCTTCATGCAGCAGATACTGGCAAAGAGGTAATTTTGTTCACTGCTTTAATATTTTAATTTTTATGGATTTAGTTAAAATTTGTTCAAGTAATTTATGAGATTCATAAATTGATTTTATACATGTTGTAGCTTGGGTCTCTTATGTCTTTTGGAGGAAAAGGGAAAACTCCTTTGGAGGATGGTGGTGGACAAGTATTTGGAGAATTTGATGTAATATTGTTAATAATTGAATTTTTTTGATATATAAGTTTAATATTTTAATTTTCTGAATATAGTTTAAATAATTTAAATGATATTCATAATTTGTTTTTATACATGTTGCAGGGTGGGTTGAGTCTAGGGGGAGGCCCCAGTGGAGGATAGCATGGTGAACATTTTCTTTTTATAGCATAGTGGACATTTTTTTTGTTGATATGCATAGATTGCAAAGATTTGTTTTGGACATGTCGAGGAGATTTATTTTTGGACTAGATACATATATGTACATTGAACTTGCATGTTCATGAGCATTTTTTTGAGGATTATATACATGTTCTTTGAATTTACATATTTTGTGAAACTTGATTTAAATGATCTAGTTTATTTTTGTTTATTTAGCATAATTGGTGTGATTTAAAGGTTTAGAATATGTACTTGCATGTTTAAATGAATGAATGAATGAATATGTAAGAATGAATGTTAAAAACATGATATTCTTGAATATTATGAAGTTTAAGAAATGTTAAAGGAAGTTTAAAAATGGATGAACATAGGTTTAAAGTTCATGAATGAGGAAGTTTTGATTGAAACATGAATGAATGTTAAGATTGAATATATTAAGAACATGAATGTTATCTTTGAATGTTAGGAAGTTTAGGAATTTGTTAGAAGTTTTGATGGAAATATGGATGAATCTGGAAGTTTAAAAATGAATGTTAAGAACATGAATGTTATGTTTGAATGTTAGGAAGTTTAGGAATGTTAGAATTTTTAATAGAAATATTGATGAACTAGGAAGTTTAGGAATGTTATGAAGCTTAGGAATGTTCTAGGAAGATTATGAATGTTATCTAAGTTTTGATGGAAATATGGATGAACTAGAAAGTTTAAAAATAAATGTTAAGAACATGAATGTTATCTTTGAATGTTAGGAAGTTTAGGAATGTTAGAAGTTTTGATAGAAATACATGGATGAACTAGGAAGCTTAAAAGTGAACACATGGTGAGTTCAAATTTTAGGAATGTTAGGAAGTTCAGGAATGTTTGAAGTTTTGATGGAAATATGGATGAACTAGGAAGTTTAAAAATGAATGTTAAGAACATGAATGTTATCTTTGAATGTTAGAAAGTTTATGAATGTTAGAAGTTTTGATAGAAATATGGATGAAATAGGAAGCTTAAAAATGTTATGAAGCTTAGGAATGTTAAGAATATTAGGAATGTTATCTAAGTTTTGATGGAAATATGGATGAACTAGAAAATTTAAAATGAATGTTAAGAACATGAATGTTAGGAAATTTATGAATGTTAGAAGTTTTGATAGAAATATGGATGAATTAGGAAGCTTAAAAGGGAACACATGTTAAGTTCAAATTTTAGGAATGTTAGAAGTTTTGATGGAAATATGGATGAACTAAGAAGTCTAAAAATGAATGTTAAGAACATGAAAGTTATCTTTGAATGTTAGGAAGTTTAGGAATGTTAGAAGTTTTGATAGAAATATGGGTAAACTAGGAAGCTTAAAAATGAACATGTTAAGTTCAAATTTTAGCAATTTGTTAGGAAGTTTTGTTATACCTCCATATTTCACAGTGTCACATCTTCACCACAAAAATAGTTGACGACACTTCCCATACTGCTTAAAACACCCAGAAGAGAAAAATGATGAGTGATCCTTGAAGACAAACCTATCTTGTCAAGAATCAACCTAGTTGAGACTTCATATACCTGCACTACTGCGCCTTGCTCCATATTTCGTGCGTGGTAGTCCACACTACCATGCTATGCTCTTTCTCTGCCATGCGGTACTACCGTGTTATGCTCTGTTGGAGAGGCACGGTACACCTTTTTTATCCTTTTTGCCATGGCTTGTGGGATCTTGATTTTCGAGAGATTTTTGAGGATTGGTGTCCCTGATTCGATCCTAACTCACTTTCTGTGATTAGTAGTCCTGATACACTAAACTCTCCCAAGATCCACCCTTCTCTCTTGTTGGTTAACCCTACCATGCACTATAAAAGAGAGGCATTCCATGAGAAAAAGGGGGAGGACTCTTGGAGACATCAAACTTATGATCTTGAATCTTTGTGGAGATAGCTAGAGGAGGAAGCACTTGGAGCTGGAAGTTGGCTTGGATATCAAGCAACCATTATAAGTGACTTCAAGTTGATAGTAGAACATAACTTGTCTTGTTTCCCAAATCACATGTGTTGATTTTGTTTCAATGATATGATTTGTATCTATTGTAGATTTAGATCCTAACTCATATTTCAAGTTGCTAGAGAATCGTATATGCTTGTATCTTGGTTTCATCTTGACAGGTTCATTCGCGAGGGCTTGGAACTCGGAGCAACCATTAAGACAAGCAATTGGATTGAAGGTCAGTTAGATCTCTTATGTTTCTTCCACCAGTTTAATCTTGAAATGTCTGTTTAAATCTAGGAATTCAAGGTAGCATTTGTTAAGTTTTGTCTTAGTTTAGAGTCAGTTAAAGTCTACTTTAATGTAAGAGAATTTCTACCTATCCGTAGGGAGAAAATTCTACATACAAGAATGGCGATTCCGCTGGTTTGAACCCCATTTGATTGATTGATCTCACTTTCAGCCATTTTTTATTGTGATTTTTTCTTTCTCTTCAAACTAGTATTGAATTTTGGTCTCCTTGACCTTTATTCTTCCCTCCCCTCTATATTTTTCCTCCTTGTGTGATCAGTGAGTCCTATGGGTCTGCGGCAACCCTGAAAAATTCAATCTTCTTTTCAAAAGTTGTGCTTTTCCATACTTTGCAACAATATCACGCCCCCACCACTGCATACAACGCAGTAGTACCACATATCCAACACTCTTACTAGAGCGGTAGTGTACCAGTACCACGCTCTAGTCTATTCATGCCACGCGGTAGTGTCTGCATATTTTCAATTTTTTCTTCCCTGCTTGGTTTCCTAAGTCATTTTTTATTTTCTTTGCTTTAGTTGGTGTTTTTTGTTGCCTATTACTATCATGTTCATTACATAGTCTTTGTGGTGTGTTTATTTCTTTTGTGAGTTTGATTATTTTGTGAGTTAGTGGCATTATTTGCACATTGGGTCACCCCTTCAGTCTGATTGCATTGGCTTGATTTTTTCATCACAACCAAACCATTACTACTGTCCTCTTTTACTGGATCGTGTATCTTTCATAATCACATTGTTTCCATTATTATCATTAAAATCTATATTGAAAATTATCATTGGAGAACATTTGTGTTGTTTGGATTGAAATGGTCTAGCAGTATTATTGTGCATTAGGAAGTGAACCATTGAAATTTGCCACATAAATTCTCATTTTTTGAAGCATCTTAGTTGTAAGATCAGTGAATTGGAAAGAAGTGTTTATTTCAGTTTGGCTCTATTTACAAAAAGAAAACAAAATTTTTTGTTTTTGGTTTTTAATTGCTTGTGAAAGTTTCATGCATTTATGATCGAAGAACTCTCTTTCTTCCATAGCTAGTTTTCATCGAATACAAGGCTTATTTCGATTCATTCTCACTTGCAAGGTTTGGGTCGTCACAACACCACCAAGTTTCACGTCCATTTACCCGATTGAGTAATACAACCACTAAAATTAATCTCCCTAACTAAACCAACATTAACCTCACTTGAGGAAATCAAAAGAATTTGGTAGTTAGGTAGGACACCGGGGATAGGCATCAAAATAATTCCCCCTTGTGATTTTCATCTGAGACATAGTTGTTGTCCTATAGGGAACTAAAATCCTCTAGTATTTATTGACACGGTCACAACCAGTTTATGGAGGGGCCTCCTGACTGTTTTTAACTTTCAGGGGTTTAACCGCCGCGAGATTGAGAAACGGATGGACTCTGTGGAATGCCGCACTCCACTTATCCCTAAGGAAACATCGATCATTGTATTCCTTGTAATTCATAGTAATGCAAGGGTGATAAGGCAGAAGCACCGAAAACCTTTTCCAATGTGTCATGAACGAGGTAGCGTAGTGACTTTTCTACTAGGGCTCTTTTACCCAGGATCCCTTTAGATAGAGGGATATCCTTCTCATATTGGTCTCTCACGTTGTATTGTTCGACTTGGATTTCATCACCTTGCGAAGGATACAGCTTGTTGAGGTCTCCATCTCTTAGTTAGGAGTTTGCTTGTTATCTTATCTTTATATAGGGTCGTTTTTCTTTTTAGTGACTGCTTGTTGGCATTCTGGCCATTATTTTTATTAGCTCACTTACTGAGACACCGGTCTCAGTATAGATTTTAGAGCTTTTTTTTTGGCCTGTGAGCCTTGCTTTTTCTAGCTCCTCTTTTGCACACTCGACTGCATTAGAGTTTTTGACTTCTTTGTTACGAGACTGCCCCTGGATTTCATATTCCTGCCATCATGTCAGAACCACCACGGAGATCACGATGAGTACAGGGAAAAAGCCATCCACCACCACCACCGCCATGGACCTTCGGTCCACCTGCATCACATATTCCTACTCCTCCTAGCTGCGGTGCTGGTCGAGGGAACATTCCACCGCCGACACATACTACATCTTCAGTTCCATCTGTAACTGTTACTCATAGCACAGTCTCATAATCTCTTACAGATTCTGCAACCACTAGTATATCTGAGATTCCCACTGTCACTTCACCCACTGTTATTCCAGATATATCTGTCCCAGTGGACAACATTACAACGGCTAAATCTAGTACAACCCAAAATACTAGACCAGAAGCCATCCTCCTACCTGATGTCAACACCTCCCTTCCACTAGAAAATTTCCACGATGACATAGACAGATCTGTTGACACCACCGAAGGATCCGACCAGGATATACTTGGATTGATTTTAGTCTCGAACGGGTACTTCAAAATTATTGAAGACACTCAACTTCCTGACACACCTTTTGAAGCTGATTATGGCTTTATCACTTCCTAGGCGGAGCTTCTGCCTGTTATGACCACGCCATCTAGCGCTCATCCACAGGAAACCAGTTCTTCTAGCAACGTACCTCGTACCATATCTCTCCCCAACCTCCCTCTAGGACATGAAATCATGGCCTCCATTCAATCTAGTATGGTTAGTCTAGCAAATTCCCTGTTAGCGTCGGCACATTTTAAACGCGACACCGAGCAAATGCTCTCGACGGATTTTAGATATCCCCCTGTTACCCGTCCTCCTGACTATTGGGATCCAAACATCCCATCTAGCACAGAGTTTCATCACTCCTATGCAGATGACTCCAGACCTTCAGACGTTACTATACCTATGTTCCCGCCGCACCCCGAAAACCCTTTTCAGAACATGAACTTGGACCCAGTCTTCGCTGGTCCTCCTATCGTTGAACACGCTATGGATGATACCCCTGATACCCCTCGGTTAAATTCTCCACATTTGCTACCATCACCCATGTTTAGCGCACATTCTATGAGGGATAACCCAGTTTTTTCTCCATCCTCACCTGTCAGATATGGAAGACCCCCTCCACAAATGGGAACTCTTGGCGCCATTGGCCAATCGACACTATCATATTTTTCTAGTGGCGGAAGAACACCAAGTCATACTGCTGGATCTTCCATTTTGACCGGAGGTTCACCTTCGGCCACTATCTACACTATCTCAGGAGATGGACAACCGACTGCCATGATCCCCAACTCCAACAACCAAACTCCTCTGGGTGGGCCATCAACCCAACCTACTGGAGAACAATCCTTTGTTGGGGACCCCATTCCTAGTCAACAACCTCCTCCTATAGGGACATCCAACCCATCTGCTAGAGGGAAACCCATCGGCACCATCCAACAACCCTACCAACTAGCAGCATCTGCTCAGTATGGTCTGTACAACACACCTGGCAACGGACAACCTTATTCCGGTTTTCCAACCGGGCCTCATCCTCAACATCCCTCGTCATGTACGCTTCCTTCTTGGGAACCTCAAATCCCACACAGTGGAGGGTACTCATTATTTGGAAACTGGAACCCAACTGGGGGGCAATCTCAGATTCCCCCCAACTTGAACTCTGGCTTCCCCTATCCTTCGGCTGCTACAACTCCATGGAACCCATCCCTTCAATTTCCACACATTCCTCAAGAAGGAATGAACCTTCCATGGACATCACTATTGCAGCCACCCCCCAACCCTGCTATGGGAAACCCTCCACTTACTCAAAATAGTGGTAACATTCCTGGAACACAACAACTCTAGGGAACTTTTCCCCAACTAGGAGCTGCAACCATTCCTGGGTTGCAGCAACCCCAGGGTACCATACCTACCATCCCCACTCAGCAAAACATCCACCAACCGGTTACCAACACTCAATCGGTTAACCAGATGGCCTACTACCCACAAAACTTCCAGCAGTACCCTGGGGTAACACATATGGGTATAACATGCAATAGTATGCTATGCAGGCCCCCCCCAGGTTTCTCTGCACCATACGGTTATTACTCACACCCGCAGACTAATCGTCACCTTCCCTTTTTGGCCACGCTAGACTTACCTGATTTGTCGAGGCTCATTAACGATCCCATATGGCATGAACCTCACTGGCCACCCATTTCAGCCAAACTTCCATCGGACATTCCTAAGTTCGATGCTAATCCCGAGGAAGACCCCAAGAACCACGTAATGACCTTCCATCTTTGGTGTTCATCCAACTTCTTGATGGAGGATTCCATTCGACTACGGCTCTTCCAGCGTACGCTTACCGGCACGGCAGGAAAATGGTACATCGAGCTGCCACAACACTCTTTCCATGATTTCAACACCTTATCTATGTCGTTTCTGACACATTTCCAGCTCCCCATCCGGTATGAGACTGGAACGGAACTGCTAACCTCACTACGTCAAACCACTTCTACACACATTTCGGATCACATCCATGAGTGGTGTCGACGCCGTAGGCTAATCAAGGCACCCATTCCGGATCAGCTACTCGCTGATTGGTTTACAAAGTCATTTTTTCCTCCCATAGCTAGGGATATCGCTATGCACAGGCCGGTCACAGAAGAACAATCCATCTCGGTAGCTCAATACATGGATTTGGTATACACCCAATCCGGCACTTTACACGAACTTCTTCCCCATGCCGCCCGCGTTACCACTAATCCAACGAAACCTGCCACTGAAACCCCCAATGATGGTATTGTTGGTTTAGTCAAGGCCCATCCTACTGCCAACTCAATGGGGAAACAAGCTTCTGCTTCCCCTGCTCTACCTTAGGCTACTTCAAAAGCTACTACTTCTCCTGCTATCTCCTCCGAAGTGAACGCAGTTCAATCTACGTCACAACCATCCGGAGGAAAGAAGAAGAACAATCGTGGTAAATCCAAGAAGAACCAGCAGGAGAATCCCAAGACACAAACCACCCACAATGACCCAAAACCACATCGAAAGGCTAAGTTTCTATGCCTAATTTGTCAAGACGATCACTACACGCGTGACTGTCCCTACAAGGACGAAGTCAACAAGTTTGTTAAAGGATCCTCTCACCCGGCAGTGTTAACTGACCCTTTCCCTCAGCAGAAACTGCAGATGGTTGCCCAAGAAACCCCACAGGGGGGCAACTCAAGCAACCCAACTCGCTGAGATACATCCACAAATTGCAAAATCCTGATGACGAGTAATGAGGACATTCATTTAACCACTCGTTCAAAGACATATGAGAACCATCCAAGTTCAAACAAACAGTTGGAGATAGCCAAAGGCAAATCTCCTATTGAAGATCCAACTCCTACCCCTCCCTCTATCGACCATCTCCATATCGAGAAATAGCTTACGGACACAGTGCAATGCCCACCCAAGAGCACCATACGAAAGGAGACATTTAATCCCAATGCGCGAGCTGCCCAAAATTACAACATTGTTTAAGATTTAGCTCAAGCACCTTGCGCCATGTCGACTCTCGAGGTTCTTCAACACTGCCCCACGCAGCATATAACCTTACTTTCAGCACTGGGGGCAATGGACCCAGATACTTCAAACATTATTATGTTTAACTTGGAGTATGCTAAACCTCAGATTTCTCACCAGTTAGCCTTCCAGGTTCATACAAAAATATGTGGAAATAGCATCCATCGCACTGTTTTAGATGAAGGTGCCTCCATGTCGATCATGTCTTTGAATTGTTGGAGAGGCTTAGGCTCACCTGAAGTCACAACGTCTCCCACTACTCTCAGGGCATTTGATGGACACGGTTTTCAACCTTATGGACTCATTCCCTCAATTGGTGTTGAACTGGGGGGAAAAACAGTATCCGTACACATTGAAGTCGTGGATGCACCATTAGATTACAATCTTCTACTTGGTCGGAATTGGTTTTACGCCATGACCGCCATAGCATCTACTGTCTTCTGGATTGTGCAATTTTCTCATGAAGGGAAAATTGTCACCATTCATCAACTTGATTATTGTATCCCAGACTCTCATCCGAACTCCGCCAACACTGTCCCATTATTGGATCAGCCTCGGTACTGGTTCTAAGACATTGGCATTGGTCTTATGAAGGATTCTTCCCTTATTGGAGTTTTTCCAGAGCTGGGGACCCATGTTCAACTAGTCAACATGATTTCATCAAATGTCACCCCTTATAATGATTCATGGGTGATTCTGAGTCCCACTGAGATTGAAAACTACGGCAACTCCATGCCTTTGAATAGAAACCTCGTAGCATACGAAGCAATCCAATCAGCCACCGATTGGGTCGACTGTTCTACCCATCACACCATGGCACAGCTCTCATCTAAGACTCATTCATCGCCACCACTTATCGATCCTCTCAATTTGATTTTTCCCACTGACGAATCAATTATGGAGGTTATGTGCGGTGATGAGCCACCATTGGGAGATTTTCATCATCGATCTTCATTCCCCACCATTCAAACACTTGGGCCCGATACAAAACCTAGTTCTTCACTTGGAATGGTTCAAACCAAGTTTCCCACTTCCCTCGACGAAGTATTTTCCGAAGGAAACTTGGCTAATCTTATGGAAACCACTCCCATAGATATTTCAGTGAAGCCTGGTTTCATGGAAAACATACATATTGGAAAAACATGTACTCCCCTCGAAATGGAGTTCTACACTGCCTACTTCAAAACCTTCTGCGATGTTTTTGCTTGGAGTTATGAAGAAATGCCAGGAATAGATCCCTCAATTGTGGTCCATGAAATTCCAACCTTCCCTAGCACCCGACCTGTTTGGCAGAAACATTGACCCATCCATCCTCGTAAGGCAACCGTTATTAAAGCAGAAGTTGAGAAACTTTTGCGTGTTGGTTTTATCTATCCTATCCCATTGAAAGAATGGGTATCTAACATCGATCACGTAGCCAAGAAATAAGGAACGATTAGAGTCTGTGTCGATTACCATGACTTGAACAAATCTTGTCCAAAGGACAACTACCCAACTCCATTCATCGACCAGATCATCGATAACTGTGCCGAGAGTGTCATCTTTTCATTTATGGATGGATTTTCTGGATATAATCAGATCGATATCCTCCCAGCCGACTAGCATAAAATAGCCTTTATCTGCCCTTGGGAGATTTTTGCATATCAAAAGTTACCTTTTGGCCTTAAAAATGTCGGGGAACCTTTCCAATGGGCGATGTCGTACGCATTCCATGATATCAAACATATTGTAGAACCATATCTTGATGATCTGCCCGCTCATTCTCAGACCCGGGATGACCATCCTGATCATTTAGGTGCCATTTCGAAAGGTGTCATCGCTAAAATATCCGTTTGAATCCACATAAGTGCATCTTTTGTGTGGAAGCCAAAAAACTTTTGGGATTCATAATCTCCAAAAGTGGGATACGCTTAGATCCTGCGAAGGTAGAAGCTATCTTAGCCCTACCTTCCCCTACGAATATTCCAGAACTTCAAAGTTTGCAAGGGCATGCAAAATTTCTACACTGTTTCATCTGTAATCTTTCCGAGATAACAAAAGGCTATATGAGGCTTCTCAAGAAGAATACTCCCTTTATTTGGGATGGCGAAGCCCAATGTTCCTTTGACAATCTAAAGGCAGCCTTAACTAAAGATCCTATGATCCACCCCCCCGATTACACATGGGATTACATTATTTATCTCGCAGCTTCAACTTCCACCATCGGTATGGTGCTAATCCAGGAAGACCACAATGGCATAGAACATGTGGTATACTATCTTAGTAAGAGTCTTCTCGACTCTGAAACTCGTTATTCACATGTTGAAAAACTGGCTCTGGCAATAGTTTTCGTTTTCCAGAGCTTCCGTCATTACATACTACTTCGTCGGACCACTGTTATAGACGATTTCAATCCAATGTATTATATCCTCACGCGTCATGTGCTTGGGGGAAAATATTCTCGTTAAATCGTCATCCTTCAAGAGTTTGACTTGGAATTTGTCAAAGCCAAGTCCAAGAAGTCTTTGGTCTTTGCTGAGTTGATTTGTAACTTGCCCCGTGCTACCGAGCAACCCGAGCCCATCGATTCTCTTCCTGATGAATCGTTGTTCCTCATTATCACGTCTGATCCATGGCATGGGGATATTTTATTATATCTCCAAACCCAACGTTTCCGCCCCGAACTCACTCGCGATGAACATCGACACATCCGACATCACTCCAAGTACTAACTCATAGTCAACAATACCCTCTATCAACGTGGTGTCGACACTGTTCTTCAACGTTGTTTGACTCTAAATGAGGCAGAATGTGCTCTTAATGACTGCCACACTGGAGCATGTGGTGGTCATCTCTTTGGGATGGCTACAGCCCAGAAAATACTGCGAGCAGGATATTTATGGCCCTCGATTCTCAAAGACTACATTGAAACGGTCAAAAAATGTCCACCATGTCAATTCTTTCATAGTAAAACACGCTCGCACCCTGCTCCACTCCATCCTGTTATTGTTGTCGGCCCCTTTTCCAAATGGGGCATAAATTTCATGCACTGTAAGCCCACTTCAGCCGGGGGGCATAGCTATGTCATAGTAGCTATTGACTATTTCACAAAATGGGCTGAAGTGATGCCTACTTATGCTGAGGAACTAAGTGCCAAGTTGGGTTTTTGCCATGAACTAAGTGCCAACTAAGTGCCAAGTTGGGTTTTTGCCATGAAAACGCAACCCCATACTACCCACAAGCCAATGGCCAAGTTGAAGCCATTAACAAAGTTCTGAAACGAATGATTCAGCGTATTGTGGGTACTCATAAATCCAAATGGCACTCAGCACTATTTTCAGCACTATGGGCATACCGAACCTCAGTAAAAAGTGCTACTGGGTTTACACCATTCCAACTAGTGTATGGCCTGGAACCCATTTTACTGATTGAATGTGAAATTCCATCACTTAAGATAGCCATAGAGCTACTTCCCCACACCACTTCTGAAGAGGAATGGTTTCTATACCTAGCCAAGCAAGATGAAACCCACCACGACGCTGCCTTAGCCAATGAAGCTCATAAAAAATGTGTCAAAGCATAGTATGATAAATCCGTTCAACCTCGGATTTTCAATGAAGGTCACCTCGTACTCACATATGATCAAATGCACGATAAGCTCGAAAAAGGAAAACTAGAATCTATGTGGTACGGCCCATTTGTTGTAAAACGTGTCTTGGCGAAAGGAGCCTATGAACTCGTCGATTGTGATGGCACACCATTGGCACGGACCCGCAATGGGCTATACCTCAAACGCTTCTACGCGTAAGGTTACCCTACGCAGGATACTTTTTGTACATAATGTACTTAGCTTGTTTTCACTCATATTTTTGGTGTGCGCACGGACCTCATGTATCCATTCTTACTTTGACTTGTGATTTTGTACACAGATGTCTGCCTACTTTGAATTCGCCGACGGTGCAAGCCAGCATACCCGGAATCTTGCTTCTGCAGCATGGGTAATCTATTCTCCCATTGGCGAGTTGATATCTTCAGGAGCCAATTGTTTGGGTCTTGCAACCAACAATATCACAGAGTACCATGTAGTCATCGAACTCTTGACGGAGGTTGCTTCACTTGGAATTGACTCCCTATCAGTCTTTTTAGATTCCCAACTCATGGTTTCTCACCTGAATTGTGTTTACACAGTTCGTGATCCTATCCTACTTTGTTTATTTCAGAGGGTACACCTCTTGGAATGATCTTTTAATTTCATTTCATATCAACACGTACCAAGGGAATTCAATTGTATAGTTGATTCATTAGCTAATTACATTTTGGATTGGCATCTTGCCCATACATAAAAACACATCACAAAAATAAGCACACAAGTCATTGTAAATAAATAGGTCATAAAAGTA
The DNA here is from genome assembly GCA_027924585.1 of Larix kaempferi. Taxonomy (NCBI): domain Eukaryota; kingdom Viridiplantae; phylum Streptophyta; class Pinopsida; order Pinales; family Pinaceae; genus Larix; species Larix kaempferi. Next base: position 887,518 of record BSBM01000858.1, on the reverse strand, counting down.
GGTCCATATATATATCACTGGATATAAAAGTGTTTTTTTCCAAATGCATAAAGTTTGTGTTTTAAAGACAAAATTTGGGACCTAATCCCATACAAAAATTTGGATGTCAAAGCCTACATATCATATACATGCCACAAAAAGATAAAAGCTACCATCTAAGGAGATCTGGGAGATCTATCATGTCCCTCATCAGATTCCTCACGCTGTTGGTGATAACACACTATAGCTTGAACCACCCTACAGAGGAGTCAGCCAATACGCCTAGGCACACCTACAGTATGCCGCTGGAGATGCAAAGGGATGTCGTCCACCCTCATAGCGGGGATACCATGGGTTAAACCCTATAGGTTCCTCTCTATCTCTTGGACCCCTCCCACCTCATCCTCATCTTCTTCCTCGACCGAAGTGGCTTGATGATCAACACCACCTCGGCGTAGTGGCGAGTACCCTGCCGGTCTCTGTGGTCCACGATCTGCGACATGCACACATACATATATTAAAGTTTTTTACACATTCTAAAAAACCATAAAAATTATATATTCAAAAATATATATATATATATATCCATGAAGGTCATACCTGAGTTGTCCCAATCCTCATCTTCTGGCAGTGCCAAGTTTATGTCCTCGCGGAAATCCACCCCTGCATAGGGGTAGTCATCGATCATCACAATCTGTTCCTCGAGCCATGAAAAGAAATCCTCGCTGAAAGCCAAACGATGTGGTCCCCCAAGTCGTCCTGCATATTCACTCCATCGATCCATTCATGGCTCGGTAGGTGGACGGGGGGGCATGGCTATCTGTGGGGACAACAACGACACCCTTTCCAAAAACAAGGTGACTAAGATGCTCCCATACCCAAATTGAGAATTCTCTCCAAGCCTGCACTTGTTCACGTACTCTTGGAGGTTGGTCAATACTGCCTCACACCAGTTGAATACTGTTCCTGCCATGCAATCCACTGCAAGATTCATCTGTGTACGGGACGCCTGATGGGGACCCATGCTCCCTGCTACACGTGTGATGGTGAACAAAACGGTTTTTACAGGAAGTTCTATACTGTCTTTGATGACCACCTTGCCACTTTTCTTCTCTGAACCTTGACGACAATAATAAGCAATCAAAGCATCAAGGCTCTCCTCCGAGGCTGTGAACCCAGTAAAACTCACTCAGGCTCCTCTTTTTGAGAGGCCCATGAGGAAAGAAATGTCCTTGAGTTGAATCTCAAGGGTGTGTTCTCCCACTCGGAAAGCTTGAATGTCGGGGTCCCACATTTGAATAATGTGGATGAGAAGTTTTGCCTGCTTACGAATACCTTTAGTCTTGAATAATTTCAACAAACCACATTCTCGTAGTGCAGTCATAGTCCTTTGGTCATTTTCGGCCAACAAATCATCCACCTCATGCTCTCTTTCTTTCCAATGGACCATTTTGCTCCAAACAAGTTTCAAACACCTGCAAAAGGTCATAGGAAACATTCATTAATCATTTAACAACTTGATCTCAGCTAAAAATTTGATAAAAAATGATTTTTTCATCTTGAAATTCGCCACCATCGCTCCTGGGGGAAATCTTACTGCGCGATACTGCACAGTACCACGCCCAGGTTTAATCTCACAGCGCGGTACTGTTGCATAGTACCGTGCTTCCTGATATAGCTCCCGCATGGTACTGTGAAGGGCAAAAATTGCCTAATAGGGCTTGCCCAAAAAATTATTTTTCCCTACTGAAAATAAGTTATTCATACATGAAATGAAAGAGGGGCTTGAAAGCTCTTACCTGGCGCAGATGGCTGTTGAAACGGTGCCCCGAATCTCCAGATATGAACTCTTGAAGTTTTTGCTCCTCAAATGGGTAAAATCTCTTATTTTGGTAAATGCACAAGTGAAATGGTAACTTTCCATATTTACCCATCCTTTATATAGCTTTTTCACTTATCTTTTTTACTCATTATTTTATCTGGTTAAAATAAAACCCATTTCACATTATTAATATTTGGTTTCACGAGCATTTGTTGACAGCATCTCCTTTAAAAAATATTCACATTAGCGTTCATTTATTGTTTGACCTTCATTTTGAGCCTACTTTATCTTTTTTGTGCTCTGGATTAAAATTTGAAAAAGATTCCAAGCGCTTTTACACCCATGTCGTGCTTGTCAAACTCAAGTAAATGGTGTCAAGTTTGGTCAGCTTTACTCATGCTCGTTAAACGATGAGGAAAGTATTATCTTGGTTGTATTTTATTCTCTTTTCGGACCAGAATAATTAAAAATTATGAAAAAGACCATTGGAATCCATAGTTAAGCTCTTTTGAGACTCCCTAAAATTGAAAAGATTGCCAAGTGATCTTGACTCTTTCACACTTGTAAAAGTATTTGAAAGGCCGTCTATTCGGGGATAGGTTACCCCTTTTTCAGCCCATCTAGACTATTTACGAGAAATGTATACCTCGATCAATTTTTGGCTGGGAGAGTTATCTCGAGAATTGTTTTACACTTTTTCGGGATCGAGGGACTAAATTTATGAAAAAGTACACTTTGGAGCCTCCTTTAAGTTTTTCAGGCTCTCTAAATGTCAAAAACTGCCGAGTTTTCCTTCCTTGGACTCATTAAAATTTAACATCGAAGGACCCACCTTGGGACGAACCCCTCATTTCTCAAGTTCATAAAACATGTGAGATTGGACTCGTCTATGAGATGAGCTATACGAAGCATCTGTTATCCTCTTCAAGCTTAAAAAACAACAAAGAGGTACTCGTCTATCATGTCGGGGGAATATGGAAAATAAGTCAAGTTTTGTTTTGGCAGCTTGTTAGTCGTTACCTTTGAACATGGCATGCGTCTATCCCTTGTCTATTTTGGGTATCTATTTTTCACTGAGTTATGGTCATCATCCTAAGTCGTCTCTCTGGCCACGAGCCTACTTGTTCGGTATCTATCCTCTGCTATCAATAATCCCTGCTACCACGTCCTGTTACATGCCGTTATATGTTCAAAGGGTTGCATTGTTCAAAGTCATTCATTGTGTCAGACCTCCGCTGTGTCAGTACATACTCCATTGTTTCATCATCCTATACTATCTTTCATTCTGATTTCGTGTCGATGATGTGGGAATCATTGTTAGGACTCAGAAATGTCATATTTTCATCCACCTTTCCCTTCACTATTCCTTACATTTCATCGCCCTATTAAACCTTCATCACATAATTTGCATAAATACATTTGGGTTTCACATTATTATTTTCCACTTTATTCATTTTAGTATTAAGAGTGAATTTATGATTAAGTATTAGAAAATATACATGTTTTCATATATATCTCAATTATGTGTGAGCTTTGTAATGTGTAGGAATATGTGAATGATTAAATCAAAGAGACTTCTCAAATATCTCTTACACCATTCCAAAGGAGATAGTTATTCAAGCCTATTCTTAAGGAGAACATCATGGAAGATTTGGTTGGCATATCTTATCTAGGATTCATGAGAGACATGTGGAGGATTTGAAGGAACCATAGCTTGTAATAATAGGAAAGTGGTTGAGAGTAGTGGAGAGAATAATGGATCTGTAATTAATGTATTCTTATATTTTTCTTAAGGAATCTCATGTATAAAGGAGAGTGCTCCCTCTCCATTCCATTAAGTTGTAATTAAGTTGGATTAAGCTTGTAAGAGGGCTGTAATGAAGTTGGATTGGATTGGATTTGTACTTGTTAGATTAGTCTTTGATTTGAGATTCTTAATTTGATTTAAGATTTCATTGTTATGCTTTCATGTTTGTCATTTGATTATTGATTTATAGATGTGAGCTCACTTATGTCATTGTTGTTAACTCTTCACATGTTGTATTTCCCTTACGCAATTTCATGTTTCCCTTTTTAGTGTTTCAATGCTTTCCTAGATTAATTTGATTTCAGCAAATTATATTAAGTTAGATTAGATCTACTTCAATCCTGCACAAATAGTGCACATGCTTCGTCAGTTCACGTACCCCGGGTTGACAAGTAAAAAGTTGGGAAACTGTACTGCAACGTAATTATTACGACATATATTTCGCTCAACAATCATTATGGCCCACCTTCGATGAGTCTATTCCTGTCGACGCCAAATCACTATCCGGGAATTGGACTTAGGGATCAACCATTAGTACCTTGGTACTTGCATGCCTCAATGGCAGGTTTCCTCTTGTTCAACAATAGGTTTACATCTTTGACCTCTGATCGAATGATCTCTCGAATGCTCGACATCAACTTATCTATTTGCATTTCATTGAGATGTACTTCAGATACCTTGAGGATCATCGTCATCATTGGTGATTTCCCTCGCATTTGTTAACAGTTCACATTATTGACTGGTAATCAAATGGTTTCTACCATGTTCGACTTCAACACTTTGTAATCACATGGCTAGATTTGTATCATTTGCGATTGGGTAGAAGACCCTAGGTGCACCTTTGTATCTTGATTACGTTCAGGTTGCGATGGATATGTCCTTTGTATTGTCACACAGATCCACTTTTTGTATTGGTTGTGGCTGTGTCATTACTGTCTCATGGATCTACGATTATTCATAGTAGCCATGATTTGTCTATAGTCTATATCATCTCAGTACTCATGTATCTGCAATGTATTGGTCAGCAGCCATGCTTTGAGTCATTTGATTCTAAGCATGGGGATGCCCACCTCGGTGGTATATCTAACATTTTGTTTCTGTTTCAGCTCCTTGTTGCTCTCCTCGATGCTATCTCCGCACAGTATTTGTAAAGTCTTTCAGTCATCAGTCTCTTCTGACCTCACACTTTAGGGGGCATCTGTTATACCTCCATATTTTACAGTGTCGCATCTTCACCACAAAAATAGTTGACGACACTTCCCCTACTTCTTAAAACACCCAGAAGAGAAAAATGATGAGTGATCCTTCAAGGAAAACCTTCCTTGTCAAGAATCAACCTAGCTGAGACTTCATATACCTGCACTACCGCACCTTGCTCCATCTTCGGTGCGCAGTAGTCCACACTACCGCGCTATGCTCTTTCTCTGCCACGCGATACTACCGCATTATGCTCTGTTGGAGAGGCGCGGTACACCTTTTTTATCATTTTTTCCATGGCTTGTGGGATCTTGATTTTCAAGAGATTTTTGAGGATTGGTGTCCTTGATTCGATCCTAACTCACTTTCTGTGATTAGTAGGCCTGGTCCACTAAACTCTCGCAAGATCCACCCTTCTCTCTTGTTGGTTAACCCTACCACACACTATAAAAGAGAGGCATTCCATGAACAAAAGGGGGAGGACTCTTGGAGACATCAAACTTATGATCTTGAATCTTTGTGGAGATAGTTAGAGGAGGAAGCACTTGGAGCTGGAAGTTGGCTTGGATATCAAGCAACCATTGTAAGTGACTTCAAGTTGGTAATAGAACATAACTTGTCTTGTTTCCCAAACCACATGTGTTGATTTTGTTCAATGATATGATTTGTATCTATTGTAGATTTAGATCCTAACTCGTATTTCAAGTTGCTAGAGAATTGTATATGCTTGTATCTTGGTTTCATCTTGACAGGTTCATTCGCGAGGACTTGGAAATCGGAGCAACCATTAAGACAAGCAATTGGATTGAAGGTCAATTAGATCTCTTATGTTTCTTCCAGCAGTTTAATCTTGAAATGTCTGTTTAAATCTAGGAAGTCAAGGTAGCATTTGTTAGGTTTTGTCTTAGTTTAGAGTCAGTTAAAGTCTACTTTAATCTTAGAGAATTTCTACCTATCCGTAGGGAGAAAATTCTACATACAAGTTTTGATTGAAATCTGAATGTTAGGTTTAAATTTTGATAGAAATGTTAAGAATAAATGTGATGGCAAGAATAGATGTTAAGGAATTTATGATAAGGTGCAATGAATGAATGAATGTTAAAAAGTTTTGATAGAAATATAAATGATAGGAAGTTTAAAAATGAATGCTACCTGAGATCAAAGTTCCGGAATTTGTTAGGAAGATTTGATTGAAATATGAATGTTAGAAAGTTGAAAAATGAATATTATCTGTTCAAATTTTGATATGAATTTTTAATTAATAATTCTTATTTTCAATGTCCGAGTACATTTGATGTGGCTGAAATCATGGCAAATGGGGATAACGATTTTTTTTTTTTTAATCATAAGCGAAGATTATAGGATTGTGAAGTTTGTGGTAAATTAGAGCAATGATTTTAAACAACAATTTGATGAATTTTCATCGATTTGTTGTAAATAATCATTTCTCTAATTTAGCATAAGATTCACAATCCTGGAATCTTTTCTTGTGATTAAAAATTAAATGATTGTTGTCTCCATTTGCCATGATTTCAGTTATGTGAACTTACACAAGCAATATTTTAAATTAAAGATTCAGGGTGGAGAGTGGCGACAACCACAGATCCGTTATCTCATCCCTTAATTGGTCTAATAGACATATGGAGACATGAATAAAGTATTTCGGACATAATTAAGACAAAAATTTTACACATTGAGGTTTTCATTACCAAATATATTTACACAAGCAATATTTTAAACTAAAGATTCAGGGTGGAGAGTGGCGACAACCACAGATCCGTTTTCTCATCCCTTAAGTGGTCTAATAGACATATGGAGACCCGAATAAAGTATTTTAGATAGAATTAAGACAAAAAGTTTACACATTGAGGTTTTCATTACCAAATAATTTTTGAATTCAAATTTCAGCATACTAGAATACGATCATTTAAACTCTTATACTCCAGTTCTTTTCAAGATCATAGACATAGAAAGAAAAAAATATATTGTACACAACATTTGACAATGACATCGACAAAACCATTGATCTATTAATTTTAAATATATAGTTTTAAAAACATTGCAATGGATTGCCATCTTCAATTATCCGTTCATGGTCATATTTGGATAGTTTCCATTTTTTATTTTTTAATTGTTTTTTCGATGGAACGTTAACCAATTTTATTCGAGATGCACATACTAAATGGTTATATTGACAACATATGACATCAGGTTCATAATCCTGAAAGTAGACATAATTTTGAGTCATATGGGTTTGCTAAAAAAAATAGCCCTTTAAAATGATGGATCCTCTCTCGTATGTATATCCGTTGTCATTGTAGTCTTCCAATAACTTCATTTTTTTCTTCAGTGCATCGCATCAAATAATACTTCACATTTTCGTTGTTGTCTACAAGTGCAATCACAGCAAAAACATCTCCTGTGCAAATGGAAATTGATGTCAAGATTTTTAATTCAATTAAATTGACTAATATACATGTGTATAAAGTGAATGACAAGAATGAACAATCGACAAAACGGTGGTATTTGATCATCACCTTCTCTAACGATATTTGAAATTATGTCGCCATCAGATGATATTGCTATATCTTTTGATTCTAATTCTTCTATGCTTGCTAGTGCCATTTTTCCTTTAGGATTAATCTCTGTGTGTTTCCAATATTTTAAGTAGTTGTTCGTTATGTTTTCATAAACTTCTATAGATTCAATATTTTCAGTGCAAATATGACAAAAGCATGATTGCTTTTTACTGTCAAATGCATAAATGTTTTGGAAGGCTTTTGTTTGAATAGAGTGAAAATCTCTAGTCCCTTGTATGGTGCTAGCATCGTATGGTATTGATCTATTTACATCTTGGACCCCAACATGCCAAAAAAACTTAGTACAAAAATGACAAATTTTGATGTTAGGTACACATACTTTTTTTTAAAATTGATAATAAAATATAAATTAAAACATTTGTATGTACATACCTGTGCACATTTTTTTATTGTTGATTATAATCATGATTTAGATGTGATTTACACCATTGCACAACCTCTGCAGCTGAATGGAATCGTGCAAAACTATGGTTCATTTTCCATCTTCGAAGTGCTATTTTTACGCATGCTCCTACACCATCATGTTCACATTTTCCATGACCAGTTTCAAAGAAATTCTAGTGATGTTTAATGTTCAATGCTTTATGAAGTCGACATAACCAATAAAATGATCGCAAAGATTTAAATTGTCCGGCACATCCATCCAACCATATCCAATGCTCATTGAATTTAATGTTATGTTCCTTTAGTGAATTGTAGAAAATACTTTCAATACAATGTTGAACAAAATGTGTATCGTATGTACGATCGTCGCTGATATAAAAGTGATATTCTTTAATCACATCTCGATTGTCACACGTGCTTTCAATGCCATCAACATCCTGTTGAGAATGTCTATATAAAACATGGACGAATATTGAAACTTGTTCAGAATGATAGTATTTACTCTGTATATCTTTTTGTGCAGCAAATGTATAATTTTCTACAAAATCAACCACTGACAAAATTGTTCTTGGTGGAAAAATTTCACGAGACTGTTTGAATTGAAGGCCTTACCATCGTGCTCTATGTGAATGCTTGGTGTATTTATAAATTTCACTTTCAAATTTCTTGAGAAAATTTGCCACACCTATTTTATCTTCTCGCAAATCAATCCTTTTGGAATGTACATCACTAGTACTTGTAATGTATTCATATCTTCTCCAATCAACAGTGACATTTGATAGTGAGTGATCAGTATCGATAGGATATTTATTGTGGAATAAAACCAAATTTCCACAACGATTACAATGTTTTCCATTGACACATTTCTTATTATAAAATACTTCATCGTGATTTCTCTCACATAGGGTTTGAGATATGAATTCACGTATTGTGGGCGGAGGTGGTGAATTTGTCCAAAACATTTTACCAAATTCAAGAAATATGTCGTAATATAATTGGAATTTCACATGATAACGGCAACAACATGTGTCATGGATAGTAATAGGTCTAACATACCATGGTTTTAGTTGCACAAATGTAGTGATTGACACATTAATTCCACAATGATCTTCCTTGAATTTATTGAACAATTGTACTTGTGTTATATCCATTATATGTTTTGTACTGCTTACATATACTCCTCGTGATACTCTTTGTTGTATTACATCTCTTGAATTTGGTGAAACTCAAACATGTGTCAACTAATATTCTCGTACAATATCTTTAACACCTACTCCCATTCTATCTTTGTAAGGCTGTCTACAAATAATTGCCCAGCAAGCAAGTTCATCATTTTCATCTATTTGCATTCTGAATTTGCTGTGTCTGCATAATGTCTTTCTTGAGGTTCCAACTGCATTTGCTAGCTGTGTTGTCAAACGTTTTTGTTTAGTACTAGTCGAAATAATTGCTGTATGAATTGCTCTTCGTGCAACACTAATGTCTTTCTTCCTAGATTTTCCAAACTTTTTTATTGCATCACCTATATTTTCTATCACATTATGTTTTGATTTCGACTCTTTGGTATCCTTGTGAATACCCAATAATGATGTAGTGTCTTCTAACTTCTTGGTCACTAATAAACATCTCAAAATTTGTGCTTGTCCTATTGCTGAATAATTCTTCAGAACATCATCATAAATTTTTTAAGCTCGATATCGTGCAGCGTGTATGGGTATTTTTTTTCCATATTTATTGTAATCAATGTTTTCTAACATTTCATCATCAATGGTGAAAGTACCTATACATCAAGTTAAATTTAAATTAAAATATGTATCCAAAAATACAATTCATTATAAAAAATGAATTTGGAAAATACATGATATATACATACCTGATCCAATTTCTAGTTCTTGAACTTGATCTTCAATATTGACTTCATCGACATTAGTATGTAAATCACTATTTCATCTTAAACAATGGTTTCTTCAACTTCAATTTGTTCCTCTTGTACTCTATTTTCAATTTCCATTTCATCAACATTATCATGTAAAACTGTATTTGTATCTTCAATAATCGTTGCTTGCGTTTCTGCAAGGCTTGCTTTGTTGGCATGATATTTAAGTTTTTTCTTTTCTCTATTATCATCATCATCAGCACGTTTACGATCATATTTTCTTTGACAGTTTCTCTTACTGCTCATGATTGTTTAATCTATAAATGATAAATTAAATAATCATCATTTTATTGTAAAAAAACAAAATGAAGATTTAAAAACAGTTACAAAATTTATAAACACATGAATTGAAATTTACTTCACCTTATCAAAATCTTGTAAGAGTCTTTTGAAGAAAAAGTCTTTGGAAACAAGTTTCCTTTGAAAAGAACCTTCTTTGAATGAAATAAGAACTCTTTGACAATAAATCACATTTGAAAAAACCGATTGGAAAAGAATAAGAACACTTTCTAAATAAATCTTCTTTGTAAACTCAATGAAAAAAAAAAAAAACCTTCTTTGAAAAAATACCTGGGAAAAATATTTTTTTGTAAAAACCCTTGCAACGAAATAACTTTTTTGCAAAAATAACTTGGGAGACTTTGAAAAAATTTATTTTTCAAATAAATAAGAAGGAAAAATACATCTCCTTTGTAAAAATAACTTGAAATAAAATCTTATTTGCAAAAATGCCTTGGAATAAAAACTCTGTAAATGTACACTTTGGAAAGAAACATTTGCTGAAAAAACCCATTGGAAAATAATAAGAACACTTTCTAAATAATTTTTTTTTGTAAATTCACTGTTAAAAAAAAAAAAAAAAACTTTTTTGAAAAGATACGCGGGAAAAAGATTTTTTTGTAAAAACCCTTGCAACGAAATAACGTTTTTGCAAAAATAACTTGAGAGACTTTGAAAAAACCCCTTTTCAAAGAAATAAGAAGGAAAGAAACATTTTTTGCAAAAATACTTAGAAAAAAAAAACTTTGAAGAAACTCATTTGAAAAAATCATTTTGAAATAAATAAGAAGGAAAAAGACAACTCCTTTTAAAAAATAACTTGAAATAAAAAATCCTTAAATGACCATTTTGGAAAAAAAACCTATTGCAAAGAAATAAGAAGTGTAAAAGCTTGGAATAAAAACTTATTTTGCAAAAATGCCTTAGAAAAACAATATTTCAATGTATTCCTTAGAAATAAGTAACAAAAAAAATACTTCATAAAAACAACTCTCTTTACAAAAAAGCTCCGTAGAAAATCCTTGGAAAAAAAAACCCATTGCAAAGAAATAAAAAGTGCAAAAAGCTTGAAAAAAAATATTTCATAAAAAAAACTCTCTTTGCAAAAAAACTCCTTAAAAACTCCTTGGAAAAAAACCCATTGCAAAGAAATAAGAAGTGCAAAAATCTTGGAATAAAAACTCATTTTGCAAAAAAGTTCTTTCAATATATTCTTTAGAAAGAAGTAAGAAAAAAATGCCTTATAAAAAAAACTCCCTTTGCAAAAAAATCTCCTTAGAAAACCCCTTCAAAAATATTCTCACCAGAAAGTATGCGAAATTAATTGAAGTATTTAGTTTTATTTATATAAGTTTAGAAAAGAATTTTTTTTTTCCCGGTCGACAAGTTTTTTTTACGTTTGTTTATTCGGCCGAATAACCTTTGATTAAATTGACGTCGCCGTTACGGAAAACAGTTATTCGGCCAAATAACCTTTGATTAAATTGACGTCGTCGTTACGGAAAATAGTTATTCGGCCGAATAACCTCTAAAACCTGAAAATCTAATTGTCACTCACAGCTTTCAGGTTTCTCCATTTTCGGAAGGTAAAAATGATCTCTTACACTATAAAGCAACTGTCGGACTTGATACCATTAGTTTTGTTATTGAATCTAGTTTCCGAATATATAGATTTCTTTATGTATAGGTAAGATATGATATTTGTAATTGTTTGTTTTCTTAACAGGTGTTGAGTTTAGTTTCATCTCTTTCAAAATGCAGTGAAATAAAAAATCCATAACTTTAAAAATACACCACGAACAAAATTGAGAAAACTATGGTGCAGTTAATTGGCGTGTCTACTTCAAAAGGGTATTCATAGAATTTTTAGTTTTATATTCAGTTGAGAGAAAAGTTTTGCGACAAAAAATATGTTGAAAATCGACAAGGTTTCCCCATTGATCGAATTCAAATAAATATAATAATTAGTATATAGATCCATTTGCTACAAACTTATAGTCATGCAGTAGTATATTGTGTGTAGATTGTCGTAGCATATTGGTTTTTTGCAAAAAGCAGGTTTAACAATGATTTTACGTGTGCGACAAAACATGGCTATTTTGTAGTCCTTTCGTTTTATAAGAACACACTGTCAAACATTTGTCGAATCGACATATCAAATCTCAATATAAAAAATTGAAAAAAATATGGATAGCAAACTAACATAATTCTCTAAAAGTTTGTTTTTAAGTGAAAAGTGAAATTCCAAACAAAAATATCACTTTTATTCGCCCAAAGATGGAAAACATGAAAAATTCAGAATTATTTTCTCACGGAACCCCCCAAAATAGACACCCATCTTCATGAATTCACCCTCACCATATTTCTATCTAATAATTTGTGGTATAAGGCTAAGTTTGCATCCTTGTTACCGAACCAGGGTCCCCTTAAAGGTTTATACATTCTATCTCGTTAAACCCTACCTTAAGCCTTAAATCTCAGAGGATACGCAAATTTTCCCTAACTCTACTCACCCATCCCGAGAAATCACGTTTGATTTTGCTAACTAATGGATTTACAGAAACAGACCCTAACGGATGAAAAAGGGAATTCTTGGTTTTAATGATGAACTATACGTTTATTCGTTGCAAAATTTTGAAGTTATTGTTGGTCTATTGATATTGCATCTTGTTCATAATGTTAATGGATTTTATGCAAAATGATAATGATTCTCCGGTCTTATAGGATCCACAGATTTCGAAAAGAGGTCCTAAGTGCCCCTCCAAAGTTGTATTAGAGACAACACTTGAAGGCAAAGTGGTTCAAGAGACATATCTGGAGATTCAGTTCAATGACACCCAACATATCACTTGGATAACTCCCGAATTCAAATGTGGTGAAATTTATCATCTAATTAGAGATCACAGTGTATCGGAAGCTACAATTGAGGAATACTTAATCTACCAGAAAATCAAGAAATCATGCATCCAAAAGGTTGCAGCCCAACCTAAATTGTTCCCATGTGCTAAGGTGACAGGATGGATCCTACCTCATATCAACATCAAATCTCGTATCATAACAAGTGCACCGGGGAATTTTCTTCCTCATTTCATCCCATAGACATTGGACAAGGTTATAAGCTTCCAACTTGTTAGGTAGATTAATTGCTTATAAAAACAATCAATTCACAACATAAATTATCAATTCAGGGTAACGTCTTGTTGTTTCAGGTTTATCATGCAAAATATATGCAAGCTACAGTTTCCTCACTAACATTGGCCATCTAATGTCCATTACAATAAAATAAATCAATTCATTCTTGCAAAAGAAAATGAAAATCAATCTTCCCAGTTGGCAGGGAGAACATGAGGAGTATCCACTCAAGTACATGCTATGACCCCTTATCATCACACGTTGATTGAACACACTTGCTTAAAAGTCACTTGTAGAAATAAACACACTAGGACTTGCAGAAAAGTAAATCACACCTACAGGAAAGTAAATCACACTTGCAGAAAGTTATCACACTCACACTTGTAGAAATGAAACACATTATGGTTGCAAGCACGCTAATCTATGAATTTAACACACTTGCATCAATAAAGAACATAAATAAAAAATACATCTACAAAAAGAAATGAATCAAAGTAAAATACATTCTATGCTATGCAATAAGAAAAAGTCAGTCTAATTACAAATTACGAAAAATGAAAGAACTATAATATACATTAACAAAAGAGAAAAATTAAAGAATTACAATCTAAATTACAAAAGAGATTAAAAGAAATATAATTCTTATTCCATTACAAATTGGACTTGTTTCTCTGAGAGTCCTCCCCTTGGAATGGAGAAGGAGTTGTTACTTATACATTATTTTTGCATAACAAATAATAAATGAAGATCCAAAATATCCTCACCAAATTACTAATAATTTGGATCTCAAAACCAACTCAAATATTTTCCAATATCTTCTCAAAACTAATCAAACTAATCTTATCCATGGTCTCAACATTCTCTCCTTATCCAAAATGATTGGTAATCATACAAATCTATGAAAAATCCTGATGGTTGAAGATGGATTTTCATGGATGAACAAATTTGTAGGGAATTGTTTCAACAATTCTTTCAGTGGCAGTAAAACACCAATTTCTCAAAACGTATGATCTGTGTTTTTGAGATATTTTGAGGATAGGTTGATATTGACTCAATAATACCTCATATGAAAAAAGTAGTATCATTGTATCAACAACTTTCATGAAGTAACAACAATTGGCTTGAAACTGGTTCTACAAAATCATCAAACTCATCCATGTTTCAAATATAAATGAAAAATATGTTATTTTTCCAATATTTAATCATAATTTGCATGAAATACTAAATAAATTCAATGGAAAATACATTAAACCTAAAACCAACATATAAGCATTAAAATGGGCTAATGGAAGGTAATGGGAAAACAATAAAGGAAAATAAGGGATTAAAAGTAGGGAAAAGAGGATGTAAAATAATGACAACTCCATGACCCAACATATCCCCTAAATTGAATATGTTGCATGTCCTCATGCAATCCAATACCTCTGTATCAACAAAGTTGTAAAGGATGATGTTCCATTTTCCAATGCATAGCATAACCAAGCTACCATATTAAAAGCATTGCTGAAATAGTGCAATTTCTCCCAAAATAAAAAGCGGATTTTGTTGGACAATTGTAGGAATATTCATATTAATCCCCAAATTCACCATACTAAAAAACACATCAAAAAATATTACCAATCTCAAGATATAAGAAAATAAGTCACTACAAGTCTGTATTAGCGAATTGTGTAGGTGTATCAATAATTGTTTCATCAACCTTCCCGAACCAATTTCTCACAAATTATAAACTTCTTTTGGATAAAATTTTGCAAGCAATTTTTTATTAGTATCATTCATCTCCACACCAAAAATCAGAGCAACACACATCACGAATTTCGAGAAAAAATGTAAAATGGTTGTAGGTGATGATGTCCATTTTCTCGAAAATAGTGCAATGGATTGAGCTTAAACTTACCAAGTTTTGCCTTCTTCCCATAATTATTCACTTCTCAAAGTTTCACGAATATCCAGTTCATCATTTGCAAGATATCCTTATTTCAATTTCTTCAAGATATTGCACCATACGTTGCTTGTTTATCCACAATCTAAAAACGTTGGGAAAAATTATTTGCTTATAGAAACAATTAATTCACAACATAAATTATCAATCCAGGGTAACATATTGTTGTTTGAGGGTTATCTTTCAAATATATGCAAGCTATAGTTTCCTCACTAACATTGGTCATCTAATATGCATTGCAATAAAATAAATCAATTCTCTCTTGCAAAAGAAATGAAAATCAATCTTTTGTAGTTGGTAGGGAGAACATGAGGAGTCTCCACTCAAGTAGCTGCTATGACCTCTTACCATCAAGCATTGATTGAACACACATGCATAAAACACACTTGCAAAAATAATGTTGATGTATATGTAACTTCGGAATGTATTTCACATATATGTATATTGTATTCCTATAGAGATGGTATTATTCCTCTATAAGGAAGTCTCGTCATTTATATTGTAAGTGTCGTAACTTATACTTGATGGGTTATTAGACCACCTTATTTGGGGTCGGCCCTGTATAAGTCATGTGGGTCAAAGGGTTATTAGACCACCCTATTGGGGGTCGGCCCAATCAGCATTATGTTATGTGGTAAAGTTCGAGCCTACATGAGTTAGATAAAAAGGCAAGTCAAGTCAAGTATAAATAGAGTGCGGGAAGCACTCTATTTGCTCACTCACTTCTCACACATGCACTCAGGGAGGAGTGGCGCACTTATGGAGGAGGAGGATCTGCTGCTAGGTTATGGCTATATCTCTTGGTTGGTTGTATCATTGCTCTATCTATCTCTGAGGAAGTTATTGGGGTTTTTCACCTTTATGGTTTTCCCCAAGTAAATCTTTGTGTCTCTTGTGTGCTTGCATTATTGTCTCCATGATTGATATGCTGTAGATATGATGTACATGTTGTTCTCTCAGTTAAGATCCTAGATCATATCGAAGTAAATTCTGAAAATTCAACATGGTATCAGAGCTAGCTTGAAAAAAGGCATGATATGGCATGTATGACACTTGTTGCACTTACGATGCTAGGGCTTGATATAGCAAAAACCAGTCATCGTAGCACTTTCGCTATAAATCCGTTTTGGAGAATTTTTTGGATCTGAAATTGTTACAGGACGAAGATTAAATCTCCAGGTACCTTGTGTACAAAGGAAAACCTCTAATTCGTTGTACTTTGTGATTTATGATCTATACAATATAGGGTTTCTGCCTCTTCCAGATCTGAGTCAAAATCAGGTGACCTTGGTAAAAAGGTCATAACCTGGGATAGGAAGCTCCAAATGAAATTTAGTAAAAATTGACAGGTAGTACACAGTCTGTAATATCTCAGGAAACTTTTTCAGAGGCCGAAGTTGAAACAGTGACACGTGGCATGCCGTACAAGTTCGCTCTCCTGTATTATCCCAAAACAGGTCACGTTGCGACATTTGGCATAACTCTCTCTCAGAGAATCCAATTGAGGTCAGACTTGTCAGGATGGAAAGATAACAGGTCAGGCTATCTTAGGAAACTTTTTCAGACCCTGTGGATCAAAACGTTTGGAGTTACACCAGAAACAATCAGGTACATATTTCTATCAAAACAGAATTATTTTTGAGTACCTTCATTCATGGCTTCCGAAATTTAGGGCTTCGGAGAAATTTGGAATTTTTGTAATCGGAGACCACGGCTGGATGATACTCATCAAAATAGAAATTTAGAGACCAAGATCAGAATTTTTGGTTGGGCAGAAGGCCGGGCTTGATTAGACCCTAGTTCGGGACTTTGATCAGAAAAGTGGAAAATTAGGGCTTCTGTAAAAATGGGAATTTTTGAAATCTGTGACCACAGCTGGAAGCTCCTCAGAAAAATAGAAGCTTAGAGCTTTGGATCAAACATTTTTATTGGGAATAAGAGTGGGCTTCATCAAACCCCAGTTCAGGGTCACGTCTAGTGAATCCAGAAGTTTCAAAGGCAAAATTGAGGAGTGAAACTTTGCAGTTTTCAAATTATGAATATACCAGTTTGATCAGCTCATCAAGGCGCATATTTCTATCCTTTCGGAAGTTTGAAATTCAAAGTTTGAATTTTTGGGGTTTCTCTGACAAACCCATATCCAGCTCCAGGTCCAGTTCTTGCAAATCAAGTGGATTGGGTTAATCCTAGAAGAAGATGGATTGATCATCTGCATGAGTGAAGAAGTTCTTGTTTCAGAGGGAGATGAGGCTAAGGCCTTACATAAGAAGATTACAAGCGATCTCGACAGGTATGACTCATCGAGGTATGTTTTGAGATTTGTTCTTGATTAAGTTTATGGTATGTTTGTCTTCATGTTATTACGGTTAGTATAATCTTGATTTTAGATTTGTCGTATCACCTTAACAAAATTATGAATGCATGATAGAAGATATTCATTGGTTAGGGTGTTGACACTTATGATTATACTAATGCATTATGGTGTTGTATGAGGTTTATGTTGTCTGCTAACATGAAAGGTACACCAAGAAAGACAAATCATGTTCTTCTTCAAGAACATATGATCATGGTGGCATGAAGACAAGGATTCATCCATTGTCATGGATCTCATAAAAGATCCATTTACGAGGTATGTATAGCTTGGCTTTGTAATAGTTGACCTATGAGATATACAGGTTACTAGCACAAGTCATTGAAGAAGAACAAGAAGACATCATGTGAGTATGTTAGACATAACTAGCTAGCATGCTAATCCAGGTATGTTTTTCCTATATCATGATAGAATCCTACCTTGTGTTAGGATCTTATACTGTTGTTGATAATGATTATTCATGAAGTCATAGGTTTGAATAATCATGGTTGTATGCATATTATGTTTCTTACCATAATTGATGATATGACTAACCAAAAGAATCATAAAGGTATAGGTTTGAATAATCACAGGTTTTATGCATATTATAACTCTTATCTTGATTGATGATTCAACTAACCTGAAGAGTCATAGGTTTGAGTAATTATAGGTTTAGACATGTTATGTTTCTTATGATTTGACTAACCATAAGAATCCTACATAAACCTTGAATGATAATACTTATTATTTTCTGTTTGAAATGATCATGACTATACATGCTTGAGATTATTGTGTTTTAATAGTATGCTAATGAATGTATGATTTTATATGAGCTCACAAGGATAACACAATCATGATACTAATAAGCATGCATAGGGACCAAGGATGAATATGAGTTCAAGAACAGGTAATCCAGGAAGCAAAGATCAAGAGGGAGTACACTCCAGTGGTTTATTCAAGGATGCAAATATTCAGAGGGAGTTGACCATCTCTCTACATTCCACATCAAAAGTTGTAGAAGAAGCCACTTCAGATTAGGACTCCAGTAGCTCCTGCAAGGAAGTGAAGACTCAGAGGGAGTCCACCCAACGAACAAACAAAGATAAGTATTTGAATTGTCATTTCTTAAATAATACTGTTCAATAATGTATATACTGATGTTCCTAGAATTAGGTTGTGTATTATGCATATTAGAATAATTGCATTGATGAACAGTATACTCCTAATATGCATGGGTAAGTGTCCTATGGCACTGTACAACATTCCATTGCTACTTATCTAGAATGAAACCTCTTTGCTGACATGTTGGGAGTTGTGCACACTCTTAACAATGTTCTGGTAGAGATTGGAAGGCATCTAGAAACTTACGGAATATGGATAAATGTTGTATTGAAGCATTGGCTAAGATAATTGCATGAATGTATGGCATATTTCTTTATGTGTAAGAATTTGTTCTGAAAACTATGAGATGTTTTCTAATCATGCAATTTAACTTGTTGTGTAGGAAAGATCGTATGCCATCTCCTACAAAAGAAGAACTACAACATTTGTTCCAGCAACAAAGATATCTATTGAAGATATTGAAGATATTGAAGTTCCCAGGATCTGGGATGAAGAAATGAAATGCCATGATCCGTCGATCATGAAGAATGATGTTTGGGATGTGTTAGAATTCAATATGCTAAGACAGAAAATAGCAGCATTACATTCTATTTCACAATAATAGCATATACAGGATCACTGAAGAAACAACAAGCACAGCATAAACACAAGAGACAAAGATTTATCCTGGGAAACCCTCATGGGGTAGAAAACCCAGCAAAGCTTCCTCAATATAGATGACCAGCAATATACAAAGATGAAACCCTGAGACATGATCTCCTCCTCCACAATAGCAGACCTCTCCTCCACAAGTGCGATATCCTCAAGTGAGTGAATGTGTATAATGAGGAACACACCTCCTCTATTTATACACTACTCTGATATGTATTTTACACAAGTACATGTAGGCTCGTATTTAACCATTAGGTTAAATACCCCATTATAACTGACTGGGCCGACCCCTCTAGGGTGGTCTAATAACCCTTTGACCCACATAACACATACAGGGCCGACCCCCACTAGGGAAGTCTAATAACCCAAGTTACCACATTCCGACGGAGGAATAAACATCTCCGGATATACAATAAGATCTTCACGGAGGAATGAATCACCTCCGGAATAATAAAGTATAAATATAATATTCTTTGAAGTTACAATATCTCAACACTCCCCCTTAACGAGAAGGATATTATAACAGCATCTGCATGAGCAAGGAGTCATCAACATCATACATGATACATCTATAAATCATTGGAAGCTTTCTCAACATCATCAGTAACTCAACCAGTTACTGGAATATCTTCAATACTGGAACATCAACATCTTCAGTACTGAGTCTTTATCTTCTGCAGCACTCAAACAGCTACAGAAACATCAATATTTGAATCCTCACGATTGTCAGCATCGCCATCACACGATCATCAGCATCGTCATCACATGAACATCAGCATCGTCATCACACGATCATTAGCATGGTCATCTTGTGATCATCCGCATCGTTATCTAACGATCATCAGCATTGTCATATCATCTCGATCTACAGCATCTGGATCATCTCGATCTACAGCATCTGGATCATCACGATCTACAACATCTGGATCATCTCGATCTACAACATCTGGATCATCTCGATCTATAACATCTGGATCATCTCGATCTACAGCATCTGGATCATCTCATCTACAGCATCTGGATCATCTCGATCTACACCATCGGGATCATCTCGATCTACACCATCTGGATCATCTCGATCTACAGCATCTGGATCATCACGATCTACAGCATCTGGATCATCTCGATCTACAACATAAGTATCCTCAACCATACAAGTACATTAATCAATACATGTATCATCAAAAGTATGTATTCTCACCAATACATCTATCATCAAAACATGTATTCTTACTAATACATATATCATCAAAAGCATGTATTCTCACTAATACATCTATCATCAAAAGCATGTATTCTCACTAATACATCTATCATCAAAAGCATGTATTCTCACTAATACATCTATCAATACAAGTATCCACACTGATACAAGTATACACAACAGCAGCATACCCTCCAACACACATGATCCAATTACGGGATGGTCAATCCCTCTCAATTTAAGACATCTCTCATGTCTATGGATGATGCAATCCAGATCAACTTACAGGATGATCAATCCTTATCCTTTTAAGACACCTCACCATGTCTAAGGATGATGCAATCCCGAATCAACTTACAGGATGATTACTCCTTATCACTTTAAGACACCTTACCATGTCTAGGGACGATGCAATCCCAATCTACTTACAAGATGATTAGTCCTTATCACTTTAAGACACCTCACCATGTCTAGGGACTATGCAATCCCAATCTACTTACAGGATGATTAGTCCTTATCACTTTAAGACACCTCACCATGTCTAGGGACGATGCAATCCCAATCTACTTACAGGATGATTAGTCCTTATCACTTTAAGACACCACACCATGTCTAGGGACGATGCAATCCCAATCTACTTACAGGATGATTAGTCCTTATCACTTTAAGACACCTCACCATGTCTAGGGACGATGCAATCCCAATCTACTTACAGGAGGATTAGTCCTTATCACTTTAAGACACCTCATCATGTCTAGGGACGATGCAATCCCAATCTACGTACAGGATGATTAGTCCTTATCACTTTAAGACAAGTCTCATGTCTAGGGACGATGCAATCCCATCACGTACATTTTGAACCCAGTTCATGGACGATGCAGTCCTCACGTACATTTTGAACCCATTTCATGGACGATGCAGTCCTCACGTACATTTTGAACCCAGTTCATGGACGATGCAGTCCTCACGTACATTTTGAACCCAGTTCATGGACGATGCAGTCATCACGTACATTTTGAACCCAGTTCATGGACGATGCAGTCCTCACGTACATTTTGAACCCAGTTCATGGACGATGCAGTCCTCACGTACATTTTGAACCCAGTTCATGGACGATGCAGTCCTCACGTACATTTTGAACCCAGTTCATGGACGATGCAGTCCTCACGTACATTTTGAACCCAGTTCATGGACGATGCAGTCCTCACGTACATTTTGAACTAGTGGTTCCGGGATGATGCAATCCCCATCACTTTATTCTCGAAGACCATACGTCTACGGATCAATTCAGGGACCAAGGTCCGGGGATGATACAATCCCCACTTCTCGGAGACCTTACGTCTACGGCTCTCTTTAGGACTGAAAGTCCAGGGATGATCCAATCCCGTCAACTGTCCACTAAGGACTTCATTCTCAGAGACCTCACGTCTACGGCTCTCTTTAGGACTGAAAGTCCAGGGATGATCCAATCCCTTCAACTGTCCACTAAGGACTTCATTCTCGGAGACCTCACGTCTACGGCTCTCTTTAGGACTGAAAGTCCAGGGATGATCCAATCCCTTCAACTGTCCACTAAGGACTTCATTCTCGGAGACCTCACGTCTACGGCTCTCTTTCGGACTGAAAGTCCAGGGATGATCCAATCCCCTTAACTGTCCACTAAGGACTTCATTCTCAGAGACCTTACGTCTACGGCTCTCTTTAGGACTGAAAGTCCAGGGATGATCCAATCCCCTCAACTGTCCACTCAGGACTTCATTCTCGGAGACCTCATGTCTACGGCTCTCTTTAGGACTGAAAGTCCAGGGATGATCCAATCCTCTCAACTGTCCACTAAGGACTTCATTCTCGGAGACCTCACGTCTACGGCTCTCTTTAGGACTGAAAGTCCAGGGATGATCCAATCCCCTTTTCTTTCTCGGAGACACCTGTCTACGGCTCACTTTAGAACAAGTGTTCAAGGATGATACAATCCCCACATGTATTCTCATCAATATACTATCGATCCTGGGAACCCATACAGAACCTGATTCACACTTCTTCTTTAATTACACCATTAAGAGAATGGTCTTATCTAGCCACTTGGAGCAAACATCTCATCATGATTCTCTTCCTCTTTCTAAGAGAATCTTCTAGCCACAAGCCTTCTATATTTTGTTTGATTTGTAAATCTTCTTGTTGAACATCCATCACTTGTTCGGTGTTCATTATTCTTCATGATCTTTCCTACAAAACAAAATTAAGTACATGATTAGTAATCCTTCATAATCATGAAATCATGATAACCTATTATGCATACAGATATCATTTACATAGTTATGAAACTATCTTGACCAATACTTTGGCACAACACTTTCCCATATCCTGTATGCATACAGTGGCTATCTAGATGCCTTCCATCTCTACCAGAACATACTATCGAGAGTGTGCACAGCTCTCAACATGTCAGCAAAGAGGTTTCATTCTAGACAAGCAACAATGGAATGTTTGTCCAACTTACCAATCATATGCATATTAGTAGTATAATGTTCAATGCTCTATGAATGTTTGCACTCAGCATGATATGTTCTAGGAATACAAACATGCATACAAGAAATATCATTTACTATTTCAAATAACAACTCAAATACTTATCTTTTATGTTTGTGTGGTTGCCTCCCACTTGATCTTCTATATGTCCTTTGAACTTCTATTCATTCTGTACCACTGTGCATGCTCAAGTGTGCACTAGTGTCATCCTCATGATCTCATACACAAACATTCATTCATTAGTATATTCTCAAAACATTCTAATTCTAAATAATCTTGAATATGTATAGTCATGATCATTAGTATTCAGGGTTTCAAGTAAGTCTTCTTTTACTCATGCATATCATCAATCAAGATAAAAGATATAATATGCATAATCCCTTGATTACTAACTTTATGAATAAGCATAACCAATCATTCCAAGTATACTTATATAAGGGATCCTAACACAAGGTAAGATTCATGGGAAACATACCTGGATTAGTATACCTACTTGGTTATGTACAACACACCTAAACAATCTCTTCAATGATTTAGAGATCCTGAGCTAGAACCTGCATGTCTCATAGGTTAAGCATAATATAACAAAGTCATACATACCTCGTAAGTAGAACAAAGATTATGGATGAGTCTTTGTCTTCATGTTTTCATGGTCATGGAACCTGATTTGTCTTTTGTGATGTACCTGTATCTTGTTAGCAGACAACATCAACCTCACACAACATCATAATGCATTAGTACAATCATAAGTGTCAACACCCTAACCAATGAATATCTTCTATCATGCATTCATAATTTTGTTAAGGTTATACGACAAATCTAAAATCAAAATTGTACTAACTGTAATAACCTGAAGACAAACATACCATAAAATTAATCATTGACAAATATCGAAACATACCTCGATGAGTCATACCTGTCGAGATCGCTTGTATTCTTCTTATGTAAGGCCTTATCCTCATCTCCCTCTGAGACAGGAACTTCTTCACTTATGCAGGTGACCAATCCATCTTCTTCTAGGATTAACCCAATCCACTTGATTTGCAAGAACTAGACCTGGAGCTGGATATGGGTTTGTCAGAGAAACCCAAAAAATTCAAACTTCCGAAAGGATAGAAATATGCGCCTTGATGAGCTGATCAAACTGGTATATTCAGAATTTGAAAACTGCAAAGTTTTACTCCTCAATTTTGCCTTTGAAACTTTCGGATTCACTGGACGTGACCCTGAACTGGGGTTTGATGAAGCCCACTCTTTTTCCCCATCAAAAGGTTTGATCCAAAGCTCTAAGCTTCTATTTTTCTGAGGAGCTTCCAGCCGTGGTCACAGGTTTCAAAAATTCCCATTTTTACAGAAGCCCTAATTTTCCACTTTTTTTGATCAAAGTCCCGAACTAGGGTCTAATCAAGCCCGGCCTTCTGCCCAACCAAAAATTCTGATCTTGGTCTCTAAATTTCTATTTTGATGAGTAGCATCCAGCCGTGGTCTCCGATTACAAAAATTCCAACTTTCTTCAAATCCCTAAATTCCGGAAGCCATGAATGAAGGTACCAAAAAATAATTCTGTTTTGACAGAAATATGTACCTGATTGTTTCTGGTGTAACTCCGAAATTTTTGATCCACAGGGTCTGAAAAAGTTTTCTGAGATAGCCTGACCTGTTATCTTTCCATCTTGACAGGTCTGACCTCAATTGGATGTTCTGAGAGAGAGTTATGCCAAATGTCGCAACGTGACCTGTTTTGGGAAAATACAGGAGAGAGAACTTGCACGGCATGCCACGTGTCACTGTTTGACCTTCGGCCTCTCAAAACGTTTTCTGAGATATCTCTACCTGTTATATTTCCATCCTGATAGGTCTGACCTCAATTGGATTCTCTGAGAGATAGTTATGCCAAGTGTCGCAATGTGACCTGTTTATGGGATAATACAAGAGAGCGAACTTGTACGGCGTTCCACATGTCACTGGTTCAACTTCGGCCTCTGAAAAAGTTTTCTGAGATAGTGCAGTCTGTGTACTACCTGTCACTTTTCACGAAATTTCATTTGGAGCTTCCTAGCCCAAGTTATGACCTTTTTCCCAAGGTCACCTGATTTGGACTCAGATCTGGAAGAGGCAGAAACCCTATATTGTACAGATCATAAATCACAAAGTACAACGAATTAGAGGTTTTCCTTTGGACACAAGGTACCTGGAGATTTTAGCTTCGTCCTGTAACAATTTCAGATCCGAAAACTTTTCCAAAACGGATTTATAGCGAAAGTGCTACGATGACTGGTTTTTGCTATGTAAAACCCTAACCTTCAAATTGTCGTAAGTAAAGCAAGTGTCTTTAGTGCCATACCTTGTCTTCCTTCAGGTTAGCTCTGATACCATGTCTAGAATTCAATATGCTAAGACAGAAAATAGCAGCATTACATTCTATTTCACAATAATAGCATATACAGGATCACTGAAGAAACAACAAGCACAGCATAAACACAAGAGACAAATATTTATCCTGGGAAACCCTCATGGGGTAGAAAACCCAGCAAAGCTTCCTCAATATAGATGACCAGCAATATACAAAGATGAAACCCTGAGACATGATCTCCTCCTCCACAATAGAAGACCTCTCCTACACAAGTGCGATATCCTCAAGTGAGTGAATGTGTATAATGAGGAACACACCTCCTCTATTTATACACTACTCTGATATGTATTTTACACAAGGACATGTAGGCTCGTATTTAACCATTAGGTTAAATACCCCATTATAACTGACTGGGCCGACCCCTCTAGGGTGGTCTAATAACCCTTTGACCCACATAACACATACAGGGCCGACCCCCACTAGGGAAGTCTAATAACCCAAGTTACCACATTCCGACGGAGGAATAAACATCTCCGGATATACAATAAGATCTTCACGGAGGAATGAATCACCTCCGGAATAATAAAGTATAAATATAATATTCTTTGAAGTTACAATATCTCAACAGGATGTAATCCCAAGACATGAAGGGAAGTTTGCTATGACATCCAAATGGAACTATCAGATCAAGCATGTTGCAGATGGCAGCATTGAGAAATATAAAAGTGATGAAATAGAAGATACACCAGATGGATTCAAGACAGCTTCCTTGAATGGTGTAGTTGAAGAAGAAGTGTATGTAGAGCAGCCACTTGGTTCTGAGACACATGATAGGAAATCATTAATGTGCAGAACTTGGTACGGTGAAGATAGATTGATTGCTGACACGTAGCAGAAGCTTACTACCGAGTTCGAGATGAAGAACTTGGGGATGATGCACTATTTGTTTTTGGCATGGAGGTGTGGCAGAGTGCAAATAGAATCTTCCTTGGACAAGGGAAGTATGCAGTAGAGATCCCAAAGAGGTTCGGGATGATGGATTGCAAGGCAATGGCCACACCTATGGCATCAAATCTGAAGCTTCTATGTGATGCTTCATCTGAGCCGATTGATGTCTCTATGTATCGCCAGATGATTGGGTCCTTGATGTACCTGACGAACATGAGACCAGACATTTGCTTTGCTGTGAACACATTGAGCCAGTTCCTGACGGATCCAAGGAGTGTTCACCTGGTTGCTGTAAAGCATATTCTGAGGTACCTGAAGGGTACAGTGGATTATGGGTTCAGGTATGAGGTGAATCAAAAGTTTAACCTGCAGGGTTATGTTGATTCAGATTGGGTTGGCAGTGCTGCAGATAGGAAGAGCACATCTGGGTGTTGCTTCAGTATGGGATCAGGTGTGATCTCTTGGTTTAGCAGGAAGCAGTCCTGCGTAGCACTGAGTACAGCTGAGGCAGAGTATGTTGCAGCCTGCTCAGCTAGTTGTGAGGCAGTATGGCTACGGAAGCTACTGTCTGAGTTATTTGAGGCTACTGGTATCTTCTGTGATAACCAGAGTTGTGTGAAGCTGTCCGAGAACCCAGTGTTTCATGACAGATCGAAACACATAGAGATCAAATATCACTATATCAGGGATATGGTGCAGAGAGGAGCTGAGAAGCTCCTATATGTTGCGACGGACGAGGAGATTGTAGATTTGCTGACGAAGCCACTAGCCAGGGTGAAGTTCGAGTACTTCAGAGAGAGACATGGCGTGCTTCAGATCGAGGATACTTCGAGGAAGAAGTGATGGACACATTTGATGAAGCCATTCCAAGCATGTTGGAAGGGGGGTCCTTCACATGGCTGTGGATGTAAGCGCTAGATGATGAGCATCAGGATGATGTTCTGGTTTCTGCTTGGATATGATCAGTTGGATCATTTATGTATGTACGCATTATGTTGGATGCTGGATATGATCAGTTTGATCATTTATGTATGTATGCATCATGTTGGATGCTGGATATGATCAGTTCGATCATTTATGTATGTATGCATCATGTTGGATGCTGGATATGATCAGTTGGATCATTTATGTATGTATGCATCATGTTGGATGTTGGATATGATCAGTTGGATCATGTGTATGTATTTTGTATATGCATCATGTTGGATGCTTGGACCATGTATCTGTATATGTATAAGGTAGATACATTGTATGATCAGGTGGATCATGTATGGTGATATGTATCATGTATCAGTTGGATACATTGTATGATCAGGTGGATCATGTATGGTGATATGTATCATGTATCAGGTGGATACATTGTATGATCAGGAGGATCATGTATGATGATATGTATCAGGTAGATACTTGGTATGCATCAGGTGGATGCATTGATGATCAGGTGGATCATGTATGGTGATATGTATCATGTATCAGGTGGATACATTGTATGATCAGGAGGATCATGTATGATGATATGTATCAGGTAGATACTTGGTATGCATCAGGTGGATGCATTGATGATCAGGTGGATCATGCAGCAGGATGTTGCAGTGATGATCAGGATGATCATGGATGATGAGCTTCAGGATGTTGCTCCAGATGACATGCAGTAGGACATTGCAGTGATGATGATCAGGACGATCATGAGTACATCAGGATGATGTATGGTGAGTATCAGGTTGATACTCTGTGGCCGTGGATCAGGTTGTGCAGATGAGCATGTCTGGGAGATCCTATAGGTCGAAGTTGTGTACCCGTAACAGCCTGGGATGCTCTTTCGAGACATTGCTCTGGGAGGACATGTAATTTGTGCCCTGGGAGATTTCAGGTCGGAGTTGTGTACCCGTAACATCCTGAGATGATCTTGCGAGGTTTTGTCCTATGGCATGTAATTTGGGCCCTGGGAGATTTCAGGTTGGAGTTGTGTACCCGTAACATCCTGAGATGCTCTTTCAAGGTTTTGCCATGACCACATGTAATTTGTGCTGTGGGAGATTTCAGGTCAGAGTTGTGTACCCGTAACATCCTGAGATGCTCTTGCTAGGTTTTGTGGTGGACCACATGTAATTTGTGCCCTGGGAGATTTTAGGTCGGAGTTGTGTACCCGTAACATCCTGAGATGCTCTTTCGAGGTTTTGTGGTGGGGTCACATGTAATAGCCCCCTGGGAGATCCTACAGGTCGGATTTGTGTACCTGTAACATCCTGGGATGCTCTTTCGAGGTTTTGTGATGCACGTAATAAGTCCCGAGGATTCCACAGTATGGCCAGTGATGATGAAGACCTACAGGTGGTGGGCCTACATCCAGTATGAAAAAGGACTGGCTCTGTAGAACTTCCTATGACGAGTAGATTCAGAGATTGATTGAGATAGCAGCAGCAGTGACGATGATGATGACTCGATGATGATTATCTAGTGACGATGATCCAGAGAAGATGACTTGTGCTAGAAGAACTGTGCTGAGAAATACCTTCCTAGTTAAGAGGGAGTGTTGATGTATATGTAACTTCGGAATGTATTTCACATATATGTATATTGTATTCCTATAGAGATGGTATTATTCCTCTATAAGGAAGTGTCGTCATTTATATTGTAATTGTCATAACTTATACTTGATGGGTTATTAGACCACCTTATTTGGGGTCGGCCCTGTATAATTCATGTGGGTCAAAGGGTTATTAGACCACCCTATTGGGGGTCGGCCCAATCAGCATTATGTTATGTGGTAAAGTTCGAGCCTACATGAGTTAGGTAAAAAGGCAAGTCAAGTCAAGTATAAATAGAGTGCGGGAGGCACTCTATTTGCTCACTCACTTCTCACACATGCACTCAAGGAGGAGTGGCGTACTTATGGAGGAGGAGGATCTGCTGCTAGGTTATGGCTATCTCTCTTGGTTGGTTGTATCATTGCTCTATCTATCTCTGAGGAAGTTATTGGGGTTTTTCACCTTTATGGTTTTCCCCAAGTAAATATTTGTGTCTCTTGTGTGCTTGCATTATTGTATCCATGATTGATATGCTGTAGATATGATGTACATGTTGTTCTCTCAGTTAAGATCCTAGATCAGATTGAAGTAAATTCTGAAAATTCAACAAATAAACGCACTCACACTTGCATAAAACACACTTGCAAAAATAAACACACTCACACTTGTAGAAAAGTAAATCACACTTGCAGAAATTAAATCACACTCACGCTTGCAGAAATGAAACAAACTATGGTTGCAACCATACTGATCTATGAATTTAACACACTTGCATCAATAAAGAACTTAATATAAAAATACATCTACATCAATAAATGAATCAAAGTAAAATGCATTCTATGATATGCAATAAGAAAACGTTAGTCTAATTACAAATTACGAAAATGAAAGAACTATAATCTAGATTAACAAAAGAGAAAAAATAAAGAACTACAATCTAAATTACGAAAGAGATTAAAAGAAATATAATTCTTATTCCATCACAAATTGGACTTGTTTCTCCAAGAGTCCTCCCCTTGGAATGGAGAAGGAGTTCTTATTTATAAATGAGTTTTGCATAACAAATAATAAATGAAGATCCAAAATACCTCACCAAATTACTAAAAAATTGGATCTCAAAATCAACTCAAATATTTTCCAAGATCTTCTCAAAACTAATCAAACTAATATTATCCATGGTCCCAATATTCTCTCCTTATCCAAAATGATTGGTAATGATCCAAATCGATGAAAAATCTTGATGGTTGAAGATGGATTTTTCGTGGATGAACAAATATGTATAGGAATGTTTCAACAGCAGTAAAACACCAATTTCTCAAAATATACGATATGGGTTTTTGAGATATTTTGAGGATAGGTTATATTGTATGAATAATGTCTCATATGAATAATCGCAAGTACCCACTTCGTGGATCTTCCGTATTAGCATTGTATCGACAACTGTCATGAAGTAACATCAACTAGCTTGAAACGGGTTCTGCAAAATCATCAAACTCATCCATGTTTCAAAGATAAATTCAAACTATGCTATTTTTCCTGTATTGAATCATAATTCACATGAAATACTAAAGAACTGCAATGGGAAATATTTTAATCCTAAAGCTAACATATAAGCATTAAAATGGGCTAATGGAAGGTTATGGGAAAACAATAAAGGGGAATAAGGTATTAAAGGTAGGGAAAAGATGATGTAAAATAATGAAAATTCCATAAGCCAACATCTCCCTCAACATGAATATGTTGCATGTCCTCATGCAACCCAATACCTTTATATCAACAAATTTATAAATGATGATGTTCCATTTTCCAATGCATACCGCAACCAAGCTACCATATTAAAAACATTGTTGAAACAATGCAATTTATCCCCAAATACAAAGTGGATTTTGTTGAAAGTTTGTAGACATGTTCATATTTATCCCATATTCACCATACAAACAACCACATCAAACCAGCTTACTAATATCAAGATATAAGCAAATAAGTTACTACAGTTTTGTATTAGCGAATTTTGCAGGTGTATCAATCATTGTTTCAACAAACTTCCTGAACCAGTTTCTCACAAACTACAAAATGGGTTTGGATGAAATTTTGGAAGCAAGTTTTTATTAGTCCCATTCATCTCAACACCAAAAATCAGACAAATCCACATCATGGATTTCGAGAAAAATATAAAATGGTTGTAGGTGATGATGTCCATTTTCTCAAAAACCATCAATTGGATTGAGCTGAAACTTACTAAGTTTGTTATTCTTTCCATAATGCTTCACTCCTCCAAGTTTCATGAATATCTAGTTCACAGTTTTCAATATATCCTTATTTAAATTTCTTCAAGCTACTTCACTACATGCTACTTGTTTATCCACAATCTCCCGCAAACTGAATATTTTACCTATCTTCAGGTAAAGGAAGATATAGTATGTTATGTCTCTAGTACAAGCTTCCTTAAAACTTCACTTCTTTGTTTCGCTTTTCCATGACACAAGATTTCCCCTACTTCCAACTTATGTATTCATAAATTCATGTACTCCGTGTGAGAGCAATGTCCATCCATTTGCAAACTCTTCTCAAAACCCTTTTTTTTTTTGTTAACTTACCTTCCATACATTGGTTTATATAACCATCATAAAATCAATGAACTTTAGGAACTTTGTTTTCTTGTATCAACACTACCACTCCCAACATCCAAATTTTAATATATATGTGCTAGCTGGAAACACAGATTCGGCTTAGAAAAATGACTATAGGCTGCTTGAAAATGACCATGTGATAGCGATTTTGATTCCATATGGTTGTAGTTGAGTGCTAATAATGTATTGCAAAAAAATGACAATGCATAGTAAATATTCATACCAGTAAGAGATCACACTTACAATTTATTTGTATGTTGATCCAAGATGCTCAAATATAATCAAACAGCCACATAATTTGTAGACCCTCCTCCATTTTCCACCTTGTTTGTATTCTAGTCAGTTCTCATGTAGGAATGGATTCTACAATAGCTTATTCTGCTTTAGGTTCTTATGGCTAGCCTATTCCTTGCTTGCAAAAATTATCTTTAACTTGTTCATATCACCTTTCTCCTAGTAGTGGCCCTGCCTTATGCATGTGTATTGACCGCACCTTTCTTACTATTGGTTATTATGTGGAAGCAACAAGGATTCCCCTTCAATTCTTCTATTTTTGGTTCTTGTGGAGCAACAACGATGCCTCTCCCTTTCTTCTGACTATTGGTTCTTTTGTTACAACATTAAAGCTTCCTACCGATGGTTCTTGTGTTGAAACAACAAGGATTTTTGATGTTGGAATAGTTAGGGGGTGTGGGAATGGGATTAATGATTGATGATGGTTTCCCCCCTGGAAGCTGAAGTATTTTTCTACCCTTGGAAATTTAGCAAATAAGAAGGAAGTATGGAAAAAGACTCAAGTGATTTTCCAAATATAAATCCATAGCATCCAATGAACTATGATTAAATAAAGGAGAAACCCACATACCTGCACCCACCTGCAAAATACTTGATATACGTAGCAACACATGAGAGGCAAGAGATGTAATATGTCCACAATGATGTCAAAATTTGCAAGAAAGAGGAGTGTGGAGATTGGAATATGCAACACAATGTAGATCTGCAACATTCTTCTGATGTAGCAATGAATCTTGAAACCTTATTCAGAGAGGAACCTGAAAATATTTATTTAGAGAGAAACTTGTATGGAATTACTTATTACTTATTTAATTTGCAAACTTTGTCTGCTAGAAAACTGGGTTTCAAACAATATTTGTCTAACTGTGACTAGAGGGTTTCACAATCAGAATTTTATTATTCCCTAGGAATACCCACCAGCAAGCTAATTTTCAAGCATTCCAAGGTCTGATGGTGTGTGAGACAGGTTTTCACCATCAAATTTTATTTGGAACTAGAGTAGAAAAATGGGGAAACTTGGCATTGTAAGTGAGCCAAGATATATTTATGATGTGGGGTTAGGGGTGTGTGGACCAAGAAGGCATGGAAGTGGTAGACTGATGGAGGATGAAGCTAATCCAACTATAGTGGCTATATGAATGATATTCTGATAAAAGTAAATGGATTTTAAAGATAACCACATAATAAAATGAGACTATGAACTTCAGTATGCATGCATCATTGAGCTAAGAGGGAAAAATGCATATGCATACCATAGTGTTGGTGAAGCTATTTTGGAGGGATTATTTGGTAGAAATGGCATGGTTGATGTGGAAATGGTGTAGTTTATGTAGGAATGGAACTTGACATATGAAAACTTGGTTTTCAAATCCTTCAAATAAGTTATTCGTATATCTCATTTTGGATACATTTGCAATTTTGAATGGAAAAAGTCTTCATGCTATTATCTTCAGCTAAGATGTTCTTGTAATAGCCTTATTGGAACTTGATATTTCAACATGGAGGAAAATATCATTATATTTCATCTTCACATTTGGTTTTATTTGAAGCATTCCCATTAGCATAAAGTTTGGCTTCAATAATCACTGTGCATGGATTGACCTCTCCATTTTGCTAGGATCTGCAAAAAAAAAACACGTACCTACAATAAAACATGAGATCATGGAAGAAAAGAGGTGTGGATTCTCTCTTCATCCAAAACTTATGCAAAAAAAAACAAGTAGTACTTATAAAAAAAATCCAAAGAAAATGAACAAACTAAAATTCATTTTATACCCGCTGAGGAGTGGCTACCGCCTTGGACTACATGACAATATTTCATTAATAAATTTGTTCATTCCTTGTCCAATTTTAGTGATTCCAAATCCAAATGAAAGCATATTCATATGGATAATTCCATTAGAAAAAAATTTTAAATACTCCATGAGATGATATGTCATATCTTTTGAGTAACAACATGCATCCTAGTGTTGTTTGTGAGTTCCAACCTAGACCAACAGTCACGATTTTGAGTACAAATTTTCCGTTTAATGCTAGATTGACGTGATTCCAATTGGAGGTGAAAGTAGGTTCAAATACGTACCTCCAATATAAATATTTTTTGAATCCAATAAGAATTGATGGGTCAAATAGGCCAATGAACAATCGAGAAAGCAAAGTTGTTTGAGTGCAGATTTATGATAGTTAGCCAGCATTTTGGTCATAAGTTTGGCATACGATATTGAAATGAAACAATTCGAATTGCATTGAAAACTATATTCATAGGATAACATTCCATAGAAACATGTCTTGAAAATTCATCCATTAATATTCCCAAAACGTGACTATCCCAACTATGTTCTTGAGCTTCCTACTCTACCTCTAGTCAGTATTTTGACCATATCATTTTCGTTTGACAAGAAAATTGAAAAATTAAAATTGGATTAGAAACTATAATTAAACATATACTTTGAATATAAATAGTTTTTAAAACTAATCCCATTTCATTCCTCAAAATAGGACTGTCCCGATTGTGTTTCAACACATTTCAACAAGTGAAAATTATTACAAAATGCAATAAACAAAACATAGCTTCCAAAAAATTATATGAATGGTTGTGGATGTCTGTAATAATATAAATTTCAATAAAATACATCCACATTTAAAAAATTCAAGGTAGACAAATTACACCGCGTGTTGCGACAGTTGATGCAACTCTTAAAAAATGATACGATTTTTGAAATAAAGCCTATGTAACTTTTTTGTTGTGTTATTTTCAATTCAAAATAATCTAAAATATCATATGAAAATGGAATACAACCACTTACCATGATGGTCCTATGTCTCAATAATGAAGTCTTATGTATCCTCATGGATCCTTCTCTATCGAGATCTTCATTCACCAATGCTTCCTTCCTCTTACCAACTTCTTGCAAACGAGAGATTAGTAATATGGGTGGATCTTAATGCACCAATGAGGGGAATTATGTACCAAAAATGAAATGAAACTTAAATGCAAAGAAATAAAAATATCACTTAAAGAAAATTTAATCAATTGAAAAGTAATCAAACAAACTACATGCCTTGACCCTTATGAGGTTGAGCCCATTACAGTCTATCGAATGATGCGTACCTTTTCACTACATCTTACTTCCTTGACACCTCAAGATCAGGAACACATCTACCATGAAATGCAACTAAAACCAATGCTATTTTGTACTTTTGCACCTTCGATGACCTCCATGACAACGGTGCCAAAATGTTGGGTAATTTAATTGCTTATAAAAATAATCAATTCACAACATAAATTATCAATCTCGGGTAATGTCTTGTTGTTTCAAGGTTATCATGCAAAATATATGTACGCTACAATTTCCTCGCTAACATTGGCCATCTAATATGTGTTGCAATAAAATAAATCAATTCACTCTTGCAAAAGAAAATAAAAATCAATCTTCGCAGTTGGCAGGGAGAACATGAGGAGTCTCCACTCAAGTACCTTCTATGACCCCTTCACGGGGGGGTCAGTTGGTGGGCAATATCCTATCACGTCCATTCATATTGGGGAATAAACTATGATATGAAAATGAGAAAATATATTGCCCTGTATTAAGGGGCCAAGGGGGCTTAATTATGTTATATGGAAATACAAATATTTAGGGTATATTTTATTACATTTCGTGTAGAAGCGGTGGAGGGGAGGCATAGGAAAAATCAGGGGACAAGGGCATGAGATATTCATAAGTTTGATGGACAAGGGATACTCAATTGTGATGTAGGATGGTTGATGCTAGTTTTATTGAAGGGTTTTCATGTTGCTCATGTGCTTGGTTGGTTAATGGATCTTCAAATTGTTAATGGAATTGAGAAATGAAGGATTAGACTTTCTATCTTTTATATGATTGTTATCAATCAAAAGTGTGTTTTAGGTGCATATTTCATGTCTAGAAATCATGTGTTTTTTTATTCCTTTCAATGTAGCTTTCCGTCTTGAGTCCATTTGAATTTTTTTGCTCTATAAATTTCCTTTTGTGTGATCTCTAAAATCAACCCATCCACTAGAGAGCATCTAGGTTTGTGCATTGCGACCTTGTTTCTTTCTAATCTTTCTAAAGAAAGCCTCATGTGATCCTTGGTTGAACCCATTTTCCCATTGTATAAAACACTAGTCTCCAATTCTTTCATGAATCTTGTATTTTACAAAACCAAAATACTTTGTTTTTCTAAAGTTACTCTTGATTTTCCCCATCTATTCCATTGTTAAAAAAAATTAGATGTTATTTTTATTTTAATTAAGTTATCAAATTAAAAATTATATATAAATTGATTAACATAATAAATAAAATAATCAATATTTAGATAAAAAAAACAAATCACTTTTTTAATTTTAATTAAAATTAGAATTACATTTTAAGATTTTGTTGTTTTCATTTTTATTTGTATGTTATTTGAAAAGAGAATTGTTTTAAAGTTTTTTTTAATTATTATTTTTATTTATTAATTCAAAAAATTATATAATATGATCATTATTTTTGTTTGATTGTATATTCCAAAGTATTTAATGACCATACATTGCAAATTCAAACTTTGAAAGTGTAAAATAAGTTCAAATTAATTTGGAGAATGCCATATACTTATGTGAACATATTTCAAAGAGAACTCAAACCTCTAAAATGACACAATCTTCATCATTCGTTTTTTTTTGCCTTTTCAAATAAATAAAAGATATTCTCTAGAACAACGTACTCTAAGATCTCTAATATCTATGCCACATTATTAGTGCCTTCTCAAATAAATGAAAGATATTCTCTTGAACAAGTTACTCTAAGATCTCCAACATCTATGTCACATTGTTAGTCCCTGCCAAATAAGGTATTGTGTTAACTCTTCAGTAATTCAATTCGATTTAGATCCTTTTTATTTAAATATATGAATATCATGATATCACATTTTACCAAATGTCAATTATTTTATGCCTTATTTTATCTCTTGAAGTTCCTTTGCACCTTATGAAGCAATTGCTAGTTTTTAGAGATCATAAAATAAAACAAATAAGAACTTAGATAAGTTAACATAATATATTAACTTAAATTTAAATTATGGTAGCTAAATTTACATTTACAATACAATTATAAATATAAAGTTTATATCATAGTACAATACTAACATTTACTACTTGTGTTGGCCATAACTTCAAAATGGGGTAGCGCCATCATCACTCACGAGGGTTAGAATAAGTACACCATATTACGTTGAAAAAAAAAAGTACACTATATTCAAAAGACAATTCAAAACATATCTGAAGGACCATTTGAACCAGTGGTTAAACTATGGTATGAGTTAAAAACAAGGTAGTTCAACATGTCAGAAAGGTTATGAAATTACTTTTCGTGACTATAATAATGATCACTTTATGAAGTTTTGGAGGGTAATGG
Source organism: Larix kaempferi (assembly GCA_027924585.1). Classification (NCBI taxonomy): domain Eukaryota; kingdom Viridiplantae; phylum Streptophyta; class Pinopsida; order Pinales; family Pinaceae; genus Larix; species Larix kaempferi. Next base: position 850,417 of record BSBM01000858.1, on the reverse strand, counting down.
TTAAGTTATAGTGAGTCATCAGTCCACATGTTAAACTCCTTATCAAAATTGAAGATGTACTCCTTATTAATAAATGATAGCAGTACTCTCAGTTCAATTTCCAGTTCTCGAATATCGCTACAATTCTAGCGGGAGATCGAAATTGAAGATGTACTCCTTATTAATAAATGATAGTAGTACTCTCACTTCAATTTCCAGTTCTCGAAGATCACTACCATTCTAGTGGGTTTTCCAAGGTTTAACTCGAGCTTTTTAGTTTGTTTATTTTTTCAAAAACACTGGCAGAAGCAGCCTATTGATTCATGCGTCTTTAGGGAGAGAGTACTCAACCGACTACAGCATTGAGGTATCTCTCATGCATGCTATGGGTCCAACTAATTCTGAATGGATGGGTCCAACTAATTTTGAATATGTAACAAATTTTCATTTTGTGTTTGAGAGGGCTCAGCCCTTCTTGGTTCCTTACACTTGAACGAGGGTTTCTAAAGTTGCAGACGACATAATTTCATTAGCATTCATAGACTCTAAAGGCGGTTCCTCATTTCAGGGGATTGTAGTTTGGTCTGATTACGTTCTCAATAAGTTATCTATGCATAAATATCGAGATAGGGTTGTTCACTTTTGTTCATTTCCAGGTATGCGGTAGAGTAGATTTCAAAAAAAATTTGTATAAGGATTTAATTATCATTTGAATAAAAAATCATACTTATTATAGTTTGTGTTCGTGACACTTCAGGTTTCCAGTGGACTCATTACTGTATACAAGGGAAACTACCCATAATAATCTGAAAGATCTCTAAGGTCAGTGATACATATCATTTGAGTTTAATATTTTTTAAAAATAGTTTACAGTCTAATCCACAACCAGCAATAACTATTTTATGTTTCCATTGCATGAATTACATTCATCGACAATATAGCTAGTTTTGTCAACTGCTTATGGGGACGCCAAACTCTAGGTATGTACTCAAGATGGTAATCTATGGAATAATTTATGGCATAGTCAAAATCACGAGTAGGGTTTGTTTTACCAAATGTTACCTCAAAAGGTTTCCAGGATATTGGGCTCGATTAATGTAAACTTTGTAATTTTCTTATTTTCTTTTGACAGCCTGTTTAAAACATAAGGTACATGTTATAGTTTTTGACATTTTCTTCTTTGATCCCTTAAAGGGGTTATGTACTCATCATATATTTTTCTTGAAAGTATTTAAGAGAAAATATGTTCAACACATTCACAGAGTTATTTTCCTTTCTACTCGAAGACCAATTTACATTTAAATATATGCAATATGTAACCTTTAAAAGTTTCTATGAATCGTCAAAGAATCTACATGATGCAATCCATTCTACAGTTTTTTTCCTGAATGGTATAAACGTTTAATTTCTTTTCAGTTTTAATATATTGTTTTCTTCCTTAAATTTATAATTGTACAAAAGTTTGAATGTGTAGACCTGTAGGCACTCTGTTATTTAATTTAATAGGTTGTTGTTTCGTAACCCTAGAATCTTCATAAGTATATAATAATTCTCCCGTAGTTGTCTTATATCTTCTTTGGCTTGATACACCACCTTACTGTAGTGAATTTACAACTTTTACCCCCTCATCCCGTCCCGCTAGTAACCCAGGAATAGTGAGTTGTTGAATCACCATGATATAAAAGAATTTTCGGCAGAGATGGAAGCATATAGAGTAGCGTGTCATACATAGTAGAAATCCCAACTTAAAAAAATCCAATTTACTTATTATTTACCAGATCCACCTTTTCCTGTCTCACCTTATGCATAAACTAACTACTGCTTCATATACTGCTACTGGATCGACTACTAAATCTAGACCTGTAACTATTCCTGGGTATGGAATTGCTCGTGCTTGTGTTGCTTCTTCAACTGGATTTTCACCTGCTTTTGGAGCTTACTCTGCGTTTGGTAGATTCACTGATGACTCAAATGAATACGATGAGTAACTATAATGGCTCTGGTTCAAAGCTCACTTGATAAAATACCACATCCAAAATAAAATATAAAATTACTAATTACTCCCGATGTTTTTAATATAAAGGGAGTTACAACCTATGGATAAATAAAAAAAGAAACTGAATACATAGTCATATATAACTTAAACTGCTACTTTTAGCTCTTGATTCGGATCTGCATCCAAATTTGGGAATGGCCCAGTTTTAGGTGCACCTCCGCTTTTTACTCAATGGCCTCTGCCTCTTCCAGTTTAATTAATAATTGTTCAAGGATGCTACTTTTGTTTCTCTTCCTAATATCTACCACCTGGTATACACTCTAGCCTATGCTATCTTTCCCACTGCTTTACCTGTTAAAAGGATCGTGACTATAAAATAACCAATATTGCTTTCTATTGTGTATAAAACAAAAACTATAACTTTACAAAACTCCAGATTTCTTGTTTGGGTTTTCGGGGCCCTGAAACCGCAACCCATTTGGATAGGACTTAACCCTCCTTTTTCTTTAGTAAACTTGATGATTTAATGCATTTAAGTTGATTCCAGGCAAGGTACGTGTAAGGTTCACACTAATAAAGGAGTTGTGGGTATAATAGGTCAACTACCAAATTGTGTAGGCTTCTACTTCTAAAGGTCCAATGGATTGTTGAAGTGCCTACCAACCCCCTCCTCTATTAAGGTAGTATTTGTTCAAAAGGAAGTTAAGTTCTGATGATCCAAGGATTGGTTGTTCCTTCCTTCTAAATGTAAATTTTCCTATGCTCGTTGTCCTTGCTCTATGAAGGGAAATACCTATCAGACTTATTGGAAGTGGTAAATTCGCTCTTGAAAGGTGACATATGCCAGTCCAATAGAGGGTAAATTCAGGGGCGGAGCGCTCGACCATGCAACTTAGTCGAATTGACGCTGTTTGTTTATTGTACTCCTTCATGTGGTGTTTATCTACTATGAATAATAGTAGACTATTCTAAGACAGTCATGTTTATTTAACCTCAATCAGTGGTATAGAGTGATTTAACTGCTGAATTAAAGTTAAAGAATTTATTCCAATTTAAAATTTAGGGTTCAATGTATTCACATCTATTACCCTCAAGTTTAACCAAATTTATTATTTAGAAACAATGAAACCCTAATAAGTAATAATATTTAGTAACAAATTCAAACATTAATAGTAGGCTTATAGTAGGTTATGAAGATAACATTGTTCATTGTTATGATTTGATTAATTAAATCTCTTATTCAGATGTGATGTTTGATTACCATCAAACCCACTCTTATGTAACCATATTCTTTGATAACAGTCAATGAAGACAAGAAAACCTATAATCCCATATAAACCTAAGATACATTCAAGTAACAATTTTTTTTTCCTGTATATCATAATTGAAAATAATCATTGTATTTCCATTTTCTATTTAATATCATAGAGTTAAACCTTTCTCATGTACTAGTAAATTTCAAGCATAACCAAAACAATGCATATATTTTTTAAAATAAATATCATTTCTATCAAAGATAGAAAACCCAAAAGAACGGATAATCCCATAATCATATTCATTCCCGACCTTAGTAGAGGTGAATAGGTGGTGGTTTAGATTATATATGCCATATCCTCACAATGAATTATAGGTACAGGGATTTATGCATATTTTATTATATATAGATACATTTTACTGTAGCTTTCCAAAGACAATATTGTGGGTTAATTATATAAAAAATTGAAACATTAGCCATTTACTTATTTTTGGATTTCTAAAATCTTGATACGCTATAAAGGAATATTCCCTCTCATTGGAGATGGGGACTCTGCAAAGTATGAATTCATCTCAAGTTGTTTCTTACTTGTTTCTTGTATCCTGCCTGAACAAGGATTTACTATTGAAGCATATTGTTGTAAATTCTTTCTAAAAAGGGATCCAAGATACTTTTTGATGTTGTTGTCTATCTCCATTGTTCGACGCTACCTTGAATTTCTAGGGATGGTTGTATGGAGAGGAGCCCCATATGAGATAGGATTGTGTGAACTTTGGTTCTATATACACTTATCAGAGGTGACTAAATCTACCACAACATATCTTCAATCCTATTATAAAAATCTACAACATGATCCCTATAATTTTTAATCCATCAATTACTTGTAAATCCTAGCTAGAGTTCATTTGGCTTCAAACATCAATGATGTTTGTTTTGATATGAAGGTAGGGTTGTTAATTCCCTTGATTGAAAGAATAAATGTAGAGGAAGTGGATGCAATTCACTTCATCTTGTGAATTACCCAAATCCAAGCTATGCACATGGTGTGCACATGATCGTATGGTGTTATTGGAAAGTAAGATGATTTTTTCTATGTTTATTTGGCTTCAAACATCAATGATGTTTGTTTTGATAGGAATGTAGGGTTTCAATTTTGCATTTAATGGAGTTTAATATATTAACCTTATAGAAAATATGATCTCTCTATGGATATACTTGAATTTACATGATATAAAGTTGGTAGATTGGCAAGCTGTGGTGTGAAACATCTACAATTCTCATCTTTTCTACACATTGCACTGACTATTGTGTGAAAATTTACTCAACCTTCAATTCTGATTTCTAATTTCACTGATACATTGTTTCATACATAAACTCATTCAACATATGACAACTGGAAATGAATTATTTCCTAATAAACAACTCAGAATTAGAAATACAAGAATGTATTTATCACACTACCGAGAGCATAAATAAATATCAGCTACACATTTAAAATTTCAAACTCAAAATATTTAGCCAAATGGCCCAAGAAAAACCTCGAAGGGAAAACCTGTCAGAGAGATTATATTTATTATTTCTTCTCGAAAGATAAAGTAGTAATAAACTACAACAATATTGTAGCAGCAAATACACTACTTATCTCAACCATGAAGACTAAATATTGTGCCTCGAAAACAGTGTTGGAAGTGCCTCATTTTCAGTGCACATATGTCTAGAAATTTGTGCCTTTCTCAGGCCTATTTGGATTGATTATCACAATCAAACTACTCTTGAACTTTGTGTTGAACAGTGTCTTCAATATCAGTTTTTGTGCAAACAGTAACAACAATAAATCTCCTTGAACTTTGTGCCTCTCCTAAACCTTGAAATGTGGGCATACTATGATTGTACAAACTTCCATTAATATTTATATACGGAACTAAAAAATTATGCAACAACTCAACTCCTCAAACTGCATTCCCTTCTCCTTGAAATTCATGCTGGATTCTAGAGGAAATAAATGCAGGTATCCTCTAAATTCATGCTAGCCATACTCAAAAATTCATGCCCTCTTGTTGAACAGAACTGCTTGGTAATTCATGTTGCTATCTCAGCTTCTTGGAATTTGTGCTACTATCTATCTCTCTCATATCTCGACCTCTCTTCTTCTCAAGGAAAGTCGACTTGCTCCAAATCTCTTGGTATGTGTTTAATGCTTCTTGGTTTCCTTTCCTTTTCATTTTCTTTCCTAAGGTAGTTGAATAGTCACTAGATCAAGGGCCCACACTAAATCTAGTGGTCTCTCATCAATGGATGAGAAAAAATAATTTTCTCTCCATTAAATCATTTCCTTTCAACTCCCACTTAGATTTACTAAAAAGTCACTTTATGACTCTAAAGTGAATTAAATTCTCATCTCAAGCAATTAATGCAAGGGTCATGTCACATGTCCACTTTTAGTGACTTGGCACAAAGTCATTAGGGGAACACTTCCTTGGTATAAAATTCAACATATTGGACTATCCGCCTTTTATATTTTTTGCTACATTGATCTCATGATTGGGTTTCCTTTTATGCACTTTCCCTTCCCCATTACTATTTCGTTAGGTATTCCACTATCCAACACTACAAATTGATCAATCCCCCTTGTAATCTTGATGGAATCATTATTAGCATTATAGTATTATTTTATTTAGCATCATGTTTGCATATATACTAAGATGCGTTAAAGCTCATGTTTGTTACAACTTGATAATCTGATATAAAGGGGGTATTAAAAATGGGTTTATAAAAATGGATACGTACAATATTTGGTGAAACTAGGGGTTATTTTAATTGGAAAGGTATATTGGGAGGGGGTTCAATAATACAATTTTAGGAGGCATTTTACAATATTTAGTGAAATTAGAGATATTCTTTAATATATTGTGAACGGTCGTGCTATGTAACAATCTTACTGAGTGAACCCCCCGTGGACCCCTTACCATCAGTGTTGATTGAACACAGATTCATAAAACACACTTGCAGAAATAAACACACTCACATTTGCATAAAACACACTTGCAAAAATAAGCACACTCACACTTGCAGAAAAGTAAACCACACTTGTGGGAAAGTAAATCACAATTGCATAAAGTAAATCACACTCACACTCGCAGAAATGAAACACACTACGCTTGCAACCATGCTAATCTACAAATCTAACACACTTGCATCAATAAAGAACTTAAATTAAAAATACATCTACATAAATAAATGAATCAAAGTAAAATACATTCTATGCTATGCAATAAGAAAAAGTTAGTCTAATTACAAATTACGAAAATGAAATAACTATAATCTATGTTAACAAAAGATAGAAATTAGAGAACTACAATCTAAATTATGAAAGAGATTAAAAGAAATATAATTCTTATTCCATCACAAATTGGACTTGTTTCTCTAAGAGTTCTCCCCTTAGAATGGAGAATGAACTCTTATTTATAAATGACTTTTGCATAATAAATAATAAATGAAGATCCAAAATATCCTCACCAAATCACTATTAATTTGGATCTCAGAATCAACTCAAATATTTTCCAAGATCTTCTCAAAACTAATCAAACTAATTTTATCCACGGTCCCAAGATTCTCTCCTTATCCAAAAAGATGGTTAATGATCCAAATCTATGAAAAATCTTAATGGTTGAAGATGTATTTTCTTGGATGAGCAAATTTCTATGAAATTGTTTCAGCAACTATTTTAGCAGCAGTAAAACAACCATTTCTCAAAAAGTACGATCTGGGTTTTTGAGATATTTTTAGAATATGTTGATATTGATTTAATAATGATTGATAAAAAAAATAGAAAGTACCCACTTCTTGGATATTCCATAGTAGCACTGTATCGACAATTGTTATGAAGTAACAACAATTGGCCTGAAACTAGTTCTGCAAAATCATCAAACTCATCCATGTTTCAAAGATAAATGCAAAATATGTTTTTTTTCCAATATTTAATCATAATTTGCATGAAATACTAAAGAAATCCAATGGAAAATACATTAATACTAAAACCAAGATATAAGCATTAAAATGGGCTAATGGAAGGTTATGGGAAAACAATAAAGGGCAATAAGGGATTAAATGTAGGGAAAAACTGATGTAAAATAATGACAATTCCATGACCCAACACAATCCTAAGAGTCTTTTTTGGGGAAGATTGGATTAAAAGTCTAAAATTGGACTATGCAAAGTGTGCAAATAAAATGCTATTTCCAGGAAAGCAGTTGCGCAAGAGAAGTAGCAAAGAATATGAAACCAAGTTTTTCAAAACTCCCTTTAAAATTACTGCTACTATCCTATGCATGCTATATGGGAGGCCCAACTTAGTTAATTACAAGATCAATTGGATACATTTTCATTATCATATTACAATGTATGGTATCGTTTTTAATTGGGTAAATATTATTTATGAGGACATGGTCCAAGATATAGATGATGCACAACAAGGACCCAAAGTAAAGAATGCTGAATTCCACATGTCTTCTTAATTGATAGATTGTATCATGACTTTGCATCCCTTTCCTGGCCTCAGATGTAGGTGGAATCCCAATGAGTCTCATATTTATGTAGCATACTATATTTTATCATTGGGCCCAAAAGCATGCGAGCTACTACAAGATAATTTGTGAGGATTTCTTGGTTCCCTTGTACAAACTGATTTATGAAAAGTAACCAGATTGCATGTATGAGGAGGCTATTATAATGGTCACTCAATTGGGGGATTACTATGTAAACCCTGAAAGTTTGTACTAACTTATTTATGGAGGACTGAAAGGTCCACTTTCTCTACTAAAGTATCTTACTAATTACATTATTTTGAAGGAAATTGTAAGACATACATTTTTAAATGGCATTGGCCATTTCCTATGCGAGAATAAGAAGGATTCTTAGCCTCCACTTCTATTATCAGTTGGTACATATAGATTCAATAATGTCAAGGATTCCCAAGAGTTGGTGAAGGATTTAGATTCATTTCACTTTGGTGAAAAAATATTTGTAAGGAATGATAGTCACCAAAAGGTGGCCCTCCATTGTGCATTGGTGAAGATTCATTACAAATATGCTGATAAGTTCTTGAGATAAGAAGAAGTATATAGGCGGGTCTGAAACCTTGCATAATTGGATAAAATACTTATAAAAATGAATGGTGGTAAGGATTTGATCTCTATCAAACCATAATATACCTTGACGCAAGGAGACATAGAAGAAGTTGCTAGGAAGAAAGCAGCGGAAGAAGTCCTCTTGGAATAAACTAACAAGAGACTGCAAGAATAAGAACTAGCAAGGAAGGTAGAAGAAGAGAGAAAAACAAAGGAGGACACACAATAATTACAAAAAAGGGTGGAACAAGAACAATTGGATAAGCAAAACAAGAATAAAAAATAGTTGAGTTACTACGACAACAACACGAATTAGCTCGGCAAGAGGAATTACAAATGAAGAAAGAAGAAGAAGAGGCATTTAACAAAGCTGTGGAAATTCAAAGTCTACAAGGAGGTGATGAAAGCCAAGACATGGATAATGATACTACGAAAAAAAATGACACAAAAGTTCCACTCACCGGGGGACATCTTCCTCTATCTGAGTTGGGACTCCGTCCATTCACACCATCTAAGAAAAATGTTGTTCCTAAATTGAAGACTAAAATTTATGATCCCAAAAAGAATACCATTATGAAAATGATGGAAAAGAGGCTTAAAATTGCCTCACATCCTCACGTTGTCACAATACAAGAAGTTCTAGTAATTGAAGGTAACCACAAGGATCCAAATTTCATATCATCCACTGGTATTGCTATAGCCTTGGCCAATGAATACAACATACACAAGTTAATAGAGAATATAGAAAGCGGTAAGGCTAAGGTATTTAAGCTTAAGGAAAATCTGGTTCAAGCTAGGAATGAAGGGATAAAGTGGAGATGTCAATGGGATACTCTAGAATTTCAAAAGGAAGAATCCATGCACAACGTGTAATCCTAGAAGCATAAGGAGATTCACTAAATGTTCAAGTGGTAATATTGGAAGGAGAGAAAACAAAGTTAAAGTCTCAATTACAAGAGGTGAAAGCAAACGAAATTTAATGGTACCAACAAATACAATCTCTCACTATCTATAAAGGAGATCTACAATCATAGGTAGCAGGGATCAACAGAGAAAAGGAGTCATTGACGATGACATTGAAAACTATGGAGGAACAAAAGCACGATCTAACAACATTTTATGATTGTTCCTCCTCTCTTCGAGAAATATTGTTTCATTCATAGGAGTTGCTCACAAACCAAACATTTGAAGTGAGGGAATGGCGACCAGGCTCAAGAAAATATCCGAGATAGATACTGCCAATCGATAGAAGCTAGGAGAAATTAAGAATAGGATGAAGAAGCTTGTTTCTTGGATAAAGATAGATAAAGAAATTCCTCCGCATTTTCCTAAAAGGTCTACAACAAAACATAAGTTGGATTTTGCAACTCTAGATAGTTTTCAATGGTTGAGAGAAAATTACAAAATGAAGTGGTAGCTTCTATTTCCAAATGTGAAGGGATCCATTAGAACATAGCCAGAGCCTTTGAAAAATGTCATTTTCCTTCTTCTATCCCATTCTAAATACCTATACCGAAAGAGCAGCAGTTGACTAAGCTCATGACCATAAAATATGAAGACATAGATACTGTTCTAGGTCTCGAAAATAACACTCCAAAATATTTACAGGAACGTATTGGGAAAGCTACTTTGAAAACACAATATTTGGCTAATGGGAATAGGTCAACAACTAAAGGGATTAATGTAATGGTTAAAGATTTATCTTTTCATGAAGTGGCCTTATGGTTATTGGAGCCTCAACAATTAAATATTATATCTAATGAAAGCAGTCTTTGGGATGAGTTTATATAAGCTCAAGAGGGCTCCCCACCGTCATGATATAATAATTTTGTTGTCTTTTTGTATTTTTTTTACTTATCTTATAATTAGAATAAGACAAAATTATTGGAAGACAAAGGGTCATAGCTATAGGAATTTCAACTGACAATTCACTTGGAAGGTCGAATTGTAAGGATGAATATAATGAATTAGGTGGATAAAACATGTTTTTTTCTTTTAGAAATATTTTGCTAGAACTCATATGTAAGAATTACTTTTGATAATGACCAAATCATTTTTTTAGGTGGAATCATGCATTGAATATTGTGTCGAAATATGTGGACAAGTGAGTGGAACTAATTTCTTCATTTTGTATGTTGCAATGCAGTAAGATTGTTGTTGTTATGTTGGACTATTCTAATAGTTTCTAAATTATCTTGGTTTATGTACATAAACACACAATTTTATTTGCTTTCTATGAGAAATGGATGCAATGAGTGTTAATAATAAACATATCTAATGTGTTAACTTTATTTTGTGAATGTTAAATGCATTATTTTTAGTGGTTATCTCCGATAAATGCATGATGCATTTACCTTACATTGCTCTTTCTTAACTTCGTCCCTTGCAAGGATAGTTTAGCTCAAATACAAGATTCCCTTTAATTAGGACATTTTCTTGTGTGATCGACAGTAAAAGAGGTGATAAGGAAAGATGTAAGAAACTGCACATCACTATTTGAGGATTCTTCCTATCATTCAAACAAGCATAGGTAGTAATAATAATCATTTGCATGTACGGTTAGTAACTTGCATTTCATTTAAAACAATCAAAATCATAAATTGTGGATCGGGCCGTATACGATAAATTTATTCCAAGACTATCTTGAATGGTAGCCGAACCATAAGCTGGATGGGTTCCCTATTCCAAACAATGAATAGTTTAATTGGGACTTTCATTGGGGAGAACCCCTATTATCGATGCAAGGATTTTTCCAGGCATCAACACAGTTTTATTCCACGAGGCATGCACGGTTGAAGATAATATATGCTAGAGCATGATGAGGCTCAAATTTTATATAGATCTTTATCAGTGTAAATTTGATGTGAATTGATTGTTTTCTCTAATATATCTATGACTGACACATTATGAACTGGATTTCAACAGATAACATCATTTCAGAGGAATTTTGTAGAGTATTATAGGGATTTGAATATGAATGGATGTGGACATAGCATATGGAAACAAATGAAAACATCATAGGTTCCTGTAGGACAATTTTTTGATATTCGAGGGCATAATAAATGTTCTGAGATTTATTAAAAGAATTCAACAATTTGTGAGAAAATGTAAATATATTATGAATTTGTATGAACTTCTTGAATAATCATGGCATGCACAAAAACCATAGTTAATGAAAAAATTCAAATACAACTAGTTCACATACACATCCTTAAACTAGACTAGAGGTCAAAGAAAAATGAAATCTCTGCCAACAATTTCAACATTCAACAATATATGTATTAACAACACAAGTGGGGATGAATATGTTGCTCAAAACATTATTATTCTTATCTCATGAAACGTTACATAAACTAGAATAGGTGTATAAAAACATGAAGAAGGACAATTAACAAAGGAAAAACATCTTTGAAATACTCAACAATCTTTATCTTATAAAATCATGTTATATGTAAAAGAGTTCATCGACTCAAGAATCGTTAGAGGACCTCTAAAAATTGCCAAACTCTATTAATGAGTTCGATCTTCCTTTTATAGCCTTAAAAATATAACTAAATTCTTTTTGCCTCAAATTATTTATAACCACCTTTAGACCTGTCACTTTCATTCAACTTTACACATGTCTTAACAACCTTTTACTCTTTTAACTTTTCTTACTCAAGTTTTTATTTTTTCCTTTAACATGAGAAGATTTCACTCTCACGTAGACTAGTTTCACACTTGGTTTCTCAACTGATTGACCTCCTGGTTGTTTTAAATGGGGTACTCAAGTTTGGGCCATCACTTGATGCATCATCTGAATATTAACATGACCTCTTGGTGCCATGGAAGCCAAAGGAGTGGGCTAACCTACAAACTGCCTTGGAACTTGTGCTGACGTTTTCCCTATAGTTTTCACTTGAGGTGGAAATATTATTTTGTGACAATTTTCTACATCATGCCACTCTTTTCCCATTGGTATATGATGTAATTTAGGGCCTCCAATGCTATCTCAACTTCAGTGCTCTTCTCATAAGATATTGACCCTAATCTTTTAAGTAAATTCTTCAATTTTATCCAAATTTCAAAAGGAGATTTTAATCTTTCAACAAATTTATCCCCACTAATCACTCCTTCCAAGGGATCATCTTGGACCACTTCATCTCTTTTTTTCATTAGATGGGATTTATACTCCTCTTTGGGATATATTTCACCATTCCCATCCCAAGTATGTGGCAATCCTAACTTTATAAGATCATTCAACAGCCCTTTAAATGCTGCGACATCATTTGTGAGGGATTTTATATGGCCTTGGGTTATTTTTAGTAATAATCGATTCATTATCATTTGCCTAGCTATCTTTATGAGTTGGGTTCCATTTGTGATATCCAACCTCTCCAATTGACTCTTTATTTTTTTGTTTAGATATGTAATTATTTTCTCTGCTTCCTTGGGATTTTCTCCAAGTTCCTTTTCAACTCGTATTGTCTCTTCTTGAGATGATACTTCCATCTCTAACTCATCATGTACTACCTCGCAGTGATCCCATTTATTCATGAAAATTTGTGTTATTTTATTGCAAAAAAATGATTTTTCCTCCTAAGAAAGTATTCCCCTTCAACATCCAAATTAATTTTAGTAATTTGACATTTGTGTTCCTTTAATTCAGTTTATAATTCTTCAATATCATCTTCCTTGTTACTGATTACCCTTAAGTTCTACAATTATTTCATGCTTTTTGTTCATCTCATCTTTGAATTCCTTGATCTTTATATGTCTATCATCTAACTCCCGAGCTGGATGTTGGGTTGGTTACTGAACTAGAGTATCTTCTTCTTCCATCAGATCAATAAAAACCTGATATTCTACTTTCCTTTTTGTATAAATGTAGCATATCGAGCTTTCCAAATTTCTTAAAATCTAATATATTCCCTTCTTACCTCTATTCACTTATATTTGAAGGCATTGGCACTTTAATATCTATGATATAAAATATAAAAGTGTTCACTTGATGGTATTCCACAATGAGGAGCCTTCTTTCTATTACTAGTATTTGTTGCCTAGTATCATTAATTAACTTCATACTCTTTTCTATGATCCTTCTATACTTTGTCTACATATCAATTTTGACTGGTACAAGGCCTCCTGAAGGGTATGCTTATAGAACTTGATGTATTGTAAACTCTAAACAGGATTAATGAGTATATTTAATTGGTGTCCCTCCTTTGCAGGTTGATGGTTGTGGTATCAATTCTTCCAACATTCTTGGGAGCTCTTCAGTTTCACCCTTCTCCATTATTGCTTTGTTTCCTCTTCAACCTATGTTCTCGCTTTCTTTGGTTGGGAACCTTTCTTAGGATCATTTACCTCCATATTTGTTTGGATCTCCTTTGATCCTCTCTTTTGGCCTGCTAACTGTTCTCTAGTACCTTTCTCTTCTAAGCATTTCTAAATTTCCAAGACCTCCTCCCAGCTCTCTTTGTTTGCAATATTCTCCCACTCTGGTTTAGGCACACATTCATAGGGATAATTATTATTTTCTATTCTTTTTTTGGATATGAATTGGTGAGGCTCATAGGATGCTTTCTCTTCTTTCTCAAGATTCAGGTAGTTGAGGAAACTTTCCATGTATTTCACTGCATTTAACCCTCTTATTTGGAAGGATCCTACTTATTTGGGTAAGAGGAGTGTCACGTGTTGTCTATAATGTATAAAATGAATATCATTTGATATGAACTTCTATTTTATATATTCCATGTCCAACACTCTAAGTGTAAGGAATGCTAGGATCTTGTAAGGTTCTTCCTCAAAACCATACACTCGTATGATTGTGTATTTCTCATACAATAACGAATCCCCCACTATTAGCTTAATCTGAATTCTATCCAGCTTTTTCCCTCTGGAAACATTCTTGGAGGCGTGGACTCATATATCAACATGTAAGCTCTCTTCATGAATTCATTGGTGAATTCCATGTAGTTAGAATTATCATATCTTCATAAAAACAAATCTTTCTAGTCATGGGTGGGGATTTGGTTCCCATTTACATTTGAAATATTTAAGTTTAGACATTTAAAGTGCTCAAAATTATGGTATATGACCATAAAGAATAGGTAGGTATATGAACAATTACAATGTTGGAAACTTTTCTAATTGGTTATGTATTTCCTGAGCTAGCAAAATCCATATGTCAAATTTAGTGGGACCAATGCTTGGTGTAGAGGTTAGACTGAGCATAAAACCTAGGATAATATCATCAACAATACTGTCATTTTCATATCCTAAAACTGTGAATATCAATGATATGGCTTGTATGTGTCACGTCCCCTTCCATCAATCCAACCCAAGGAAGGGAACGTGGCACTAGAAAAAAATATGTCCATTATAGACTCTAGCCCCATCATAAAATTCATAATAAGTAAAATGCAAACAAATATACATGTGTACAGATGCATAATACAATAAACATGCACAATGGAATTAAACTATATCCACACACACATATAGCATGCGTTCAACATAATCATAACAGTCTTTAATTAGAAACATTGTATAATTGAAACATGGGAGATGTTGGATCATATTCTCGTTCTTTAGCTTTTCAATATTGACCTAGGTTCTACTCGGTTCAGGGAACCAACAAAACCCCTTTTCACCAGCCCTTTCGGAAATAGTCTACGAGCAGACTGAGGTCTCACTCGAGGCGAAGTTATGGGGAGGTTGCAAAATCAAGTTTCCACAACTTGTTGATGCATGGTTCGGATTGGCTCCGACGTGGAGATTCTTCTCTTGTGGCTCTCCGACTAGAGAGCAGTGCGCTACAGGAATCACACTGCGGAAAAAAAATTATGCAAGGTAGCTGCACTACCTAGGATTGCACGACTAGACACAGACACTTGTAGAATTTGTAAAATCTATGCAACTATGTAACTTATGCCTTTATCCATACACATTACTTAGATTATTCTGCATCTGATGTCTTTTGAAATGAAATGTGCATACATTCACAAGTATTTACCACTTGTATATCTTAATTTGAATTAGAGAAAGATTACTTAGACTTTAACTTTGTCATTCACATTACAAAAATATAGACAATAACGCGAACATGAAAGAATAAATGTGCATAAGCAAATACAACATCCTAAGCAAAGAACATATTTACATAAATCTCATGACACAACGCAAGATTTAACGTGGTTCACCCCCAGGATGGGAGCTACGTCCACAGGAACTGTTGTTTATAATAAATGGGAAGGGATCAATAGTTCCAGTCTGTGCACAAAGTTGCAGACTCTTCTCTCTATAATAGGTCTCTGCTCACTCAGCTACAAAGCCTGTTCCTCTATTCAGATATTACAATACTTCGCTTCTCAAGCTACCAAAACCTCTCAATAATGACCCAAAATAATATTAACCCTTCCATTACAAAAATTCCCTTTTTATAGATCGTTCCTCCAGGTCACATATTTACATTCATGGTAGGCTAAAGCCGCAACCCTAAGGTACCCAAAATGGTGCGGTTACCCCGTTAACCAAATCTATTAGGATATGATAGCGACTTCATCGTTGTGGCCATCCTTATGCACTGTCTCAAGATTTTTGCATCTTCCGACTGCGCGTGGTTGCATCACTTTCAATCCCTCTACTGGGCGCATGCCGATGGGTCGCTTTCATCCCGTTGTTCCTTCTCTAATGGTTTTGTGCGCCCGATTTTCTTAGTGCTACCTATGCTCGTGCAACCAGTCGATTTCCTTCTTAGCCACTCCTTACTCATATCCCAGGAATATCAGAGAATCATCCCGAAAATTTATTATCAATCGATCTTACCAGAAATTATATCGTTTTCCTTCCAAAATTATGCCATGTTGGATCTTCATGGAGCTCGCACTTTGCAGTGCTGTAACTTTTACTTTATAGATGTTGCTTTGCATTGTAACTTCGCAGCTCTAAAAATGACTTGTCCAAAAATGACTTAATTGGGGCTATGCCCAACAGGACCCTAACACTTACATGTGACTCGTCCCCGAGCCACTTTCAGTAGGTTCAACGGGCTGTGCTTCTCCTTGCTGAGCTATATTCACAGCGAATTCTTGATAAGTTGCATTTAGCTTCGCAACTATGTCCTTAGCTTCCTTCTCAACTACCTTGACATTTTCCAACACATCTGGTGACAGGTTTTCCACAGCTTGTTCTTGTACTATTGTCTCTGATGCATGGAGTTTGTGTAGTTTCTCTTCAATCTCTTGCAAGATGGAAAGAGCTTCTTCCTGTAGGGGCTGTGACTTTGTCGTGGTGTCAGCTTCCCTTTTTCTCAATACTTGGAGTTCCCTCTTTAGTTCTTTGACTTTCGCAAATCATCGGATTCTGTCTATCGCTGGCAAGGTCTTCATCTTCGAATTTAGAGAATCTAACTCTGCTTGTGTTTGTTGTAAGTTGTTTTGCACCTACAGTAGCTTAGGGTCCTCTTGTAGCATAGTCCATTCTCTAGTTTCTTCATCCAGTAAGTTCTGGAACTTAGTTATTTCACTGGATATATTTTATGCGGCAACTTTCACTGTTGATTCTCTAATTTCTGTTTGATCTGGTAGTGTCTTAGGGAGTTTTGTGCTTCCATGTTGGCAAGCTTTTCCTTATATTATGTCTCCATTTTGGCCATTTCAGCCTTAAGATTGCTTACCACAGAGTCGCTCTTGATGATGGTATCTTCGAGTTTTGGGTACTTGTCACACTCCGGTATCTTTGCGCAGACCGAAGCAACGGTTTCCTCTATTCTTTGGCATTGCTCGTGTGCACTTTCAAGTTCCTTATCCTTTTGCGCACTTTCTTTTTGCAACTATTTATAGTTTTCTTCTAAAATTTGGTGTTGGCTTAAAGTCACCATATCTCTATCGCATATTTCCTCCACAACCTGCAAGTGTAGACTATGTAGGCCTTGCAGTGGTAACATTGTGATATCAATATACACATGTGCTAGGCTCTTCATGCGTCCAGTTAATTTATCGCTTGGAAACATTACGCTTAGCGGGTCCATGCAGATGATGCGCGGTCATGGTGCCATGGTTAGGGCTAAGGGTTTTTTCTTTTGGTGAGGTGTGTCACCTGATGTTCTTTTTGAATCAGATTCTCGAACCTCTTTGTACTTGTTCAATCTTCGTCGCTATGCACTGCAAGGTGGTGAGATTTTCTTGTAGACTAGCTTGAATCTCCTTGTTTTTGTTGTCTTTTAGGGAAAGCACATCCTCCAAATGTGCACTAACCCTACTCATGATGATCTCATAATCATCATCATGCAACTGTGCTTCTAATGGGAGATTTGTGGATTTCTACTTCTTTTTCTACCCTTTCTCCTGTACCAAGCTTTTTGGCTCCTTCCTTTTTTCTTCTGGTATAGATAGAGCTTCGTCGGGTTATTTCTCTTGCTCATCGTCGATTTCTTCCCTGACTTGTGTCATGGTCAGAGTGCTTTCTTCAGAGTCTGCGTCGATGACCATCCACCCTTCGACCTTCAATTCGTCTAACCACTCCTCCATGATCAGGTCAATACCAGCTTCGTCAAACTGATAGTCTCTTGGGAACCACTCTGAATTCTTCTTTTGTACCTTTGGTGAGATATAAATAAAATGCAAATCATCTTTAAAATTCAGAGTGCAGATATATTTTGTTGTTACCTACATTGATATACGCGGTGTGTGAACGATAACATCGCACAACTGTCCATAATTTGTGAACAATACTTCCCTTGAGGCATGTTGTTGGTCCAGTTTTAGACTTGCCCAAATATTTGCATATATGGGTCCTTGAAAATCCTGGATGAGAGAGGCGAGACCGACATAATGCTTTGGTTCCTTCCATCCTACAAAGGTGATGAGCACCATTAGCCAACTATAGTGAAAGGCGGTGCCTGTGACTTGAGTTTCTCATACATCGTCCAAGAACTCGTTCAACAAATACTTAGACCAGTTAAATTTTACTCCCTAGGCTATCTTCGTAGCAAGGTGAATTGCTACGGCTGGCACTTCTGCTGGTCTGGCCTTCCGTAATTGTTAAATTTTCAGAATTTACTTCAATCTGATCTAGGATCTTAAATGAGAGAACAACATGTACAGCATATCTATAGCATATCAATCATGGAGACAATATGTTGATGTATATGTAACTTCGGAATGTATTTCACATATATGTATATTGTATTCCTATAGAGATGGTATTATTCCTCTATAAGGAAGTGTCGTCATTTATATTGTAAGTGTCGTAACTTATACTTGATGGGTTATTAGACCACCTTGTTTGGGGTCAGCCCTGTATAAGTCATGTGGGTCAAAGGGTTATTAGACCACCCTATTGGGGGTCGGCCCACTCAGCATTATGTTATGTGGTTAAGTTCGAGCCTACATGAGTTAGGTAAAAAGGCAAGTCAAGTCAAGTATAAATAGAGTGCGGGAGGCACTCTATTTACTCACTCACTTCTCACTCATGCACTCAAGGAGGAGTGGCGCACTTATGGAGGAGGAGGATCTGCTGCTAGGTTATGTCTATCTCTCATGGTTGTTGTATCATTGCTCTATCTATCTTTGAGAAATTTATTGGGGTTTTTCACCTTTATGGTTTTCCCCAAGTAAATCTTTGTGTCTCTTGTGTGCTTGCATTATTGTCTCCATGATTGATATACTGTAGATATGCTGTACATGTTGTTCTCTCAATCAAGATCCTAGATCAGATTGAAGTAAATTCAGAAAATTTAACATGGTATCAGAGCTAGCCTGAAAGAAGGCATGATATGGCATGTATGACACTTGTTGCACTTATGATGCTAGGGCTTGATATAGCAAAAACCAGTCATCGTAGCACTTTCGCTATAAATCCGTTTTGGCGAATTTTTCGGATCTGCAATTGTTACAGGACGAATATTAAATCTCCAGGTACCTTGTGTCCAAAGGACAACCTCTAATTCGTTGTACTTTGTGATTTATGATCTGTGCAATATAGGGTTTCGGCCTCTTCCAGATCTGAGTCAAAATCAGGTGACCTTGGGAAAAAGGTCATAACCTGGGCTAGGAAGCTCCAAATAAAATTTCGTAAAAAGTGACAGGTAGTACACAGACTGTACTATCTCTGTAAACTTTTTCAGAGGCCGAAGTTGAACCAGTGACACTTGGCACTCCGTACAAGTACGTTCTCCTGTATTATCCCATAAACAGGTCATGTTGCGACATTTGGCATAACTCTCTCTCAGAGAATCCAATTGAGGTCAGACCTATCAGGATGGAAAGATAACAGGTCAGGATATCTCAGGAAACTTTTTCAGACCCTGTTGATCAAAAAGTTCAGATTTACACCAGAAACAATCAGGTACATATTTATGTCAAAACAGAATTATTTTTGTGTACCTTCATTCATGGCTTCTGGAATTTAGGGCTTCGAAAAAAGTTGGAATTTTTGTAATCGGAGACCACGGCTGGGTGCTACTCATGAAAATAAAAATTTAGAGACCAAAATCAGAATTTTTGGTTGGGAAGAAGGCCAGGCTTGATCAGACCCTAGTTCAGGACTTTGATAAGAAAAGTGGAAATTTAGGGCTAAGTGGAGTGTAGCATTCCACAGAGTCCGTCCAGTTCTCAATCTAGTGGCCATTTAACCCCTGAAAGTTAAAAATAGTCAGTAGGCCCCTCCACAAACTGGCTGTGACCGTGTCAATAAATACTATAGGATTTTAGCTCCCTAGAGGACAACAACTATGTATCAGATGAAAATGACAAGGGGGAATTATTTTGATGCTAATCCCTGATGTCCTACCTAACTACCAAATTATTTTGATTTTTGTCAAGTGAGGTCGGTTTAGTTACGGAGATTAATTTTAATGGTTGTATTACTCAATCGGGTAAATGGACATGAAACTTGGTGGTGTTATGACGACCCAAACCATGCAAGTGAGAATGAATCGAAATAAGCCTTGTCTTCGATGAAAACTAGCTATAGAAGAGAGAGAGTTCTTCAATCATAAATGCATGAAAACTTCCACAAGCAAATTAAAAAACAAAGCAATTTTTTTTTTGTTTTCTTTTTGTAAATATAGCCAAACTAAAAACACTTCTTTCCAATTCACTGATCTTACAACCAAGATGCTTCAAAAAATGAGAATGTTTTTTTTTTTTTTGTGGAAACTTTTAATGGTTAACTTCCTAATGCACAATGATGCTACTAGACCATTTTAATCAAAATAACACAATTGTTTTCCAATGATAACTTTCAATATGAATTTTAATGATAATAATGGAAAAAAAAATGTGACTATGAAAGCTCAATTCAGTGACACAGGACAGTGGTAATGGTCTGGTTGTGATGGGAAGATTAAGCCAATGCAATCAAACTGAAGGGGTGGCTTAATATGCCAATAATGCCACTAACTCGCTCAATAATCAAGATCACAAAAAAGCAATAAACACACCGCAAAGATTGTATAATGATCAGAATACTAACAGGCAATAGAAAACACCAGCTGAGGTAGAGAAAGATGAAAAATGACTAAGGAAACCAAGCAGGGGAGAAAAATTTGACTGTAGCAGACACTACCGCGTGGCAAAAGAAGATTATAGTGAAGTACTGTTAAACTACTGCTCTGGTACTAATGCAGGATACGCGGTACTATCGCGTTGTGGTCAATGCAGAGGGTGCAGTACTGTTGTAAAGTATGAAAACGTGCAACTTTTGAAAAGAAATATGAAACTTTCAGGGTTGTTGCAGACCCAGAGGACTCACTGATCACACAGGGATAAAAAATACAGAGAGGAGGGGTGAATGAAGGTCAAAAAACCAAAAATCAATAGTGGTTTGAAGAGAAAGAAAAAGTCACAATCAAAAGATGGATTCCAGTGAACTCAATCAATCAAATGGGATTCAAACCAGCGGAGTCGCCATTTTTGTTGGTAGAATTCTTCCCTATAGATAAGTCAGAATTCTCTTAAATTAAAGCAGATTTTTAACTAACTCTAAGATAAGACAAAAATAAACAAATGCTACCTTGAATTTCCTGAACTAATTTTCACAACAAGATTAAATGCATTAAGAAGAGATGAAAGATATAACTCACCTTTCAATTCGACGTTTGTCCCGCTTCTAACTCTTGATCCCAAAGCTCCAATACAAAATCTGTTGAAACCAAACAAGGAACAAACATACAAGCTTCCAAATACCTTGAAGTAAAGATTAAATTCAAATCTAAACTAGATACATTCCATGTCAGAAACTTATACCATACACATGAAATGGGAAAAACAAGACAAGTTATTTTTATTACAAACTTGAAGAATGCTTACAAAGGTTGCTTGATGTCCAAGTCAATCCTCCAGCTCCAAGTGCTTCCTCCTCTAGTTATCTCCACAAGGCTACAATATCATAAATTTGATACCTCTAAGAGTCCTCTTTGCTCATGGAATGCCTCTCTCTTATAGTGTGTGGTAGGGTTAACCAACAAGAGAGAAGGGTGGATCTTGGGAGAGTTAAGTGGATCAGGCCTACTAATCACAGAAAGTGAGTTAGGATCGAATCAGGGACCCTAATCGTCAAAAATCTCTCTAAAATCAAAATCCCACAAGCCATGGAAAAAAGGCTAAAAAAGGTGTACCGCGCCTCCATAACAGATCATAACGCGGTAGTACCGCGTGGTAGGGAAAGAGAATAACGCGGTAGTACGGACTACCGTGCACCTAACATGGAGCAAGGCGCGGTAGTTAGGGTAAATGAAGTCTCAGGTAGGTTGATTCTTGATAGGGTGGATTTGCCTTCAAGGATCATTCATCATTTTTCTTTTCTTGGTGTTTTAAGCAGTAGGGGAAGTGTCGTCAACTCTTTTTGTGGTGAAGATGCAACACTATGGAATATGGAGGTATAACAATAGTCCATCTTCTTATGATATTGTTTAAAATGTGCATCAAGAATTTTCTTAGGATCATGTTTCCTTCTAGGAGCTTTACCAACTTCAAAAGAGCCATCTGATCACCAAGCACTCTAGCCCAATTTGAGGTTGGGATAACTAATGGCCCAATATTTAAAGAGAATTTAGGCGAACCTCTCTTTTTGGGACCAGTAAGCTTCTTGTACACACCATTAGTAACAGTCCGATAAGAGACTTCTTTAATAACCAATCTATCAAGAACTATTCTAGGCAGAAGATGAACAATGTTACTTACCCAGACTCTAATGTATGAAAAGGACTCATAGTCATACCAATCACCAATTGTATTGATGAAGGTACTAGCATCAGCTGAAAAGGAAGGAGCTTCCTGTTTGAATATCTTGAAATAAATAGTACCCATGAAATGGTCACAAATGTCATAGAGTAGGGGCACATAATTACTCTCCCATAGTGTAGCATGATAGATATGAACCGCTAGAGCTTTAGGGGTCCGATTCCATCCCAAGTTAGGATATTGCAACTCATAGCAAAATACATAAATGATGAAGGCTGACAAGAAGAAGTGTGTATTTCTTAGGGCAGGTGCATTTTGATAATCTTGGATCTCTTTTTTAAGTTCTGATGAAAGGATAGACCCCCGAGGGAAGGATTCACCCATTTTTAAGACATGATGAGCTATCGGAGCCCATTCAACTTTGAAAACTGAACAATTTGGAAGGCTAAAGAGCCTGCAGAGCATGGCTACTAGTAAAGAGAAGGCTCTCTAAACCAATCAATCAGGTAGAGGTTATCATCCTTCGGCAGAAATATGCTAGTTTTAATCATCCATGATTTCATCATCTCGTCGAAATTAAACCTAGTTTTAGAGGATTGTATGAACTCAAGGCTAATGGTTTGCACAACCGGCTTAAGAGAAAAAGATCTGATAAAGACTTCAGGGTGGAAGGCTGTCAATTGTGACCCCGTGTTGTCATTGAATGACTGGTCTATAGGGTTAGAATTTTCCACAATCCATTTAATAGGGTTTTTGTAAGGTAGGACACCGGGCCGAGAAGCAATGGCATGAATTTGAGAAGCCCTAATCTTCTCATATGCCGGTCGGTCTTCCTTAATGTCGGAAAGGTCATCATTATCAAAAATTGAATAGATTTTGGCCTAGTCCATTTGATAGGTTTCAATAACTCTCTCACTGGTATCTAAGAGGATATCAAAATTGGGGGTCTTTGGTTAGCAAATCCCTGTGAATTGTCTTAGACCGAGTATTCTGAGACATTTTTTGTCAAGCTTGGAAATTCTGATAAATAATTAAAACTAAACCATAAACAGGAAAACCATATATAGAAAATGCAAAAATGATAGCAAACCAACTTGAAAATAACTGAAAATTCATGAGGATGACCCTGGTAAGAAATCGACAGCAAAATCCACGTAGCAGAGTGAATTTTCGACAGTAAAAATGATAAAGAAAAATAGAAAACATATTTTTTTATCGTTTTTCAGTCGGACCAAATCTGGACCTTAGGTTTAAAAGAAACGAACGATTGAGATTAGCCCCTGCGGGATGCGGGATCAGGTCACAAATTTCAAATTCAAACTTTATTCAAAATTCCTGCAATCTGCAACTACGGGTTGCAGGATTACAACCTTGCAAAATAATGGAAAATAGTGTTTCCGTATCCTGCAATCCTTAACTGTGGGTTATGAGTTTCAGAAACAAAAAAAATCTTTAAAAATAAAAAATATATTTTTTACATCCCAGCATCCGCAATTATGGGTTGCAGGTTGCAGGTACACACAACGCGATTTATTAACATAACTTTCCGCAATCTGAAATCCGCAATTGTGGGTTTTAGGTTGCGGATTGCACAATCAACATCTCCCAAGAATATTAACAAAATATTCCTGCAACCCACAATTTTGGGTTGCAGGTTTCGGGTTGACAAAATTCTAAAAACAAAGAACAAACCATTCCTGGAATGCACAATTGCAGGATTGTGGGTTTCGGGATTTCGGCTTTCAGGTTTGCGGGAAGAAAATTACATTTTGGAAAAAATGAAGGCTTTCCGCAAGTCAAGAAAACAATAAAAATCTTAGAATTTTTCAAAGGAAAAGATGACAATTACACAAAGCAAAAGAAAAGGTATGAGATCATATAGACAAGGTTTTAAGAATCTCATTTTTTGATAAGGAACTTACCTAAAGACCTTTGTATTTACAAAACATTGGGGCTCATATGATCAAATGAAGCATGGGATCTGTTGTACCTACAACAAGATGTCATTCCACTTAAACATCTATGAACATAATGGGTTGGCTTGTAATAAGACCCCCCATCTTGTAATCTATAATTATTAAGGTGAATTATTTTCAAGGTGATCAGAGTGGGATCGGAAATAGGTAAGGCTGACAAGGCTATGTATATATGCTGCCATTCACTATGTTAATACCCAAAAAGTGCTCACTAACTCATTCCCTTATTCACATGACCCATTTGTCCACTTTTTCCACCATTTGAGCCTCTAAAACCATCAAAAGGTCACCAAAAAGACCATAATACACCCTTTTCCCCCAAAAATATGTATTTTTCCTCAAAAAACACAAAAAACCTAAAAAAGGGTCCAAAATTCCCAAAACATATTAAAAGGGAATAAAAATATTCAAAATATTCAAAAAAAGAAAAAGAGGGAAAAATGTACCTAAACCATGTTGGTTAATACCATTGGTTTCCTCAAAACCATAATGGGATTCTCCATCACCAAAAACTATAAAAAGGTGATAGGGGCTTCTCACTTTTCATCCACATTTCATCCTATTCTTATGCTGCCAAATTCTTTTTGAGAGCCATTGCCTCCCATTTCGAGTTTGAAGATTCCCATTGAAGCTTTGGAGAAGAAGAGACAATTGGATATTGGAGCTTCTCAACCTTGGAGTTGCTCAACACCCATCATCCTCACCATTTTAGGTAATACAAAATCAAATATTTTTCAAGTTATTGTTTTTTCCATAGATCTTATTGCTTATGTTTTGAAATCTTGTTTTTTATTTATTTGCACCTGCTTATGTTAGATCATATTATATTAGTTTATTCATAATTGTTTTTGTTTTATATTGAAACTGCTTTTACAAGTTAATATGTGCATCCTTGCACATGCTTGGTTGAAAAACCAAGCAACAGTTTTTGGCGATTCTGTTGGGTTTCGAACTTTTAATTTTTACTTTAGATCTTTATTTTACTTGTTCTTTCCATATAAAACTGTAGATCTGCCATACTAGTTAGCTTCTTCCTAGCTGCCCTAGCCATTGACCCTTTCTGCAGCCCAAAACAACCCAAAATTTCCATTTTTGGGTTCGTTTGTTGAAGGCCATTTTTCCATCCATACATCGCAACTTTTGGCCTCACAGTCACACGGGCCATTGCGACTTTGAGCCTTTTTACTGCACGGTCCATTGTGACTTTTCGATTTTTTCCCGCGCGGCACATCACGACCTCGCGGCTTTTTCCTGCACTGCACATCGCGACTTTGCGGTTTTTCCCCGCGCTGCACATCGCGGCTTCGCGGGTTTTTCCCGCGCTGCACATTGCGTCTTTTACCCATAGACCCGCGATGCCACTATTTTTCACCCGGACCAATTTTTAGAAAAATAATTTGCTGCATTTTTGCCCATTTATCCTATTTTCGTTCAGCATTATTTTTTCTAAATTTTTTTCCAACATTCTATCTTAATTATTGCAGCAATAGTAAATCGTTTTCTATCACATATGCTCAATTAAAATCTTTTTAAAAATTTTCAACAAGTGAAAGAAAGGTTTTTTAGGACTTTATTTAGATCATAGATTTCACTTCTTTGCAAATTTCGAACCATCTTTCCGATTTGCTCAATAGTTTTGCCCAAGCAAACGCTTAGAAATCCATTTATTTCTTGCAAATTTTACGATATTTGCTTTTCTTTGAAAAATTATTTCAAAAGTCCATAGTTTTTGAATTATTTTTTATTAAAGCATTTACATTTGAGAAAAAACCTTTTATTTTTTGCAAATTGAAATCATCTTGTTTTTAATTTGTAATCAATTGCCCAAGCGAGGCAAATTCTTTTTAAGTTAAATAATCACACTTGCACCCAATCTGCCGCATTTTTAATTAATTGAGCCTTACAAATTGCCTAAACTCAAGACACACTTTAACCCTACTTGGGGAGCACTTAAGGAATCTTGTAGCTAGGTAGGATTGGGGGGATAGGTGTTCCAATAACACCCCTCAATTATTTACATCTGAGACATAGTGGTTGACATTTAGGGTACCAAAAATCCCTTATTATTTGTTGACACGGTTATACACCAATTTATTGGGAAGGCCTCTCCCTTAGGAGGGTTGAAGTAGCTAGACTGGTTATGGAAGCCTAAATGGAATACCACTATCCATCTAGTAACCAAAGGATACCTTTCGCAGTTCTTGTTGTACCACCCGTATGCGAGTACAACGGCGATAGAACCAACTGTAGATTCACCCAACCGAACGTGTCATGAACGGGGTATCTTAGTGGCCAAACTTTTAGGATTGTCTACCCGGTATCCCTCTCGGTAGGGGGATATCTAGCCTTTGATCCCACTACTCATATTGTCTGACTTGGATTTCATCACCTTGCAGAGAATATGTTTCGTTGAGTCATAATACCAATTTTAGTTAGGTGTTTGCATGCTCTGCCACCCCCCTTGGTCTAGTGAGCACCACGTTTTTCTAGGAGCTGCTTGATTTTTGGCATTTTGACCGCTTTTCTTGATTACTCCACTTACTATAGAAATCTTGTTATAGTAAGTTTTTTGAGGTTGATTGTTGGCCTGAAAGCCATTGTTTTTTCACACTCCCCTCCTACACACATCGTTGCACTAGGGTCTTGAGTTTTTTATCTCACCACCATCCATTGGCATTTATATACATCTCTCACCATTGAGAACTTAAGATGATCTCGGCGTTTTCAGGGTGAACCCCCTCAATTTGGTACACTTGACTCTACACGTCATAGACATAGAGCGTTATCCCTTGACTCCACACGTCATCGACATAGAAACCAATCATATGATTCTGATGCACCTCATTTCACATCTGATTCTAAGGATGAATCTGAACACCCTACCGAGACATCACCAACCAACCCCATAGCTGGATCACAATATGACCCCCTTTTCACCAGTGTTATTGGGGCTATATCAACAACCCCCGCTACTACCGTGACAACCACGATAGCCACAACCCCCTTAGGCATGCCTAATATGGAAGCCACACCTGCTTTAGGAATGCCCAACACAAGACCAACACCTATATTAGGTATGCCCAACATGGGGGTCACCCACTCTCTCATCGCCACTACCTAGATCCTAGTGATTACTAGAACCATTCCTAACCCATCTGCAACCCATGTTGCACTTGGGAGCACAGGCCCCTCCCACACCACATCGGCTGGAGGACACATCCCTTTCACACCTATCATACCCTTATGGGGCACTTGACCAATCCATAATGCTACCATTAGCAATTATGCCCCATTGACCATGACACACCCATCTACTAGTCTTCCATACATGACTAGTATAAACTTACCATACCTGGAAAGGTTAACCAACGAACCTATTAGACATGACTCTGTGTGGTCCCCCATGCCCACAAAGCTTCCCTCAGATATCCCAAAATTTGAAGGAAAAGCTGGAGAAGATCCCCAAAACCATATCATGTCGTTTCACCTAAGGTGTTCCTCATAGTCCATAGTAGATGATTCTATTAGACTGAGACTTTTACAAAGAACTTTCACTGGCTCTGTAGCCAAGTGGTACTTTGAGCAGCCACATGGGACACACCCCACTTTTACATCCCTCGCCTCAATGTTCCTTCAGTTCTTTCAAGTACCTGTACGCTATGATGCAGGAGTGGAAATACTTTTTCCTTGTGGACAGAACATCGCTACACACATCATTGATCATATCCATGAGTGGCATAAGCGCCATAGCCTCTACAAGATAAATCTTGATGACCATATCTTTTTGAACTGGTTTCTCAAATCACTACTCCCCCTCATAGCCAAAGATGTAGCTTCTGAACAACCCCAGTTGGAAGAAGAAGCCATGTTAAAATCCCAGTAGTGCAACCTCATATATGCCCAGTCTGGATATCTATACACCATTTTACCAGATGCCCCACACGGTGATTCATCCTGCCATGACGCACCAGGGGCATCCCATTCCATCGACAGTATTATCGGCCAGGTTATGGTGCAAAACAAACCTTTTACCATGATGAGTACAAACAATTCCCTAGACCTTTCTAGGGCTTCATCTCATTCTGGAGATACAACTACGTATACTCCAATAATGCACACTCACCACACTCATGGACCCTCATGTACACCACAGTGTTATGGGCTAGCACCATTAGCTTATGCACCACCTTCATACTATAACCAGCATACCCAACAGACTATGGTTCAGCCACAAGCCCAAGTGGCTTATTATCCTCAACAGGCAGCACCTCTTGCTCCAACACTTCTAGCAGATCAAGGTTACCCACAACCACAACAAGCAACAGGTCCACCTCATAACCCTCCTCCTTATTACCCACCGCAACCTGCTCCAGAGCATCCACGACCTCAAAACCCACCTACTTTCCAAGGGCATGTCTATGCACAACAAAACCAACCTCGAAACTAGAACAACCAGTGTAACCAAGGAGGTCAAGAAAACCACAGAAGAGCACGTAACTGCGGAAACAACCAGCAACACAACCAAGGTGGACCACCACCTAATCCCCCAAATAATAACAACGCTGCTCCCCCCAACCAAAACCCTGAACTTCCACAGAAACAGGCCAAAACTAATAACTTGAGAATAAACCATCCATGTTCCATATGTGGAGTCTACGGACATTACACACATAATTATCCCCATTTAGATCGAGCGTGTCAACTCTTGACCGACGATGCTCAACGACAAGGACATGTTGCACAGCAAACACCTCCTCCTCAGCCACAACCCATGATATTGCAAAATCCCTTACCAAACCAAGGCATGGTAAACACTCATTCGAATGATCCCCCTCAAGGATCCGCTGCAACACAACAGAAAATTACCTATGCTGCAGCCGATTACCAGCATGTAGAGTCCAACACTCACCATTTTCTAATGATGTCATCAAATGATGTCAATCTTCAAACCCGTCAAAATCAATATGGTTCCACCCCTGAGACCACACCTACCGACCCATCATTGAGTACTCTCCAAACCGATCAACCACTTCACATTCCAAATATTCCCATGGACGGGGGTCCAAAAGCACTTCGTTTCTCTTTGAGATGATTTAACAATAACCCGAACGCTCGTGTAGCTTCCAACTATAACATTGTAGAGGATTTAGCTCAGTCCCCCGCTGCTATGTCCGCTCTCGAAATCCTAAAAAAATTTCCTGCACAGAGAAAATTGTTGTTATCTGCCATTGGTGCTATAGATCCTAACGACTCTAACATGATGGCTTTCGACTTAGAACAAGTTGAATCTTGCCTACCTTCATCTCTAGCTTTTCAAGTTTCCATCTCCATTCGCAACCTCATCGTTCATCGATGCATAATCGATATAGGGGCCTCTACCTACGTTATGTCGACTTTCATATGGCAGAAACTTGGATCACCAACGCTACAACCGTTAACTACCGCATTGCGAGCTTACAACGACCGTGCAGCTCAACCTCAAGGTTTATAAGTGAACATACCCATACAGCTTGGGGGAAAATTGGTTCTCATGGATATAAAGGTCATTAATGCCCAACTTAATTACAATCTTCTTCTGGGACGAATCTACATGTATAAAATGAAAGTTGTTGCTTTTTCAGTTTTCCGCCTCATGATGTTCCCCCATGAAGGACGCGTAGTCAAAATCGACCAGATTACATACTATGATCCCAATGTGCCCACAGTGCTAGAAAATGTTCTTCCCATGATCGAACAACCCATTCTTAGTGCACCAATATCATTCATCTCATTAGTCGGACCCGGGATATATTCGGATACTCCCATGACCAGCTCTTTCCCATCAATCCCACCCCCTCTTAAGGTAACTGAAGTATCTGATTTGTGCACCCTATCGCACAACAAACAACAAAATCCTCAACAACCTCAACCACCTCCACAAGCACCCATCGTGCCTAGTCATATCGAAACAACACCGATTCACACAATCCCATTCTTGTTTCTGTTTTCAAAAGTTGTCAGCACGCCAGTAATGGCTACACTCAACCTTCCAGGTTTAACGTTAGGATTACCTGTATGGTATTTACCTACCCCAAATCCCCCACCGACTCCAACTGTGGTCCTACAACCGGTACAACCTATGTATATGTCAAACCATCCACCACCTGGCATACCAAACCCCCAAAATCGCCCACCACCTGGTGCTTCGAACCCCCAAAACCAATCAACTCCAATAGAGGGCACTACATCGACATCTAGTTATGTCCCCCCTCAATCCCGCCACATTGGGGGTAGAGGTACACCAACCTACAACATTGCATCCACAACTCGCACCCCCCCAGTGACTCCCAAATTAGCTAAGAATCCCCCAACTCGTGTGATCCCTAAGCGCTCCTTATGCGACGATATAGGCCACGCTACCCATCTATGTCCACAACTACCTACACTTCAAGAACACATTAATATGTTGGATGACAAAACCAATGTTTCAGTCATTAAACTAGAACTCCCCCCTCAACCTCATGATAAAACATTGCGTACAAACCACCCTTGTGCAATATGCGGCATCTACGGCCATTATTCACATCACTGCCCCAACTTCCCAGATTACAGAGCAACACTATACGAGTTGAATAATGCCGACCTAGAGATATCCCCACCACTTATCGAGGAAATATTCCCCCCATAATCTTCCCATTCAGAAGAAATCAATACCATTTATATGATTTCAACTACCTATAAACCTGAACCAATTAATTTAATGGCACACTACTTTCGTACCAACGAAGAAATCCTAGAAACACTCACTGCATCAGACTACCCTTGGGATGATATGCACCATCGATCATCCTTCCTCCCTAACGAATCTATGTCCACCATGGCAAACCAACTATCTGTTGAATCCAAGGACTTCTTACCAACTAAGGTCGATTGGTTTAAAGATCCAATACTAGCCCTAGAAGCCTTCGAAGAAAATAACATGGCTAACATTTCACCCATTATAAAAATCGACGTCTCCACCACCCCCAGAAAACCTGAGCTTATCTCTTTGGGTGCATCTTGCACTGAAAAAGAAACCCAAGCTTATAAAAAAATCTTCCAAGAATTTTGGGATGTCTTCGCCTGGTCTTATACCGAGATGCCTGGTCTTGATCCTACCATCGTAGAACATCACATAGACGCTTGGCCCAACATATCACCAGACTGCCAGAAACAACGTCCCATTCACCCATCCAAGCTTCCAGCCGTCAAAGCAAAAAATGAGAAGCTTCGAGCAGCAAGTCTCATATACCCTATTTCATACACCACATGGGTTTCAAACCCAGTACCAGTCAATAAGAAGGTCAGCACCATCCGCGTATGTGCTGACTTCCGTGACCTCAACCAAGCTTGTCCCAAAGACAATTTCCCCACACCATTTATTGACCAACTAATCAATGAGTGTGCGGGGCATGAGGTACTTTCTTTTATGGATAGTTTCTCCGGATACAACCAAATCAAAATCCGTAAAGAAGATCAATACAAGATCACTTTACTACCCGATGGGCCACCTTCACCTATCGCGTCATGCCTTTCAGTCTCAAGAACACTGGAGCCACTTTCTAATGAGCCATGACTTATTGTTTCCACGATTTGCATAAAATCATATTAGTTTATCTAGACAACCTCACAGCTCGATCTAAGAAATGATCTGACCACTTAGATGATCTTAGACAAGTTTTCTTGCGTTGTCGAAAATACAACATCCGCTTGAACCCACTCAAGTGTGTCTTTTGCGTTCCAGCAGGCCGCCTACTGGGGTTTGTCATTTCAGAAAAAGGGATCACCGTTGACCCTCTGGAAGTTCAATCCATAGTGGACCTACCATCACCACGTACATTAAGATAGCTTCAAATCCTCCAGGGGAAGTCCAACTTCCTTCGTCGTTTTGTCCCAGACTATGCCACCACTATACATGGTTTCCTCTGTTTGCTACGTCTTTATACCCGCTTCGTATGGGACAACCAAGCAGAAGGAGCTTTCACAGATATGAAAAAAGCACTTACCAGTGCCCCGTTGATTTCTCCACCAGATTTCACGAAATACTTTACCCTGTACATTTCAGCATCAGATTACGCTGTTTCCGGAGTACTCGTCCAAGAAGCCTCTGCTTGTAAAGAACATGTCATTTACTATGTGAGCCAGACCTTGTCAGGCCCACTATTGCGCTACCCACATGAAGATAAAATGGCCCTCACCGTCGTATTTTCAGTACAAAAGGTGTGACATTACATTCTCCTCAGCCACACCATGGTTTTGGCCACTTCCAACCCAATGGTCTATCTCTTGAATCGGCACCTTCTACAAGGCCGTGTTTCCAAATGGGTGATTATCTTACAAGAATATGAGCTAGATTTTTAAACCCCAAAGAGAACCAAAGCATTAGCACTCGCTCAACTCATTATGGACTTACCATCATCGCCGTCATCACCAACTATTCATACTAATATAATCGACGAACATTTGTTCATCATCTCGTCTGACGACCCTTGGTATGGCGACATTTTGGTATACGTCCGCACACAGAATTTTCGACCCAACATCGACCGTGACGGATGCCGTCGCATCCATCACCATGCACCCCATTATCTCCTCTTGGGTGTTGTCCTCTATCAACGTGGCATTGACACAATCTTACGACAATGCCTTTCCGAAGATGAAGCAGAACAAGTCCTTAACGACTGTCATAGCGGTGCCTGTGGCGGCCATTTTTTCGGAATGGCCACCACCCAAAAGGTGATCCACGCAAGTTATTTTTGGCCATCATTATTCACTGATTATGTCACCGCAATCAAACACTACCAAAAATTCCATTTATTTTCCCCAAAGGAAAGAACCCCCCCCCCCCCCCCCCCGCCCCCCTTCATCCAATCGTCACCACTGGACCATTTTGCAAATGGGCCATTGACTTGATGGACTGCAATCCCACATCATCCAATGGCCACAAACACATTATTGTGGCTGTTGATTACTTTACCAAATGGGTAGAAGCCATGCCTACTTACAATTGAAAAGCTGACACTGCAGCCCTTTTTTCCCTCAACCATGTTATTGCTTGTTTCGAAGTACCAAAGCAACTCATCTTAGACCACGACTCTCACTTCGAAGACTCTGTTTGGAGAGAATTGTCCATACTCCTTAAGTTTGAATATCATTTCTCCTCCACCTACTAACCCTAAGGGAACAACCAAGTCGAAGTTGTTAACAAAATTTTGAAGACCATCCTCCAACGCACTATCGACAAACATAAATCCAATTGGCATCACATTATTTTTCCCGCATTATGGGCTTATCGCACATCGACCAATACCACCACCGGCTTTACCCCATTCCATTTAGTTCATGGTGTGGAATCTGTCCTCCCCATTAAATGCCAAATACCAACATTACAAATTTCCATAGAACTTCTCCCCGATACGTCACTAATTAATGAACGTCTACTTCTTTTATAGTAGGCCGATGAATATCGCCGCGCAGCTCTCCAAATAATCAAAGCCGTGAAGAATATATCTAAACTCCATTATGATAAACATGTTCACCCACGAGCATTTAGTGAAGGAGACCTGGTCCTTGTTTACGATCAACCCATGAAAAAACAGGCAAAGAAAAGTTACAATCAATGTGGCAAGGCCCATATATCATACACACTTGCCTTGAACATGGAGCATACATTTTGACCGATTCAGAAGGCAATCCCATGCACAACCCCCGTAACGGGTTGTACCTCAAAATATTCTACGCATAAAAACTCTAGGACACCATACTCCATATTGTACATTTTTTTTTATTTTTTCACTGTAAATTTTTGAAACCTTACATTTCAATTCCTTCCTGCATGAACACAGATGGATCTTGTTCCGCTCTACCACATCGGCTTTGCCAATGGCACAAGTCATTGGTCTCCAAATATCGCATCAACAGCTTGGGTTATTTATTCCCCTTCACATGAGTTGATCCACCTCGACGGAGTGTGCATAGGTGCTACCACAAACAACCAAGCTGAGTACGATGCCGTGACCGGTCTCCTCGTCGCTGCTCTTCAAATGGGTGTAAGTCACCTTCGTGTTTTCCTAGACTCCCAGCTCCTTGTTTCCCAACTCAACAACTGTTAGCAGGTACGCGATCCCTGTCTATTTAGAAAATTCCTATGCAGAAAACAAATGATTCGACATTTTGAATCCATCTCTTTCACTCATGTCCCAAGAAATCATAGTACTATAGCACACTAAATGGCTAACAACATTCTAGATTGGCACATGAACCAAAACATGTAGGACATCACGACATGCATCACATAGGCATTATAAAATTATCAAAACATTGCATCCACGTGCATACAATATGCCTCCACGGGCATACAAAAAATCTAAACATTGCATCCACGTGCAACAAAATGTAATCAAGACAAGATGTGCATCCACATGCATACACGACTATATACCAAAACATATATATATATATATATATATATATATATATATATATATATATATATATATATCATCATAAAATTCATAATGTCAGGAGTGCCTTCAGCACCCAAAATATACAAAAAATACACTAGCCATACGAAAAGTATATCAACAAAATCATCCCCATATGCTCATCAACATTTGGGGGCACATATAAGATCATCTAATCATCATGATCTCTGGGATCCTTTGGCTCCTCCTCCACTGGCTCCTCCAAATCATACTTATCCCGAGCCCTCCTCTCATCCATCACAAAAGATACTCTAAGTAGGATAGACCGCCAGTCATGGGGAGCATCGAAACAATGCTCGATAGTAGGTCGGTCCAAAGCCCTCCAAGCCGCCTCTGGTGCTCCCACTAGAAGCCCCTATAAAGTCTCACGTATGCTCTCCAGGGCATCATCTCGAGGATGCACAACTCCTCAAGAATGAGGAGGCAATGCCACCACCATCATCCATCCCCGATAGCCTATATGATCAGTTGGTGGCCTCAGACCAATATCTGCACAATCACACAAGTGAACCAAGTCAATATCATATAAAAATCTCTAGCTATACTCATAACAAAAACATCTCAACATGATATAACAGAGAACCAAAAACAAAGACATACCGTCTAGACCCAAGGCCTGTCCGTGAGCCCAAGGCATCTCAGGATCTCCTCAGAAGTCCATACCAGCATATGGATAATCATCAATAAGTAGGGGCATCTTCTCCCACTGATCATACATATCCGCCGAAAAGAACCGCCAGATACTACCATCACCCCGGGGCATCATCTCCTCCCACTGCACCATCCGCGACTCACTCCACAATGCCTCCCAAACCAGCACACGTGGCTGCAAGGTAGGTACTCACTCAAAAAAGAAACAACAGAGGAAGGAGGCTTAGCTAAAGCTCCCTGCCTCCCTACTGACCTTGTCTAGCTCTCGCCGAACACAGGCCAAAAACATCTGACCCCAAGCAAAGTAGGTCCCTCTCAACACAGGGTCTACCATCACCGTCTTCCCCCCAAACAAACGATGTGGCGCCTATGCACCAAGAACCCACAAAACACAAGCCCCAACCGCCTGCATCTTCGGCTCTCGTAGGTCCGAAATACTTAGTGCGTTGTTCTGCGTACGATCCCCAGGAACACAGAATCTCTCTAGTAGATCCTCGATGTCCAAACCAGCTAGAATCCTCGGCTGCAACTCCCCGATCTTCCCCAAATGGGGCAAGCTAGTTAGGAAATAAACATTATACAAGGTGATCTCTAGTCACTCACCCTGCACCATGAATGCACCGTCTACCGGAACCCAGAAATCCACCAATTTGTTCATCAGATCTCTGACTGAATGCATAAGAGGAACCTGAGCGAACTTTAGGAGTCCACCCTCAGCCAAGGTTGCCCGCACACACGGGTCATCATGAATCCGACCCATCAATCCCACATCTATCTCTCTCTCCCACCTCGACACTAGTGCCCTCCTCAACATCCTACTAAAAAACAAAGGAAATTTTTTTAAGAAACAAATTTATTTCTCAAAAACCCCATCGCGACTTTTGGGATCTTAGCCGCAATGGACATCGCGACTTTCAGCTTCAAATCCATGATGCACATCGTGGGTATCAACCCCACAGTCACGATGGGCATCGCGGCTGTCAGCCTCCACAGCCACAATGAACATCGCGACTGTCCACCCCGAAAGCCGCAATGAACATCATGACTGTCAGTCCCCATAGCCGCGATGCACATCGCGGCTATCAAGCCAATACCCGCGATGTGCATTGCAGAAAATGAGCCGAAACCCGTGATATTCCACATTGGGAAGCCAACGTGGAATTACATATCCTTCGGGGCCCCAACGCTAAACAGAAAGGAAATAATTTAAAAGGCTAAGGCACATAGGCTTACCTGAAACTCACAGAATAAAAAAACCAGTGGTCGAATCTCCCACAAATTGAGAAAATGTTTTGACCACCTCAATTACTCTGTGAAACTCAACGGTGAAAATGACACTTGTCACATTGGGCCCACTTGCTATTTAGAGAAATTTGATAATTTTCAATCAACCATTTCGGTATCATACGATGTCCATTTTTCAAACTGTTGGAATCGGTGCAGCGAGAAATTCACGATAGTCCACTCCTTTTCCCGATTCCACTAGGTCTCTTTTTCAGGCATTTTTTCCATGCCCCTTGTCGCCTCGATTTGCGTGCCACATGGGTAGTGGTCCGTTATTGACAAGTTTTATATCACCAGATTCAGTTTTCCGTGCTCGTGATGATGCTTGAGATCATTTCTCACTCTCACCACTAGATTTTTTGGGCATTTTTTCCATGCCCCTCATCACCTTGATTTGCGTGCCACATCGGCCTTGGTTTGTTTTTGATGAGTTTTATATCGCCAGATTCAGTTTTTCGCACTCGCGATGATGCTTGAGATCAATTCTCGCTCTCACCACTGGATTTTTCAAGCATTTTTTCCATGCCCCTCGTTGCCTTGATTTGCGTGCCACATCGGTCGTGGTCCATTTTTGACATGTTTTATATCACAGGATTCAGTTTTCCACGCTCGTGACAATGCTTAAGATCATTTCTCGCTCTCACCACAAGATTTTTGGGCATTTTTTCCCATGCCCCTCATCGCCTCGATTTGCATGCCACATCAGCCTTTGTCCATTTTTGATGAGTTTTATATTGCCAGATTCAATTTTCCACGCTCGTGATGATGATTGAGATCATTTCTCGCTCTCACTCCCATAGTTTTTGGGCATTTCTCCAAAATTCCCCTCATCACCTCGATCTACGTGCCACATTGGATGTTGCCCCTTTTTGATGATCTTTATGTCGCCAAATTCAGTTTTTCGTGCTCATGACGATGCTCGAGATCATTTCTCGCTCTCTCCAATACCTTCTTGTTCAATATAATTTTATCCCTTTTTCGGGCTGAGCAATTCTTTTACGAAAAAGGCATGTAGGGAGTTCCTGTTAAGCTCTTTTCTGACTCCTAAAACAATGAAAAGATCGTCGAGCAATCTTGGTTCCTTTCATGCTCGCTAAAAGTATCTGAAAGGGCGTCTACCTAGTATACATTTACCCCTTTTCCGGACCTTGTAGCCTAATTATGAAAAATGAATACTCTAGTCACATTGGCTAGAAGAGTTCTCCATTTGCATCATTTTATGCTTTTTCGGGCCTTGGAGACTAACACATGAAAAAGAACACCATTGGAGTCTACTTACTACTTTCAGACTCTAAAACTGAAAGAAACCACGAGCATGAATAGTCCTGAGCTCACATAAATCCATAGGACAGTACCATTTTAGAAAACACTTTTATCCCTTCTTGCAGCTCATTAAAACCATGAAAAAGGAACCAACGGTGCTTTCCGGTGCCACAACAGATCATGTCTACTCATATGGAAGCTTCCCTATTATGGTCGCCTTTGTTCAGAGTATTCTGCAATATGTCACCCTGAGAGTCTCCCAAAAGCATCCATCAGCTTGTCCCCTTAGAGTCACTCCAGTATACAATACAAATCAGTTTCCTATGCTTCAAGTTCAACCATGTCATCATACTCTGAACAAAGGATGTTTGAGTCCACCCACTATATGACCCCAGCTACTCCCCATCCCCATAGTATGTCAGTCCTACCATCAGTACTACCACACTTCAGTTGTACACCTCGCGCTCCTATCAAGGAAACATCATTGCCTTGATCATTCCTGGTCTCCCTCTGTCGATGCCAACTAAAATTATTCCATAGGATAGACCCAGAGGTCCCTATACCTTGGACTCATCACCATTAGTGATGAGTACCTACGGACCATTTCGAAAGGAGTCCTC
This sequence comes from Larix kaempferi, assembly GCA_027924585.1. NCBI lineage: Eukaryota > Viridiplantae > Streptophyta > Pinopsida > Pinales > Pinaceae > Larix > Larix kaempferi. Next base: position 811,597 of record BSBM01000858.1, on the reverse strand, counting down.
AGTGCCTCTCCAAATGATTGTTTCTCACATGCTCGACTTCAACACCTTGATCTCATCATTGAGACTCGTACATGGTATCGATCCTTTCAGTTATTTGTTGAAGACCCCATATATCACCTGACTCTACCACATTGGAGAGCCTAATTGAGAAAACAACTAGTTTCATTTTCCTACGGATATTTGGGTTGTGCTTGGTGACAATTTTGAGATGTACCACAGTTCTATACTCCCTTGAGTATACAATTACAAATAATCCTCAGAAGTTGACTCATTTACTGACTCTACCACATTTGAGAGTCTAATTGAGTCCCTACAGATGTTGGACACCTTCAGTTTCAGCGATTCATCAACCCTTCTAATACCTTATTCCGAACGGTTGTTGCTTTTTCCAGTGTATCGGTTATGTAGATCAGTCATGGCATGATCATGAGTACATCCCAGCATTGTGTCCCCTCTAGATCATTATGATGTACCAATAGTTTTTATGTATTATTCAGGCCCCCCTTCTTGGGACTAATTGTTATGTATATGTCTTGGTATGAGCATGGGTATGCCCGCCTCATCCATAATCACATATTATTCCTCGTCATTTTGAGGCCATGTATTTTTTCAGTTTTTTGTAGCTTCCAAGGGGCCGTTGTTCCAGTCCCAATTAGTCTCTTCTCTTCTTCAAACCCCAGGAAAAAAGACAAAATAGCTATGATGTATATCGACCATACGATGAGCTCCTGCCCTCACACATCAGGGGGCAATCTATTAACACCCAAAAAATGCTCACTAGCTCATTCCCTTATTCACATGACCCATTTGTCCACTTTTTCCACCATTTAAGCTTCTAAAACCATCAAAAGGTCACCAAAAAGACCATAATACACCCTTTTCCCCCAAAAATATGTATTTTTCCTCAAAAAACACAAAAAAACCCTCAAAAAGGGTCCAAAATTCCCAAAAACTATTAAAAGGGAACAAAAATATTAAAAATATTCAAAAAAGGAAAAAGAGGGAAAAAGGTACCTAAACCATGTTGGTTAATACTATTGGTTTCCACAAAACCATAATGGTATTCCCCATCACCAAAAACTATAAAAAGGTGATAGGGGCTCCTCACTTTTCATCCACATTTCATCATATCCTTATGCTGCCAAATTCCCTTTGAGAGCCATTGCCTCCCATTTCGAGTTTGAAGATTCCCATTGAAGCTTTGGAGAAGAAGATACCATTGGATATTGGAGCTTCTCAACCTTGGAGTTGCTCAACACCCATCATTCTCACCATTTAAGGTAATACAAAATCAAATATTTTTCAAGTTATTGTTTTTTCCATAGATCTTATTGCTTATGTTTTGAAATCTAGTTTTTTATTTATTTGCACATGCTTATGTTAGAACAGATTATATTAGTTTATTCATAGTTTTTTTTTTTAATATATTGAAACTGTTATTACAAGTTAATAGGTGCATCCTTGCACATGCTTGGTTGAAAAACCAAGCAACACACTAATGAAACATAAGGCAGGAAAATATAATTGCTTCCTCCACTTCAATTAACAAAACAAAACATTCATAAATATATTGATTAAGGAGGGAAGGTATTAATCAAGGCTTTGCAAATATTGACTGTTTAATTTCATGAAAAACATTTTCAACTACAAGCTAAGTGAAATAAACTGACATTGTTTACCTCAAGACTTCAGACTTGTGTTATCCTGAGACACACTGATCAATAGCCTTTGCCAAATGTTGTGTACTTATTTTGAATGAAACCAATGTACAAAAATAAAATGAAAAGAAAGAAATAAAGGAAGCAAACCAAACTTTATGTATGAGTAAGGGAATCTGCTCATTTAAACAAAAATGTTTCAAAACCCAAAAACCAAGCTTCCACAATCAACATTGCGGATTGCGGGTTGTGGAAAGGGCCAACTTTTGGGAAAACCAAAACTTTCTACAACTCACAAAAAACACAAAAATGGAAGAATTTTCAAAGGGAAAAATACTAACTGGAAAATCCAATCATGGCAAAGCAATAAAATCATGATGAGAAACCAAAAATGACCATGGAATTTAATCATTACCTTTGCATACAAAAATTTGGGGCTCCCATGTTTTAATGAAAACATGGTATTTGTTGTACCTACAACACCAAGTATGACTAGAGTATACCTTTTTCGTAAAGAGTCTAAACAATTTGGAAAAGGGGTAAACTTATACTGTAGAGATGACCTTTCAAGTACTTTAACGAGTATGAAAGATACAAGTTGACTTAACAATATTTTTCTATTTAAGGAGTTTGAAAAGGGCTTAATGAGGACTCCATAAAAATATTTTTTGTGAAGGTTTAATGAGCCCAAAAAAGTAAACTCATTACCTCCTTACTACTTTTCGTGAGCTCAAAGGAGAGATGGAAGAATTCTCATATCCTCCTTACTGTTTTTAACGAGCTCGAAGAAAAGGTGGAAGAATGCGCATAGTCTCCTTACTATTTTTAATGAGCTCGAAGGAAAGGTGGGAGAATTCTCTTAATGGGAGGAGACGAACGTTAGGAACATGCGAGACTAGTTCCAAGCGCATGGAACAAAGCTATGCATAATTTAAGGAACATGAGCAACATAAGAACACTCAGGGTGTGTATCCTTTGGGTAAAGGATGAAAAATCGCAAAGGAAAAGTGATACATAGGTTAACGGAAATGAGATCAGATATGGGGGCTTATATAACAAGCCAAAAACATGGAAGTCGGCATTAGGATCATTAGTGCAAGCGGGATCAAAATAAATGCATATGCGACTTAAAAAAAAAAATGGGATCCTTATCAGGGATGGCTAGAAATATATGAGGAAGAAAGATACGATGTTTCTTCTCAAAGTCATGGTAAATCTAAAAAGGCTCCCGAGCCCATGAGAAAAAATTAGCATGGGCATGAGAATGGCATAAGGGTGTTTCCTAGGGTCACCCATGTTAGTAGGCTCTACTGTCAAACTGGTGCATAATGGATAAAGAGATGGCTAACACACCAATATCCAACAGGTTCAACCCTATAGCGAAATCAAATAGAAATAGGTTCAAATGCATCATAACAAAGGGGAAGCCTAAACCTATATGCAAGGTCCTGAATATACCTGACACGATCGAACAAAGTGTCAAAAAGGACCAGTGAGAAACTATAAGTCCATCTAATAATCTTGTCTCCAAGAAACATTAGTACCAAAATCATATCTAAAACGTATGTAAAGAAAGATCCGGTACAAGTCACTGTGGTATAAATACTTTCAACTTCATTATCATCAACAACTAGCATAAATAAGGGAGAGTTAACCAATGAAGACTCTATAGCACCCAAGCCCTAGGAATTACAATCAACAAGATCGACTTCAGGATGAAGATCAAAGTCGAAGGATGCGATGGAATCGGTAGGAACGAATTCATCATCATGGGAGTTGAAAATTCTAGAAGTAGAATAAAACTCTGTAGGAACACCGATTTATGAGTCTATGGGATACTCCAAAGACTCAACATTAGGAAGATCAAAATCCAAGGTAAAATCGGGGCTGGACATAACTGCAACTGCATCAAAATCGAAATGGATGGTAGAATGTATTATAGACTCTAGGAAAATTTCATCAGAAGGAAGTACATCATCCTAGATAGAACACATATCCAAACATTCAGATGGAGGTATCCCTTGGTCAACTGTTCGGACCTAGTCCCGATAGAGTAAGCATGAATTTAGAGGCTTCTTCTCAGTAGAAATTGGGCTCAAGGAACAATATGCCACATAAGTCTCTTGTGACATACTAGTGCTTATTGACGAGGGATATACTTGGTCTACAATTGGGTAATAAGAGGGATCAACAAATGCAAGCTGATCAATAGTGACAATGCTTTCATTGTGAGGAAAATGCATCACACAAAAGAGCGTAGAAACCACAGCATTCATATCATATACTTAATCATGCCCAAGGATCATATCAAAATCCATAGGGTACTTTAAAACCATAAAATAAACTAGGACTATTTTTCCACCCAAAGTATTAGGTATATGAGGGAGGAATCCCAATGGTTCACTAGGTATTATATCAAAGGTTAATGACCAATTAATAGCTGGAACAAGGTTAGGGAAACCTAAATATATCCATGCATAAGGGGATAAGATACTAACAGAGGCTCTTTCATCTACAATACATCGACGAACTGTATGGTTTCCAATATCAACCTTTATCTGGAAAGGTGTAGAAGAAGGAAGACAAGGCCCAACTAGACTATTCCATTCAAAGGAAATGATCCTATAGCTTGGTAGGGGTTCACTCAACACAAATGAAGTGGCACCTTTTTCAGAAACAACCGAAGTGGTAATGCACAAGACTTCAGGGGTAGGTGCAGCAATATCCAAAGGACTGATGAGATCGTTCAAAGATTGCATCGATTCGATCACTTCACTCTCCATAGGAAGAGTGGGGTTAGCCAAAAATTGTTTTGGTTCAACCACTTTATCAACCAAAGGTTGACCAGGATATTGGGAATCTATAGAAAATTCGGGAGCAGATGATCCTCCAGACATGGACCACACTCTCTACACCTCTGGAATAGTAGGGCACGGGTAAGTAAAGTGATCTCCCTTACAAAGTTTACAAGGGAACTTTGGCTTGCGTCCTATAAGCTTGGACTCATTTACGACATCAGTACTCTCAACATGACTAGCATTGGCTGATAGCTTGCCCCTAGCATGACTTGCAGTGGATGGTTGCTCAGAAACAGAAGACTTTTGAACTACGGACCACACTATTTTCACTTCTGGAAGTACAAGGAACAAATAGGTCAGGTGGTCTCCCTCGTAAAACTTACAAGGGAACTTAAGCTTCTATTTATTAGGTTTGTTGAAAATGTCAACTTTCTCAGCATGAATTGCAGTGGCTGATTTAGTGTCTCCAGTATGACTCATAGTAACTGGTGACTTGTCATTAAAATGACCAACAATGATTAATGACGTGTCCTCAACAAGCCTAACACTGGTTGAAGACATACTTTCACTATGATTTATAGTGAATGAAAGTTTTCTCCCAACATGACCTCTAAAAGTTGGTTAGGTGCCCCCAACATGACTTCCAAAGGATGGTTGGCTTCCCCCTTGCTTTGGCATCTTCTCCCTATTCTTCCTCCATCTGTTCCTTTTAGACTATTGGTTAATAGTAGTATTGCTAATTTCACCACATGAGGTAGAAGGAGGAGGATATTATGTTACTGGCGAAGAAGGAACAAGGTTCCGATGCTCTTTATTTGAGTTTCTTACTTGAGAAGCATCAGGATCATGCAAGGCATTCAAAGTAGAAAACAACCAAACCGGTATCCCTATAGTGAATCCCGAAAGATTCAAGGTATCCATTAAGGGAGTGCCAACATTCCCAATGAATGGAAAATCACAAGGATCCCCCTGAACAAAGGTCCCTTGATTGGTACTCACCAAAATGCTAGCCATAGTTTCCAACTCAATGAGGAAGAATTCTCTAAGGCCATCTAACAATAAGTAGCACAAAGAGCACACCACTAGAAAGGTCCTAGGTAATCAAAACCAAGAAAACAGATGCCTTCTAGAGGGAAGTATGGGATGATTAGGGCCCATAACAAACCAAGGATGGATGAAGAACAATTACCCGGGGTCCACATACAGGTCCTCTGAGTGCAAGAATTTGAATCACCAAACCACTTTCCCAAATTTCTGTAGAGCGTTTCCTCCCACGTCTGTCCTAGGTAAAACAGAAATAACCTTCTATCGTCACCTATATAGAGCCCAAAGTCTGGATACTAAGGTTACCAACCTTACATAGAGGGTCTTAGGGGATAGTCGTCGGCTGAATCAATGCGCATGGACAAGGTAAAAAAGCCCAAAACTCAAAAGCACCAAAAGGTACTAATAAGTCCTTGTACGTGCACCAATCGTGGTATATGCTCGATTGAATATCGGAGGGGTATCTCCTCTACCCAATCTCGCATGACCTCATGCTTAAATCTGGTTTGAGTGGAGATTCCCTGTTTACCTTCTACAAATATGGATTTTCTCCCGAAAATAATAACACCTATGTTTTGATAAGTTTGAGTGATCATGGAGGAGTTAACTCACAACTCCCTACCCCAACAATCCTACTTAAGCTATTAGGTGTGTTTCTAAACTAGAAGAAAATCTAAGATCCTATCCAATTTACTAATTGCTTGCTTTAAATATGTACTTCAAAATATTTCAGTGGAAGTAAAACAAGTGCAACTAGAGAAAGATATCCTTTAACTAAAAAATGAAGCACTTAATCACCACAAAAATGCACTCACCCACTCTCCATTTATTTTGAATGCAAGTCATAAAGATATAATCTGGAATGCATATGCAATTTTTTTTTATATCTAATGCAATTTTTAGTTTTTTCAAATGCAAAAGGTAAAAAATAAAGTCTAATGTACCAAATCAAACTCAAAACCTAAGCATGCAACTACTCAAACAATTAGCTATGGAAAAGAAAATTTCGTGTTTTTGATGCAATGTGCTCCTATATCCTTTAAGCCACTTGCAAAGTATTCTACAAACATTAACTGGATTTTTTATGCTTTTTGAATGTGAGAAAAAAACTGAAACTCAGAGTAACATACTACCAAAGCAAATGCAAAAACTTTCAGATCTCCTTATTAAACAATGAAAGTAGCCATAAACCTTCAGATTCTTATTATGTAAGCATGCCAAAAATTGGGAAAAGCATACAACCAGTACTTTTAGACCCAAAAAAATAAAAGTACCTCCTAAGAAATATGGTTTGGTAAAGCCAGTTCTGCACACAAATAGGGAAATCAAGGTCTTAAAGCACAGAAAAGACACTTGGGCTTTCACTACAAAAGAAATACCAAAAGTACAAGATAGGACAAGAAACCAATATAAAAAGAAAATTTCACTCAAATATATATAAAAAGATTCAAATAGAATCAAACAGTTCCAAATCCAATCAAATTGGAGCAAGTAGATTCAAATAGACTCAAATTAAGGTAAAAAACACCAAACTAGTTCACAATCCCCAAACTTGGCTCAACAAGCTCCAAGTATTTTAGACAAACCCAAATTCATTAAAGAAGATCCCAAACATCAAACTAAGATCAATCAAGAGACAAGACACTACTTCCAAAGGGTCTTACAAAGAACTAGGATCAACATGGACTCCAACAACTGCAAACAAGAACCCCCCAAAATTGAAAAAATCATGTTGAGTAGGTACCCGCGATTGTCTAAGAATACAATTAGCGTGGGACTTGCAGGTATAAAAGGATTCAACCCGCAAATATGTCTTAGAACAGCAACTGTAACTACTACAAACTCGCGAGTATGCATAAAAATTCCAAAAAATTGCAACAATCCAACTCAAAAACTGAGCAAGGAAAAGTCTAACAAATATCAAAGACTGGTCCTAACATGAAATTAAAATCAAAACTTCAAATGTACCAAAAAAGTGACCTTGGATACCCCAAAGCAGATAGGCTTATCCCCAGTAGATTTGCCAGTTCTGTTGTTAGGAAGAGTGTCCTATAGCAAGGGAGAGACTACCAACGTACAAGGGTGTAAGATGGACATACAAGGTTTTGCACACACATATACTTAAGCAAATAAGTTAGATGTTATAAATACATGCACCTTATTTTGAAGTTTGATCCTAGCTTTCTCCTCCTTTGTTCCTCAATGTACCATCCTTTAAAACAAACCTAGACCTTCCTCAAACCAATTTGATCACATATAAATAAATTGACATTTATAATAGCATGAAGCATCAATTAGTAATCAAATTTGAAACATATAAAAGAAATTATGTTGGGAAAGGAAGAATGTCCAATATTATTAATGAATGAAGAAAGTACATCAAATTCTACGTTCCTTCAAGCATGGTACTTCACGAAACCACGACTCAAGGTCTCGTGCTCCTCTTCTCCAAGGATCCCAACCTCTGATCAGATGTGCTAGGGTTTACTAGAAACTAGGGCACAAGTGAGGGGGATATGAGTCTTAATTCCTCCAGCATAACACTATAATAAGCTTGGTCCCCTTTTCATGGTCCCTCTCCCTCTCTTATATAGCAATTGAAGAAGATATGGTTGAATAGGAAGTAGTTACAACTGAAGAGGAGGTTCCAAAACTACCCAAAACTAACCATTTTCGCAACTTTTTATGTATTTTTAGTGTTTCTGAGGTTTTCATGGCTTTGAATGGGAACAACCAGCGGGTACCCGCGACTCTTACCATATGTAACCTGCGAATTTTTAGGAAACCCGCGACTTTTAGCTCGTGCAACCTGCATTTTTGTGGGAAATGGTCAAAAACAACCTTTTCTGGGGGTTTCTTGGAGAAGTTTTGGTCTACAAAAATGTTCCTAAGGTTATTACCTATCCAAAGGGCCATGAATTAGGTAATTCCATCCATCTAAAGTCCCAAATATGGCTCTTCCATCCACAAATGTCCTTTTGTGTGACTCACAGTAATCGTGTTAAGTGTCATCATGCATCCAACAGACGTAAGTCTCGTCACGGGACGAGAAGTGCGAATTTTGGCTATAACAATGCCCTTCATTCAGTCTCTCCATTCTTCCAAAAAATAATAGTCCATAAGCCATATTTACTATGATCAACATTCAAATATTAGTACCTACACATCAAGCTCAACATGCACCCTTTGCATTATATCAAAGATGACCAAGCTAGAGCATATCATATCAAATTATCCGAAGGTAGTAGAACAATTATTTCAAGATCAGCAATCCAACATTTCAATTTTATGCTTTCCAAATGATCATCCTCGAATTGGTTTAACAATAGCTCAACATTTTTGTCTTCATCATTTTGCATAAGATGCAAGTATTTATGGTCATTATTTTAGCAATTGTATGTGATTTTTATGTTTAGTTCCCTATTATGAGCATACTTTTCAACTCCAGCATGAATTGCTTCATGGGTGCCAACCTCAAATTTCCACTAAGATAAAATTCCTACAATGCCTAGACAATTTTAGAGGTCTGGATTAACTACCAAAAGTGCAATATTCAACTATTATAAGTGTGGGATTTACTATGGAAGTGCAAACTTGAACTACTAAAAGTGCAAGACCAACTACCAAAAGTGTTGTCTTCAGTTACCACGAGTGAAGTGAAGGGTTTAATTATCAAAATATTTCTATAGGAGTTTTGGTAACCATACAACATTGATAGAACATGCTTCATTTACCCAAATTCTTGTAGATGAAAATCTATGGCATGATCACTGGTTTAGATATTTCTACCTTCCAAGAATGATGAGGACACAAGTTCTTTTACATGACATCTTGACATGGATTTCCTCCTATTTGCTTGGCTATCAGATCATATTTCCATGTATTATCTCTTGGTCAAATCAAGAGTCAACCACTAGCTTGCACATTGTTCAAGGAGCCTATGTCGTCCTGTCGACTAGGTCCTCAACCCGACCTCTTGTAGAACATGTCGATAGTTTCCTTGACCAATGTATGTCGGGTCGGTCAGTTGAACTGACAAGTAGTTATATAACTATATGTAAAACATATATATAGGTTGGTGAGCCAATGCATAGATTAGATTGGATATGTTCTTATGTACTATTTTGCATATCTTGCTGAGTAATAAAAGTCTTGTGCTTCCTCTCCATCTCTTGTCTATTGTATTTGTATCTTGTGTTCTTTCTTATATATAATATGTATCACTGGTAAAAATTTAACCCCCTTGACTACAACATTGGCTCCATTGCCGGTGATGCGTACATAAGTTGATAGTGAGCATGATTAATGATATAAGAGCAAGAGATTAAATATTAATGGGAGAGAAAAATTGCTAATTACCTGCAGAATTATGAAAGAAGAAACAAGATAACGATTGCTCAAGCAAGAGACAAATTATTTTCTGAGACACATGAGAAGTATGTGGAATCCGTATCGCTCGCACTGAAGAAGCTCCTGGATGAGAAGACGACCAAGTGAAAAGGAGAGAAAATTGATCATGAAGCTAATTAACGGAGGTCATACAAATCTATTGAAATGGTGAGAGAAAATTTCCGACCAGTTCTGTGAAGAATTTTTGATTGAAGAGCGAGTGTCCATTGACGACATGAAGAAATGGTTTTTCACTGACCTTACCGACCAGTTCTTGTGTTCTTTGCAAACACTTTTCTTCAAATTCCTGATGGACAAAGGCTCTGTTGTAGATATTTCTCCCTACGGATAGGTAGAAACTCTCTTAGGTTAAAGTAGACTTGACTGACTTCAAACTAAGACAAAAAGATAACAAATGCTACCTTGAATTCCTAGATCCAAACAAATGCTTCAAGATTATACTGCTGAAAGAAATAGAAGAGGTTTAACTGACCTTTGATTTCCTAGTTATTATTCCAATCCTTAATTCCTCGCGAATGAACCTATTATAATGAATCAAAGTACAAGCACATACAATCTTTCTAGCAACTTGAAATATATGTCATAATCTAAATCTTGTAAGTTTTAAACCTTAACAGTGAAGTACAAACTTATATCGATTCTTAAGCATTAACAGAAAATACACAATGGCACACACATTACACAGAGATTTTCACCTGGAAACCCTTAACCGGGAAAAAACCAGCAAAACTTAGAGCCACACTGCTCCTTTTAATTATATGTTTATTTAACCATGTACAATACAATAAATGTTATTCCGCAGCATCTAAAACCCTAATTCGTTTACCCGAAATTAGTTTACAACCCTAATCCCTTCTACCGGGATTAGATAGAGTACAATGGGTCGAAAATCACGAAAAAGCAAAAAGCAACCCAAAAAATTTTGCGCTTCGCGTGGACTCCGGGGGCCTAACGGCCCCCTCCGTGTTGTTTCAAAACCTAACGGTCCGAAACGAAGGGAGTGGGCCCTGTCGGGCTACCCCCCCTTCTAACCCCCCCCCTCCAGACGCGCCTGGCGCAGGCAACGACCATGTGCAGAGATATAACATACCCAACATTCTCCCACTTGTTGTTCTCTTCACATACAAGAGAAAATTACGACTTCAACAATTCAGGGAAACAATGCCCATGTTCTCTTTACACCAAGAGAACTTCTGAGTACTCACAGACTTTGTCAAAGAGTCTGCAACATTTACCAAAGTGTCAACCTTCTCCAACAACACTTTGTTTTGTTCAACCATGTCCCTCACGAAATGGTACTGCACATCAATGTGCTTTGTCCTCGAGTGATAAGCAGGGTTCTTTGCCAGAAATATTGCACTTGAGATATCACAGCCAATTTTTACTGCATTCTGAACAAAACCAATACCTGAACACAATCTTTGCAACCATACAGCTTCCTTACATGCATGGGTAGCTGCCATGTATTCAACTTCTGTAGTTGAGAGTGCAACTACAGCTTGTCTTCTACTCATCCAACTGATTGATCCTCCAAATAGATTAAAAACGTAGCCACTTGTAGATCTTCTGTGATCAAGATCTCCATCCCAGTCAGCATCAGCAAATCCTTGTATATCTATCTCTCTGTTTAGACTGGGTCTTCCTTGGTAGCAGATTGCAGAATCTGTAGTGCCACGCAAATACCTGAAGACCCTCTTTATTGCAGTCCAATGTTCCTTTCCTGGTTTTGACATGTATCTACTCAAAACTCCCACTGCATGGGCTATATCTGGTCTAGTACAGACCATGGCATACATCATACTGCCAACTGCACTAGCATAGGGAACATGAGACATGTCCTCTACCTCTTCTTGTGTCGTGGGACACTATTCTGCAGATAACCTTACACCTACAGGAATAGGAACCTTCACTGGTTTGCTTTCCTGCATATTAAATCTCTTCAATATCGTTTCAACATATTTCCTCTGATTTAACCAGAGTTTCCTGTTTTCACGATCTCTTTTTATTTCCATTCCCAAAATGAAATTTGCAGCACCAAGATCTTTCATGTCAAATTCAGATGACAGCTGATTCTTGACATCCTTGATGATTTCCTTGTTGTTTCCAATTAGCAACATATCATCAACATACAATATTACATAAATAAAATGATCACCAGTTAGCTTAAAATAAACACAGTGATCAACTTTGCTTCTTGAGAAACCAAGTCCCAGTATATAAGTATCAAATTTTTGATACCACATTCTGGGAGATTGTTTCAATCCGTAGAGAGATTTTTTCAGCTTACAGACAAGCTCCTTTCTTCCTTTCACCACAAACCGTTCTGGTTGCTTCATATAGATCTCTTCATTAAGATTTCCATGTAGGAAAGATGTCTTTACATCCATCTGTTCTACTTCAAGGTCAAAAGCAGCAGAAATAGATAGAAGAAATCTAATAGAAGTCAATTTTGCAACAGTTGAAAAAATCTCACCAAAATCGATGCCCTCAATTTGGGAATAACCTTTCGCTACTAGTCGAGCCTTGTACTTCTCCACTTTACCTATTGCATTTAACTTCTTCTTGAATACCCATTTGCTTCCAATAGGCTTTCTTCCTTCTGGCAACTCAACCAGATCCCATGCCTCATTTTTTTCCAAGGCATCCATTTCTTCTATCATGGCCTTCTTCCAGAGTTTACTATCTTCTGAATCCATTGCCTTTTTAGCAGTTCTAGGATCATCATCAATAATAGATAACACAAAATTAGAACGAAAATCAGGGGGACTGTACCTTTCAACTTGCCTTCTTTCTTGGTCAGATCTTCTTAATACCAGAGTCTGTGGATCCGCCTCTTCATCTGATTCAGACGATTATTCCTCCTCATCTGATTCAGACGAATCTGGTTCCTCAAAAGAGTCACCTCTTTCATCCTTGATATCAAAGTGTAGCTTCTCTGAATCCTTTTCCTTTGGTACATCCTCAATCTTGGAAGTGCTTTCAACTTCTCTAAAGATCACATCTCGACTGTAAACTATTTTCCTTTTTACTGGGTTCCACAGCTTGTAACCTTTCACTCCATCCCTGTAACCAATGAAGATACATTTTTCCGCTTTATTATCCAACTTGCTCCTTTTCTCCTTTGGAACATGTACAAAAGCATCACACCCAAACACTTTGAGATGAGAGAGAGAGGGTTTCTTACTAGTCCAAAACTCATGAGGTGTCTTGTCAACCAATGCTGATGTGGGTGTCCTATTCACTAGGTAACACGTAGTGTCAACAGCTTCTGCCCAGAATTGTTGTGTTAGCCCTGCACCACTGAGCATGCTCCTTGCCTTTTCCATCAATGTCCTGTTCATCCTTTCTGCAACCCCATTTTGTTGAGGTGTGTATGGAGTAGTCTTTTTCCTTGCTATTCCACACGTTTTACATAACTCCTCAAATTCACTTTCACAGAATTCTCCACCGTTATTTGTTCTGAGTACTTTTATTTTCTTCTTAGTTTGATTCTCTACAAGAGCCTTAAATTCTTTGAATCTATTAAAAACCTCAGATTTCTTACGTAGGAAATAAATCCAAGTTTTCCTTGAGAAATCATCTATAAATGAAACATAATACACAGATTTACCAAGTGATGGAACAGGCACAGGTCCAAAAACATCACTGTGTATTAACTCTAAGATTCCTTTAGCTCTTACAACACCAGATGAGAATCTTACCCGATTCTGTTTACCATATAAGCAATGTTCACAGAAATCAAAATCTAATGTGAAATCAGACATGCCTTCATCCATACTTTTACCTTGTAATAGTCGAAGACCCTTCTCTCCAATATGTCCCAGCCTTCGATGCCATAGTGATGTCTTCTCACTAGAGACAGTAAGGACTCTGTCTCCTTCATTTTTACCCTAAGGAACAATAGTACTGTTACATCCATTTTTGAAGGTGCTTCCCAACAACTTGTATAGAGTTCCAATCCGAACTCCCCTCATCAGCACCAGTGATTCTCGAACCATCTTGCATGTGTTCTTTTCAAATAATGTTTTCACACCTGCATCATCCATTTTACTTACAGATATAAGGTTTCTAGCCAGCTTTGGAATGTGCAGAACCCCGAGAAGAGTTTTAACCCTTCCATCTTTGAGCAATAGCTTGATCTTTCCTCAACCTATGATTTTCGCCACCGAGTTGTCTCCCAGAAATACATCTCCTCCATCATACTTTTCATATTCAGAAAACCACTCCCTGTGAGGAGTCATATGATAAGACGCACCTGAGTCAATCAACCACGAATCATGCTCTGCATGTGTACTTGAAGATGCCAGATACACATCTCCTCCTTGCTTTGTAGATTCTTTCCCATCTGCGGATGGATCATCATTAGGTCCTCTGCTTTTATCAGTATTTTTGGATTTACAATCCTTCTTGTAATGCCCAGCTTTACCGCACTTCCAACATTTTCTTACAGAAGGTCCTGGAGATTTAAATCTCCCTCTAGATTTAGATCTACCACCTGAAGACTTATTTTTAGATCTGTCTCTAGGGCGACCTATTACAAATAAGGCATCCTTGGCTGAACTATATATAGATCTCCGCCTCATTTCCTCCGATAGTAGGGATGCAACCACATCATCGAAGTTTAGTGTGGTTGCATTACTCCCAATAGCTATAACCAGATTATCCCATGAATCTGGTAAAGAGCACAACAGACTAATACATTTTTCATCATCAACAATTGTAATACCAACAAATGTCAACTGACTTACCAGAGTATTGAAGGCGTTTAGATGCTCTGACACAGAGTCTCCATCAGTCATCCTCAGAAGGTACAATTTCTTTCGCAGAAATAACTTATTTACCAGGGACTTTGACTGATACAGACTTCCCAGTTTATCCCATAGCTTCTTTGCACTGTCTTCTCCAGATACGTTCACAAATACCGAATCTGCAAGGCAAAGACGAATGGTGCTCCTTGCTTTTCTTTCCAGCTTTTCCCATTCTTCTTTTACCGCACCAGAGGGCATGGTACCTGGATCTACTGCGATCCATTGTTCTCTATCTACCAGAAGATCTTCCATCTTGAGCTTCCATAGCTCAAAGCTCTGACCATTAAATTTCTCAATCTTGAATCTAGAACTGCTCGCCATTCTTTAAAGAAAAATAAATCACCGCTGCAAAGCTCCCACTGAAACCAGGTTTATCACAAATCCAAGATCGAGCCAAACCCTTGGAAACAAAGGCGTCCCTCTGAACCCAAAAAAAATGCTCTGATACCAAATGTAAGTTTTAAACCTTAACAGTGAAGTACAAACTTATATCGATTCTTAAGCATTAACAGAAAATACACAATGGCACACACATTACACAGAGATTTTCACCTGGAAACCCTTAACCGGGAAAAAACCAGCAAAACTTAGAGCTGCACTGCTCCTTTTCATTATATGTTTATTTAACCATGTAAAATACAATAAATGGTATTCCGCAGCATCTAAAACCCTAATTCTTTTACCAGGAATTAGGTTACAACCCTAATCCCTTTTATCGGGATTAGATAGAGTACAATGGGTCGAAAATCGCGAAAAAGCAAAAAGAAACCCAACAAATTTTGCGCTCCGTGTCGTTTCGGAACCTAACGGTCCGAAACAAAGGGGGTGGGCTCTGTCGGGCTACCCCCCCCTCTAACCCCCCCCTCCGGACGCGCCCGGCGCAGGTGAATCACTAGTGCCGTGGGGATCGTGTTGTACACGCAGCGACCATGTGAAGAGATATAACATACCCAACAAATCTATCATAGAAACAAACCATGTAATTGAAACAACATCAATACACACAATTTGGGAAACAAGACAAGTTATATTTGTATTGCAAACTTGAAGTAACTTACAACGGTTGCTTGATTTCCAAGCCAACTCCCAGCTCCAAGTGCTTTCTCTTCTAGCTATCTCCACAAAGATCTAAGACCATAGGTTTGATATCTCAAAGAGTCCTCCCCTTTTCTCATGGAAGGCCTCTCTCTTATAGTGTGTAGGAGGATAAACCAACAAGAGAGAATGATGGATCTTGGGAGTGTTTAGTGGATCAGCCCCACTAATCTGAGAAGGTGTGTTAGGATCGAAACAGAGGTGTCAATCCTTAAAAATCTCTCAAATATAAAGATCCCACAAGTCATGGAAAAAGGATAAAAAGAGACTACCACGCCCCTAAAGCTGAGCATAGGGCGGTAGTACCATGCTCTAGGAAAGAAGCATAATGTAGTATGGACTACCGTGCCCCTAAGCCCGAGAAAGGAGTGGTAGTGTTGGTAAATAGGTCTCAGTTGGGTTTTTAAGGTGACATGAAGGCTTTGTCTATATGGGTCCTTCATTGCTTTTCCCTTCTGGGTGTTTTCAGCAGCAGGGGGAGTGTCGTCAAATGTTTTTATTGTGAAGATGTGACACTGTGAAATATAGAGGTATAACAGATGCCCCCTAAAGTGTGAGGTCAAAAGAGACTAATGTCCGAAAGACTTTACAAATACTGTACGGAGATAGCATCGAGGAGAGCAACGAGGAGCTGATATAGAAACAAAATGTTAGATATACCACTGAGGCGGGAATCCCCATGCTTGGAAACAATTGACTCAAAGCATGGCTGCCGACCAATACATTGCAGATCCATGAGTACTAGGATGATATATACTGTAAACAAATCATGGCTACTATGAACAAGCATAGATCCATGAGACAGTAATGGCACAGCCATGACCAATACATAAGTGGATCTATGTGACAATAAAAGAGAGATTTCCATTGCAACCTGGACATAGCCAGAATACAAAAGAATGTCTAGGGTCTTCTACCCGATCGCAAGTGATATGAATCTAGCCATGTGATCACAAGGTGTTGAAGTCGAACATGGTAGAAACCATTTGATTATCGGTCAATGATGTGAACCGTTAACAAATGCGAGGGAAATCACCAATGATGACGATGATCCCCAAGGTATCTTTAGTACATCTAAACGAAATGCGAATAAAGGGGTGGATGTCGAGCATCCGAGAGATCATTCAATGATGTAAACCTATTGTCGAACACGACGAAACCTGCCATTGAGGCATGCAGGTACCAAGGTACTAGTGGTTGATTCCTAAGTCTGATTCCTGGATAGTGATTTGGCGTTGACAGGAATAGACTCGTCGAAGGTGGGCCATAATGATTCCCACATCATCGACATGAAACTCGAACAAAAGATAGTATAGAATGATGAAACAATAGGACATGTACTGACATAGCGGAAGTCTGACACAATGAATGACTCTGAACAATGCAACCCTTTGAACATAAAACGACATGAAGCAGGACCTGGCAGCAGGGATTATTGATAGCAGATGATAGACATTGAACGAGTAAGATCGTGGCTAGAGAGACGACTCGGGATGATGACCATAACTCAGCAGGAATAAATGAATACCCAAAAGTAGACATGGAATAGATGCATGCCATGTTCAAAGGTGACGACCGACAAGTTGCCGAAAAAATAAACTCGACTTGTTTCCCATTTTCCCCCAACATGATGGACGAGTACCTATTTGTTGTTTTACGAGCTTGAAGAGGATAACAGATGCTCGGTATAGCTCATCTCATAGATGAGTCTGATCTCATATGTTTTATGAACCTGAGAAAGGAGGGGTTCGTCCCAAAGTGGGTCCTTTGATGTTAAATTTTAACGAGTCCAAGGAAGGAAAGCTCAGTAGTTTTTCACATTTAGAGAGCCTGAAAAACTTAAAGAAGGCTCCAAATTGTACTTTTTCATAAATTTAGTCCCTCGATCCCAAAAAAGTGTGAAACAATTCCGAGAGAAGTCTCCGAGTCAAAAATTGATTGAGGTATACCTTTCTCGTAAATAGTCTAGACGGGTCGAAAAAGGGGTAACCTATCACCGAATAGACGACCTTTCAAATGCTTTTACAAGTGTGAAAGAGACAAGATCACTTGGCAATCTTTTCAAAACGAGGGAGTCTGAAAAGAGCTTAAAGAGAACTCCAATGGTCTTTTTCATAATTTTTAATTATTTTGATCCGAAAAAAGAATAAAATACAACCAAAATAATACTTTCCTCATTGTTTAACTAGCACGAGTAAAGTTGACTAAGCTCGACACTGTTTCTTGAGTTTGACAAGCATGACATGAGTGTGGAAAGCGCTTGGAATCTTTTTCAAGTTTTAATCTAGAGCACGAAAAAGATAAAGTAGGCTCAAAATGAAGGTCAAAATAAATAAATAGACGCCAGTGTGAACATTTCAAGGAGATCCTGTCAAAAAAGGCTCATGGAACCAGATATTAGCAATGTGAAATGAGTTTTAACCTAACAGGATAAAATAATGAGTAAAATTAAATGAAAAAAGTTATATAAACAAGGGGTAAATGTGGAAAGTTACCATTTCACTTGTTCATTTGCTAAAAGAGGAAAATTTCATCCATTGGAGGGAAAAAATTCAAGAGTCCATATTTGGAAATACGGAGCACCGTTTCAACAGTTGTTTGTGCTAGATAAGAGCTTTCAAGCTCCTCTTTCATTTCATAGGGTAAAAACTTGATTTCAGTAGGTAAAAATCAAATTTTAGGCAGGCCCTCAGAGGCTTTTTTTCGCGCCGTCCACTACCACGTGCTCTCCTAATCGGGAAGCGTGGTACTATTGGGTAGTACTACTCTGTAGGGTTAAACATGGGCATGGTAGTGTGGATTACCATGCAGTCGTGTTTCCCCCAGGTGTGGTAGTGGCGATCATTAAGGGAAAAAAATGTGATTTTTCGTCAAATTTTCGCTGAGATCAGGTTATTAATTTGTTAATGAATGCGTCTTGTGACATTTTATAGGTGTTTGCAAGTTGTTTGAGGAAAAATGGTCAGCGGGAAAGAAATGGAGCATGAAGAGGATGATTTATTGGCTGAAAATGACCAAGAGACCTTGACTGCACTACGAGAATGTGGGTTGTTGAAAATTTTCAAAACCAAAGGTATCCGGGAGCAAGCAAAACTTCTCATGCACATTATACAAGTGTTGGACCCTGACATTCAATCTTTTCGAGTTGGAGTACATACCCTCAAGATTGAGCTCAAGGACATTTATTTCCTCACGGGTCTCTCAAAGAGAGGGGCCCGAGTGAACTTGACAGGGTTCACAACCTCGAAAGTGAGCACTAATGATTTAATTGCTCGTTATTGTCATCAAGGTTCCAAGAAGAAAAGTGGTAAGGTGGTCATTAAGGATGTTGTAGAAATTCCTTTAAAAAACATGTTGTTCACCATAACATGCATAGCAGGTAGTACGAGTCCCCATTAGGCATCCCATATACAAATGAATCTTGTTTTGGATTGTATGGCACCAACACTGTTCAATTGGTGCGAAGCGTTATTAACCAACCTCAAGGAGCAAGTGAACAAGTGCAGAACTGGAGAGAACCACCAATTCGAGTACGGGAGCATTTTGGTCACCTTCTTCTTGGAGAGGGTGCCATTGTTGCATCCATAGCTGACCATGCCCACGTATCCACCCACCGATCCACGGATGGCTCGATGGAGTGAGTATGTAGGACGGCTTGGGTGGCCACAGCATTTAGCTTTTGGTGAGGACTTCTTTTCATGGCTCGAGGAACAGATCATGATGATCAAGGACTACCCCTATGTAGGGATGCACTTCCGCAAGGATATTCACCTAGCACTGCTGAAGGATGAGGATTGGGATAACTCAGGTATGACCTTCATTAATGTATTTTTTAATTTTTTGAATATATGATTTTTAATTCTTTTTTAGAATGTGTAAAAAAGATTTAATATATGTATATGTGCATGTTGCAGATCATGGACCATAGAGACCTACAGGCTATTCGCCATTATGCCGAGGCGGTGTCGAGCGCCAAGTTGCTTAGGAGGGGGAAGAAGAAGAGGAAGAAGAAGCGAGAGGGGGTTCAATACATAGAGTCGAAGCTACAAGGTTTGACCCATGGGGTTCCAGCTATGAGGATGGATGATGTTCCTCTTCATCTTCAGCGGCATACCGTAGGTGTGCCTAGACATATTGGTATCCTCCTCCATAGGGTGGCTAGATCCATAGTCTGCTTCCACCAGCAGCGCGAGGAATCTGAGGAGGATCGTGATAGATCTCCTAGGTCTCCTTAGATAGTAGTGTTTTACTTTTTGCGGCATGTACACGATATGTAGGCTTGAGAGACAAATGTTTGTATGGGATTGGATCTCAAATTTTGTCTTTTGAACACAAACTTTATGTATTTTAGAAAAACATTTTTATATGCAGTGATATATATACATGGACCTACTTTTATGATCTATTTATTTACAATGACTTGTGTGTTTATTTCATGATGTATTTTTAATGTATGGGCTAGATGCCATTCCAAAATGTAATTAGCTAATGAATCAGCTACACAATTGAATTCCCTTGGTATGTGTTGATATGAAATATAATTAAAAGATCGTTACAAGAGGCGTACCCTTCGAAATAAGTGAAGTAATATAGGATCGCAGACTGCGTAGATACAATTCAAATGGGAAACCATGAGTTGGGCGTCTAGAAAGACCGATAGGGAGTCAATTCCAATGGAAACAACATCTGTCAAGAGTCCAATGACTGCAAGATATTCTGCAATATTGTTCATTGTGGGACCCAAGCAAGTGGCTCCCGAAGATAACAACTCTCCAATGGCAGAATAAATTACCCATGCTGCAGAAGCGAGGTTCCGGGTATGTCAGCTCACACCGTCGACAAATCCGTAATAGGCAGACATCTAGGCATAAAAGCACAAGTCAAGGTAAGTATGGATACATGCGATCCATGCATGCATACAAAAACGATAAATGAAAACAAACTAAGTACACTATGTACAAAAAGTGTCTTGCGCAGGATGAACCTACGCATAGAAACATTTGAGGTATAGCCCGTTGCGGGGCCGTGCCAACGGTGTGCCATCACAATCGACAAGTTCATAGGCTCCTCTCTCCAAAACACGTTTTACAACGAAGGGGCCGTACCACATAGATTCTATCTTTACTTTTCCAAGTTTATCATGCATTTGGTCCTAGGTGAGTACGAGGTCACCTTCATTGAAAACCCGAGGTTGAACGGATTTGCCATACTATGCTTTGACACATTTTTTATGAGCTTCATTGGCTAAAGCACCATCTCGACGAGTTTCATCTAGCTTGGATAGGTATAGAAACTATTCCTCTTCAGAAGTGCTATGGGGAAGTAGCTCTATGGCTATCTTAAGTGACAGGATTTCACATTCAATTGGTAAGATGGCTTCCATGCCATACACCAGTTGGAATGGTGTGAATATGGTATCACTTTTTACTGAGGTTCGGTATGCCCACAATGCCGAAAAAAGAGCTGAGTGCCAATTAGACTTATGGGTACCCACAATGCACTGAATCATATGTTTCAGAACTTTGTTAATGGCTTCAACTTAGCCATTAGCCTGTGGGTAGTACGGGGTAGAGCTTTCATGATGAAAACCCAAGTTGGCACTCAGTTCTTCAATCATATGGTTCCTGAAATGGGAGCCATGATCGGTCACGATGGATTGTGGGACTCCGAACCTAGCTATGATGTGGTTGAGTATGAACTTTGCTACTGTTTTGTCATCTTCAAACTAAGTAGGCATCGCTTCATCCCATTTTGTGAAATAATCCACAACTACTATGACATAGCTATGCCCCCGGCTGAAGTGGGCTTATAGTGCATAAAATATATGCCCCATTTGGAAAAGGGGCCGACGGAAATAACAAGAAGGAGTGGAGCAGGGTGCGAGCGTGTCTTACTATGAAAGAATTGACAGGGTGGACATTTCTTAACCGTTTCAATGCAGTCTTTGAAAATTGAGGGCCAGAAATATCCCGCTCATAGTATTTTCTGGGTTGTAGCCATCCCAGAGATATGATCACCACATGCTCCAATGTGGAAGTCATTAAGAATGTGTTCATCCTCATCTAGAGTCAAACAACGTCAAAGAACGGTATCAACACCACGACAGTAAAGGGTATCATTGACTATAAGGTAGTACTTGGCATGATGTCGGAAACGTCGACGTTCATAGCAGTTGAGGTTGGGGTGGAAACGTTGGGTTTGGAGATATAGTAAAATTTCCCCATACCATGGGTCAGACATGTTAATGAGGAACAACAATTCATCGGGAAGAGAATCGATAGGCTCAGGTTGCTCAGTAGCACGGGGCAGATTACAAATCAACTCGAAAAAGACCAAAGATTTCTTGGATTTGGCTTTGGAAAATTCCAAGTCAAACTCTTGTAGGATGACAATCCAATGGGAATATTTTCCCCCAAGCACTTGACGTGTGAGGATATAGTACATTGGATTGAAATCTGTAGTGATAGTGGTCTGGCGGAGTAGAATGTAATGACAAAACCTCTGGACAGCAAAGACTGTTGCTAGAGCCAGTTTTTCAACATGTGAGTATTGAGTTTCAGAGACAAGAAGATTCTTGCTAAGATAGTATACCACATGTTCTATGCTATTAGTCTCTTCTTGGACTAACACCATACCGATGGTGGAAATCGAAGCTGCAAGATAAATAATATAATCCCATGTATAGTTGGGGCATTGAATCACAGGATATTTAGTTAAGGCCGCCTTTAGATGATTAAAGGAGTGTTGGGATGCGTTGTCCCACAAGAAGTGGGTGTTCTTCTTTAGAAGCCTCATATAGTCTTTTGTTATTTCGGAAAAATTGCAAATAAAATGGCGTAGAAAGTTTGCGTTCCCTTGCAAACTTTGAATTTTTGGTATGTTCGTGGGGGAAGGTAGGGATAGAATAGCCTCTACCTTCGCAGGGTCCAATCGTATACCGCTTTTGGAGATTATGAATCCCAAAAGTTTTCCGGCTTAAACACAAAAGACACACTTATGTGGATTCAAATGAATATTGTAGCGACGGCACCTAACAAAGACGGCGCCTAAGTGATCAGGATGATCTTCCCTAGTTAGAGAATGAGTGGGAAGGTCATCAAGATATGGTTCTGCAATATGTTTGATATCGTGAAATGCGTACGACATAGCCCTTTGGAAATTTGCCCCGACATTTTTCAGGCCGAAAGGTAGCTTTTGATATGCAAAGATTCCCCATGGGAAGATAAAGGTTGTTTTGTGCTGGTCCGCTGAGAGTATCTTGATCTAATTATAGTCGAAAAAGCCATCCATAAATGAAAATATGACATTCCCGGCGCAGTTATCGATGATCTGGTCGATGAATGGAGTTGGGTAGTTGTCCTTTGGAAAAGCTTTTTTCAAGTCACGGTAATCGACAGAGACTCTAATCGTACCTTGTTTCTTGGCTACGGGAAAGATATTAGATACCCATTCTGTCAGTGGGACCAGATAGATAAAACCAGCACGCAAAATGTTTTTGACTTCTGCTTTGATAGCGGCTGCCTTAGGGGGGTGGACGGCTTGGAGTTTCTAACAAACAGATCGGGCACTAGGAAAGGTTGGAATCTCGTGGACCACAATAGAAGGGTCTATTCCTAGAATCTCTTCATAACTCCAAGCAAAAATGTCATGAAACGTTTTAAAGTAGGCAGTGTAGAACTCCATTTCGATGGGAGTGCATGTCTTTCCAATATGAACGTTTTCCACGACACTAGGCTTCACTGAAATGTCAATGGGAGTGGTTGCCATAAGGTTGGCCAAGTTTCCTTTGGAGAATACTTCATCGAGTGAAGTGGGAAACTTGTTTTGAACCATTCCAAGTGAAGTGTTGGATTTTGTATTGGGCTCAAGCGTTTGGATGGTGGGAAAAGAAGATCGATGATGGAAATTTCCCCATGGTGGTTCATCACCACACATAACCTCCATAATTGATTCATTAGTGGGAAAAATCAATGTGAGAGGATTGATAAGTGGTGGGGATGAATGAGTCTCAGACGAGAGTTGTGCCACTGTGTAATGGGTAGAAGAATAGACCCAATCATTGGCTGACTGGATCACTTCATATGCTGTGAGGTTCCCATTTAACGGCATGGACTTGTCGTAGTTTTCAAGCTCAATGGGACTCGGTATCACCCAAGAATCATTGAAAGGGGTGATATTCGATGATATCGAGTTGACTGGCTGAACGGGGGACCCCAACTTTGGTAAAACTCCAATAAGGGAAGAATCCTTCATAAGACCAATGCCAATGTCTTGGAAATGGTACCGAGGTTCATCCAATAATGGGACGGTGTTGGTGGAGTTCGGATGAGAGTCTGGGATATAGTAATCTAGCTTATCTATGGTGACAATTTTCCCTTCACGAGGAAATTGCACGATTCGAAAGATAGTAGATGCTATGGTGGTCATGGCGTAAAACCAATTTCGACCGAGTAGAAGATTGTAATCTAATGGCGCATCCATGACTTTGATGTGTAGAGATATTGTTTTGCCTCCCAGTTCAACACCAATCGCAGGAATGAGTCCATAAGGTTGAAAACTGTGTTTGTCAAATGCTCTGAGAGTAGTGGGAGATGTCATGACTTTGGGTGAGCCTAAGGCTCTCCAACAATTCAAGGACATAATCGATGTGGAGGAACCTTCATCTAAGACAGTGCGATGGATACTATTTCCATGGATTTTTGTATGAACCTGGAAGGTTAACTGATGGGAAAGCCGAGGTTTGACATAATCTAAGTTAAACATGATGGTGTTTGAAGTATCCGGGTCCACTACCCCCAGTGCTGAAAGTAAGGTTCTGCGCTGCATAGGGCAATGTTGGAAAACCTCGAGAGTGGACATAGCGCATGGTGCTTGAGCTAAATCCTCAACAATGTTGTAATTTTGGGTAGCTTGTGCATTGGGATTAAATGTCGCCTTTCGTATGGTTCCCTTGGGTGGGTGTAGCACTGTGTCCGTAAGCGGTCTCTCGATGTGGAGATGGCCATTAGGGGGGGTGTGGGGGAAGGATCTTCGACAGGAGACTTGCCTTTGGCTGTCTCTAACTGTTTGTTTGAAATTGGGGGGTTTTCATACCTCTTTTAACAAGTGGTTATGTGAATCTCTTCATTACTCATCATTAGGATTTTGCGGTTTGTGGATGTCTCTCCGCGAGGTCAGTTGTTCGGGTTGCCCCCTTATGGGGATTCTTGGGCAACCATTTGGTGTTGTTGTTGAAGGAAAGGGTCGGTAAGTACTGTCGGGCGAGAGGATCCTTTAACGAATTTGTTGACTTTATCCTTGTAGGGACATTCACGCATATAGTGATCGTCTTGACAAATGAGGCAGGGAAATTTAGCCTTCCGACGTGGTTTCGGGTCATTATGGGTGGGTTGCGGTTTGGGATTCTCTTGCTGGTTAGAAATTTTCTTGGATTTTCCACAATTGTTCTTCTTCTTTCCTCTAGATGGTTGTGATGTAGATTGAACTGGGTTCACTTCGGAGGAGATAGCAGGAGAAGTAGAAGCTTTTGAAGCAGCTTGGGGTGGAGTGGGGGAAGCAGGAGTTTGTTGTCCCATCTATTTGATGGTAGGCTGGGCCTTGATTGAACCGACAATACCATCGATATGGGGTTCAATGGCAGGCTTAGTAGGATCGATGGTGATGCAGGTGGCGTGGGGAAGAATTTCATGTAAAGTGTCGGATTGGGTATATACCAAATCCATGTACTGGGAAGTTGAGATGGCTTGTTCCTCCATGACCATCCCTCGCATAGCAATGTCCCTGGCTATGGGAGGAAAGAATGACTTTGTGAACCAATCAGAATGTAGTTGATCCAGAATGGGTGCCTTGATTATCCTATGGCGTCGATGCCACTCATGGATGTGGTCCGAGATATGCGTAGAAGTGGTTTGACGCAACGAGGTTAATAGTTCTGTTCCAGTCTTGTACTAGATGGGGATTTGGAAATGGGTTAGAAATGTCATAGCCAAGGTGTTAAAATCATGAAAGAGGTGTTGTGGCAGCTCGATGTACCATTTTGCTTCCGTGTCAGTGAGCATGCACTGGAAGAGCCATAGCCTAATGGAGTCATCCATCAATGAGTTGGATGAACACCAAAGATGGAAGGTCATCACATGGTTCTTGGGGTCTTCCTTGGGCTTGGCATCGAACTTAGGGATGTTCGATGGAAGTTTGGTTGGGATAGGTGGCCAGTGAGGTTCATGCCATATAGGATCATTGATGAGCCTCGACAAATCAAGTAAATCTAGCGTGGCCAAGAAAGGAAGTTGACAGTTGGTCTGCGGGTATGAGTAGTAGCCGTACGGTGTAGGGATGCCTGAGGGTCCCTGCATAGCATATTGCTACGTGTTGTACCCATACATGTTTCCCACAGGGTACTGCTGGAAGTTCTGGGGGTAGTAGGCCATCTGGTTAATCGGTTGTGTGTTGGTAGTCATTACCTAACTGGGAATCACAGTGGTAACCAGTTGTTGGACATTCTCTTGAGTGGGGATAGTGGGTATTGTACCTGGGGTTGCTGTGTCCCAAGAATATTTATTGCTCCTAGTTGGGGAATGGTTCCCTGGGTTTGTTGGGTCCCAGGAATGGTACCACTACTTTGAGTAAGTGGTGGATTTCTTGTACCAGGTTTAGGGGGTGGCTGCAAGAATGGTGTCCATGGAATATGGGTTCCACCTTGATGAAGAGGTGGAGGTTGAAGAGATGGATTCCATGGAGTTGTTGTAGCCGAAGGGTAGGGGAGCCAAAATTCAAGTTGGGGGAAATTTAAGGTTTCCCCCCAGCTGGGTTCCAGTTTCCAAATAATGAGTACCCCCCACTTTGTGGGATTTGGTATCCCCAAGAAGGAAGAATGCCTGACGAGGGATGTTGAAGATGAGGACTGGCTGGAAGACTGGTATAAGGTTGTCCACTACCAGGTGTGTTGTACATAACGAACTAAGCAGATGTTGTTGGTTGGGAGGGTTGTTGGATGGTACCAGTGGGATGCCCTCTAGCAAGTGGTTTGGATGGTCCTACAGAAGGAGGTTGGTGACTAGGAGTGGGGTTCCCAACAAAAGGTTGTCCTCCTGTAGGATGGTTTGATGTCCCAATGGGAGGAGGTTGGTGACTAGGAGCGGGGTTCCCAACAAAAGGTTGTCCTCCTGTAAGCTGGGTTGATGGCCCACCGAGAGGGGGTTGGTTGTTGGGATTAGTGGTTGCAACAGTCGGTTGTCCACCTCCTAAAATGGTGTAGATAGTGGTCGAAGGTGAACCTCTTGTCAGTATGGATGATACAACGGTATGACTTGATGTTCTTCCGACACTAGAAAGGTGAGATAGTGTCGATTGGCCAATGGAACCAAAGGTGTCGATTTGTGGAGTGGGTCTTCCATATGTGACAAGCAGGGATGGAGAAAATACTAGGTTATCCCTCATAGAATGTGTGACACACATACTTGACAGTAGTAAATGTGGGGAATTTAACCAAGGGGGTGTCAGGAGTTTCATCCATAACGTCTTGAACAATAGGAGGACCATCGAGGACTGGGTCCGGGTTTGTACCCTGGAAAGGGTTTTTGGGCTCCGGAGGGAAACAAGGTATAGTGATATCTGAAGGTCTGGAAACATCTGCATAAGAGTGATGAAACTCCGTGCTAGACAGGACATTGGGATCTTGATAGTTGGGAGGACAGGTAGCAACGGTATATCTAGAAGTTGTCAAGAGCATTTTCTCTGTATCACGTTTAAACTGTGCCAACGCTAAAGGGGAGTTAACTAGACTAACCATACTAGATTGGATGGAGGCCCTGATCTTGTGTCCCGAAGGGAGATCAGGGAGGAATACTGTACGGGGTATGTTGCTGGAAGAACCGATTTCCTGTGGATGAACACTGGATGGCACAGTGATAGCAGGTGGAGGTTCCGCCTGGGAAGTAATAAATCCATAGTCAGGTTCAAAAGGTGTATTAGGAAGTTGGGTTTCTTTTATAACTTTGGCATATCTTCCCGGGATTGTAATCAAGTCAGATATATCTTGGTCGGATCCTTCGGTGGTGCCAACATATCCTTACGGAACATCATAGAAAGTATATGGGGGAAGGGTAGTGCTGACATCGGGGAGGATGATGGCCTCTGGTCTAGTATCTTGGGCAGTGCTAGTTTCAGCCGTTGTACTGTTGTCCACTGTGGCAGATATATTTGGAATAACAATGGGTGAAGTGACAGTCAGAATCTCAGGTGTATTAGTGGTTGCAGGAACTACAAGGGGTTTTGAGACCGTACTGTGAGTAACAGTTACAGGCGGAACTGAAGATGTAGTACGGATCGACAGTGGAACGTTCCCTCGACCAGCACTATAGTCGAGAGGGGTGGGAATACGTGATGTAGGTGGACCAAAGGTCTGTGGTGGTGGTGGTGGGATTCATCCCTGTATTCTTCATGATCTCCGTGGATCAGACATACTGGTAGGAATACAAAATCCGGGGGCAGTCTCATAAAAAAGAACTCAAAAACCCTAATGCAGCCGAGTGTGCAAAAGGGGAGCTAGAAAAAGCAAGGCTCTCAGGTGAAAAAGCAAGCTCTAAAAATATAGTGAGACCGATGTCGCAGTAAGCGAGCTGAGAAAAACAATGGCCAGAATGCCAACAAGCAGTCACTAAAAGAAAAATGACCCTATATGAAGATGAGATAACAAGCAAAGCCTCCTAACTAAGAGCTGGAGACCTCAACAAGTTGTATTCTTCGCAAGGTGATGAAATCCAACTCGAACAATACAACGTGAGAGACCAATAATAGAAGGATATCCCTCTACCGAAAGGGGTCATGGGTAAAAGATCCCTAGTAAAAAAGTCACTAAGCTACCTTGTTCATGACACGTTGGAAAAGGTTTTCGATGTTTCTGCCTTATCACCCTTATATCAATAGTATGGTGGCCGGAGAATACAAGGAAGACAATGATCGATGTTGCCTTAGGGCTAAGTGGAGTGCGGTATTCCACAGAGTCCGTCCGGTTCTCGATCTCGTGGTGTTTTAACCCCTGAAACAACAAGAGGCCCCTCCACAAACTGGTGTATGACCGTGTCAACAAATAATAGAGGATTTTGGTACCCTAGATGACAACAACTATGTCTCAGATGATAATGAAAAGGGTGAATTATTTGGATGCCTATCCCCGGTGTCCTACCTAACTAACAAATTCGTTTTCTCCTCAAGTGAGGTTATGATGTGTTAAGTTAGGGAGTGTAAATTTTAGTGGTTGTATTACTCAATCGGGTAAATGGACCTGAAACTTGGTGATGTTGTGATGACTCAAACCATGCAAGTGAGAATGAATCGAAATGAGCCTTTTATTCAATGAAATCTAGCTACAAAAGAGAGAGAGTTCTTCGATCACCATGCATGAAATTTTCAAAAACAATGAAAAACCACATCAAGAACAAACTTTTTGATTTCTTTTTCTAAGTAAAGCCAAACTGAAATAAACACTTCTTTCAAATTTCACTGATCTACAACTATGATGCTTCAAAATGAGAATTTATGTGGCAAATTGAGTGGTTCACTTCCTAGTGCAAAACAATATAATTGGATCATTTCAACCAAAGCAATACAAATGTTCTCAAATGACAATTTCCAATATGGATTTTAATAATGATAATGAAAAGATAATGTTTATAAGAACAATGTGATTTATAAATAAATTACATAATCCAGTGAAAGAGGTGATTTATAAAGAAATTACAACTTGGTTATGATGAAAGGATCAATCCAATGCAATCAAAGTGAAGTGGTGACCAAATATACAAATAATTCTAGTAACTCAAAAATAATCAAGCTCACACCAAGAGATAAACAAACCACAAATGGATGCTAGTGAGCAATAGAAAAACCAATCTGAGGGAGAGAAGGTCTGGGATGACCTATGAAAATCAAATAGGAAATAAAAAGGGTGAAAACGTGAAGGTGGGTAACACTTTCGTGAGAAACCAGTGCAAAATCGTCTTAGCGGCAGTTATTCGGCCGAATAATAAATATTATTCGGCCGAATAATAAACATTATTCGGCCGAATAATTTACATTCTTCGGCTGAATAATGCAGAGTTTATTCGGCCGAATAACCACAAACAGTTCTCCGTCTAGCTTAACGGGGATCCTTGAAATGTGTGCAAACAGTTGCCGGACGGAAAAAAAAAATTCGGGCAATAGTTTATTCGGCCGAACACTTTTTCGGCTGAACACTTTTTCGGCGGAACACTGTTTCGGCCGAATAATTGTTCGGCCGAAAAATTATTCAGCCGAAAAACTGTTCGGCCGAACTATTTTTCTGCATAAAAACCCAGCATCGGCTGCCATTTGGCATTCCCTGCTGGAAATATTTGGACCCCGCAACGGGCCCGCAGTAGGTTTGTTGCCACCCCGCTGCTGCCCCACGTCCCGCTGCTGCTCCACGACTGCTGCTGTTACGTTCGCCACCCCGCTGCTGCTCCACGACCTGCCGCTGCTCCTCGACCTGCTGCCGCTCGTCGGCTGTTACGTTGGATAGTTCGTCGGCTCGTCGGCTGTTTCTTGCTGTTGCTCGTTGTATGTTGCTCGTCGGCTGCTACTTTGCGAAGCTCGTCGGCTCGTCGACGGTGTTGCGGTTTTGTGTGCAGGGTTGAAAGCTCGTCATTGAAAGGTTCATTTTTCCATGAGTTGTGACGTTTTGATTCTGTTTGTGTATGTTATAGGTTTTAGTTGATGACATTATTTGTTGCTTGGTGAAGGAACTAGTTGGTGTTTGGAGAGTTGGTGGACCGAATAGTTGCAGCGTCGTGGATCGACGATCTCTTCACTGCTCGTTTGGATAAAGGTAAGTATCGTTTCGCAAACTCGTGCTTTAATAAAAAAATGTAGTATTATGAATGAAATTAAAAAAAATATTTGCCGAGGTTTAAGATTTGAATGTTTATTTTTTTATATTTATTTTTTTGCTCCTGAGCAGAGGTCTGGAAATCTGCTCTTGAGCAGAGGTCTGGAACTCTGCTCAAGAGTTGTTGGCAGTAGGAGAAAATTAAAAAAAATATCTGTTATGGGGATTAAAATCAGAAGGTTTAATTTTTTAATATTCAATTTTAATTTTAGAGATGTCAGTTTGTATGTCCTTGAACTCTGTTCATGAACTCTGTTCATGAACAGAACATGTCCATGAACATTGTTCATGAACTCTGTTCATGAATAGAGTCCATGGATTCTGTTCATGAACAGAGTCCATGGCCTCTGTTCATGAACAGAGTTCATGAACAGAATTATGTTAATGTTATATGCCCTCAAATTATAGGCGGTAGTGGTTACTCCTTTTTTTATATAAAAATGGTAAGAGCAAGTATAAAGCAAGTAAGGCTTTGAAATATATAAAATGAAAATCAAACAACATAACATGTATGTGTCTTATTCTTAGGAAATGTAACCCCATGGCTTCTTTATATATATGGATATTTAAACTCTAATCCTGAACGAGTTTCATATTAAGTTTCCCTAATTCTTAATGAAGGTCCATAAGCTTTGTAGGCAAGATGGAAGACTAAGTGATTGGCATTAATGGAAAAGGGGTTCAAAACATGTCCACATGTACCCACTACGTTGCCTTAATAAGCATACACACATTTATGAGTCATGGACTATAACTTTTTTTAGTTTACAGAGGTAATGCAGTTCTCGGGGGATTTCAACCATGGGCCATGCAGATAATGAAGGGTATAATACACAACTTTATAAATGGTCAACCGGTGGTTTTACTATGTTAAGTGAGGTACAAGAATGTCATATGAGTTCATGAACTCTATTCATGAACTCTGTTCATGAACAGAACCCGTTCATGAACAGATTTCATGTAGAAAGTCACTTAAAAATTCGATGTTGTAAGTTCTTACGTATTTTTTAAAAAAAAATTAAGGAATGTTTGTTTATTGAGATATAGAATGAAAACATAGGTGATCATTGAAAAATTTGGAAGGTTATTATTCTATTACAATTAAATGATTATGAGATGATTATTGATGTTATGTTTATGCTGCAATAGTGTTCTTAGAGTTAGGAGAGGAACTTACGAAAGAAAATAAGTTATAATATTTTAGGTGGCTCTACATTTTGTATGCAGATCTTTTAGAGATATGTTTTTAAGTTTGTAGAATGAACATGTACAACTTCAATGTGTGTAAATTGTTTTATCATAAATATAAATTAGAAATCTCTTAATAAGGGCATATATATGTTATACTATTTTAGGTAGCTCTACATTTTGTATGCAGATCTTTAATGGATATGTTTTTAAGTTTGTAGAATTAACATGTACAACTTCAATGTGTGTAAATTGTATTATCATAAATATAAGCTAGAATTCTTTTAATAAGAATATATATATATGGTTAGTGAGATGTTTGTTCATTGACATATATAATTCAACCATATTTGTTGGATTAAAAGTTTTTAAGGTTACTATACTACTTCAATTAACCGTGTTATAACTTATATTTGATAATGAAATGATTATTAGATATATCTTTACGTTGCAATATTAGTGATGGTAAGGAATTTTAGTTAATTAATTAGAGTTAGGAGAGGGACTTACATTTTGTTGTAGTTTTTTATCAAATATTGGCTTGATGCTTGTAGAATAGTCATGTACAATTTCAATATGTTAACGTTTGTGTAAATTTAGAAGTTATATCAAATGGAAAGAGAGTCTTCGAAGGGAAAGCATAGGAGGTCATCACAATCCTCAGGAATTGGTGTTCCAATTGGTAGTCGAAGGTTGTCGAATTCACCGTGGGGTTCGAGTTTATTGCATGGGTCCTAGTCATTTGATCACCAACAAGTTCGAAGGGGTACAAATGATTCTCCTTCGTCTTCTGTGGGAGAGCGTCGATCTCAACCTTCTATTGGTATGAACATTAATGTTTAATAATGTATAATTTGTATTTTTTCGTGTTTTGAATTTATGGACAAGGTTAATTCTTGACTACGGCTATATTTGAAGCAGAGCGACGTTCAGAAGATGTGCGTAATTCGACGGAGCGAGGGGAAGATCAAGATAGGATTGTAGATGATGGAATAGGTGTGGGTGGAGAGCAAGGTCCTGAAGATCCTCCTAGAGCTAGGACGACATATGTTCCACTAGCCGAGGGGTGTACACCCATATCAACTTATCCATCTGATTTACCTGATGAGCTTCCATGGCAAGGTGTTGTGCAACAAACTATTCTTGAAAGTTGTAGATCCCACTATGACAGGTTGAACAATGATCTTTGTTCTTTGGATCTCCCTCCAGAGAGCCGACAAAGTCTAGAGATTGTTTTGGCGTCTTTGCAAAAATTCATTGATGCATACGAGGAACTTGGACCAACTACAAATGGTTTTGTTCATTTGATGCGGATGCGAAGGGACCAAGTTATGGGTCCAGACAAGTGGGAGGTTGTGAAGGAGAGAGTCACCAGAGAACAAGCCAATTCAATGTTCAATTTCAAAGAAGGCCTTAAGCGAAAAATGTTGAAAGTGCAATATTTCAAGCATCCTCAAATTGCACATTTAATATATGATCGATTTCTTGCAGCTTATGGTCGATTGCCCTGGAATGATGAGGTTCCTAATTATTTTGCTAGATTTTTTTATGAGGAGTTTTTTTTAGGTATGAAGCCTAACTATACTGATGTTCCTTCTGACTTTTATGGAGTTGGAAAGGGTAGAATATATAATCGAAAAGGCGCTCTCAGAGACCCTACCACTATACAACCTCCACCTGAGATACCTCATCCACCGAGGGTTGTGTCTTTAAGATCAGAGATGGAGACAACATCTCAACTAGGGATAGTTGGAAGGGAATCGGTAGGTGATGGTTTAGCTTCAGCTCTTGTTGGAGTAGAAGTTGGTTTGGGGCGAGAGAGGGCTCGTGCTATTGTTCGTCAAAGTTTTGTTTACAAGACGAATGACGAGGTAGATGCATTGAGCATCGATGATCTTAGGGCTTATGCTAAGTCTTGTCGAGATATAGCTTCAGATGTGTTATCCAATGACACATCGAGCATGGGAGAGGTTTGTTGATTATGCTATGACAATCTATTTGATTTTTTATTAATCATTTTGAATTGAATTTTTTGCTACATGGTAATAAATATATTAAGCAAATGTATTTTGTTTGCAGTTTTCGAGAATGTTAAATGCACATAATTTTCGAGTCTCCAGTAGTCAAAACCAAGAGCATCTTAGTCAAAATGAAGAGCGCTTAGGAGAGGTATTTTAATTATAATATTTATGATTGAACTTGATATTTTTTTTGTTTGTTTGAATTTTAATAAATATCAGTGTATCTTATTGTTAATTTGACTTATCTATGCAGGTTTCTTTAGATTCCAACTTTTTAGATGATTTACCATCTCTTGTGAGCTAATGATTTTAATTTTTTTGTTTTGGTTTTAAGTTAATTGCTTAATTTATTATTTGTATCTACTATGTTTTATTTATTAACAAAATTTAAATTTTAGGGAAGAGACCATTTGGAAATTGGGGGTGAAGATGTGGGGTCTTTAATGAATGCAGATATTGGCACCGAGGTAATTTTGTTGAACTAGAAATGATCTCTGATATAAGTTTAATGTTTTATATTTTTTGGATTTATTTGAAAATTGTTTTTGTACATGTTGCAGCTTGGTTCTTTGAGATCCTTTGGAGCCAAAGGAAAGGCTCTAGTGGAAAAAAGTGGTGGACATGCATTCAAAGAATTTGATGTATGATTTTTTTAATAATTGAATTGTTTTGTAGATGAGTTTAATATATTAATATCTTGAATTTAGTTTAAAATTGTTTAAATAATTTATGATCTAAATTTATAATTTGTTTTTTGGTGTATTGTAGGTTGAGTTGAGTCCCAGG
Source organism: Larix kaempferi (assembly GCA_027924585.1). Taxonomy (NCBI): domain Eukaryota; kingdom Viridiplantae; phylum Streptophyta; class Pinopsida; order Pinales; family Pinaceae; genus Larix; species Larix kaempferi. Next base: position 776,884 of record BSBM01000858.1, on the reverse strand, counting down.
GAAGGTCCTAGTGGAAAATAGTGGAAAGATATTGGTCTAGATGGATAGTGGTTCAGACTTTATTGTTTTTGTTGATATATATATATATTGTAGTTGTTTTGAACATGGAGGATATTTATTTTTTGATTATATATATATGTACATTGAATTCACATGTTCATCAACTTTTTTTTGGATTATATACATGAGTACATGTCCATTATTTCTCATTTGGTAAATGTTTAGAATATGTTTTGCATGAATGTTTAAAATGTTTTGATAATATTTATAATATGTTTCGCATGAATGTTTAAAATGTTTTGATAGGTGCAATCCAAGGTTAGGAAATGTTGAATGATGAGAATGAATGTTATGAAGTTAGAAAATGTTGAATGATGAGAATGAATATTGAATGTTTTGAATGTTATGGAAGAATGAATGTTGGGAAAGAATGAATGGGAAGTGTTAGGAATGTCTAAAATGTTATTCTAAGTTAGGAAATGTTCAATGTTGAGAATGAATGTTATGGTAAGAATCAATGTTGGGAAAAAATGAATGGGAGGTGTTAGAGAAAAAGGAATGTTGGGAAAGAATGAATGGGAGGTGTTATGGAAGAAGGAATTTTTTCAATTTGTTACGTTGAGAATAAATGTTATTATAATATGTTTTGCATGACTGTTTAAAATGTATTGATAGGTGCAACCCAAGGGTAGGAAATGTTGAATGATGAGAATGAATGTTATGGAAGAATGACTGTTGGGAAAGAATGAATGGGAGGTGTTGGGAATGTTTAAAATGTTAATCTAAGTTAGGAAATATTCAATGTTGAAAATGAATGTTATGGTAAGAATTAATGTTGGGCAGAAGTTTATGAATGTTAAAATTTTTGATAGAAATATGGATGAATTAGGAAGTTTAAAAGCAAATATATGTTAAGTTCAAATGTTGATATAATGGATTTTTAATTAATTTAATTTTTATTTTCAATGTTCAGGTACATTTGATGCAGCTGAAATCATGGCGAATGGGGGTAACGGTTTTTTGTTTTTTAATCATAAGCGAAGATTCCAGGATTGTGAAGTTTGTGTTAAATTAGAGCAATGATTTTAAACAACAATTTGATGAATTTTCATTGATTTGTTGTAAATAATCATTTCTCTAATTTAGCATAAGCTTCACAATCCTGGAATCCTTGCTTGTGATTAAAAATCAAATGATCGTTGTCTCCATTTGCCATGATTTCAGTTATGTGCATTTGCACAAGTGATATTTTAAATTAAAGATTTGGGACGGAGAACTTGGTGACAATTTACAGACATCTATTTAAGATCATATTTATGGTGAAGTACGTATTAAAGAAACATGTTCGATGGATTAAAAGAATACAAAATTTAATAGGTCTTTTTGTAATTTTTCGTTAGCATCAATCAACCAAAAGTAAAAATTCGGGGCGGAGTGGGGATAGCCAGATCCGTTATCTCATCCCTTAGTGGTCTAATAGACATATGGGGACCCGAATAAAGTACTTTTGAATTTTCAAATTATATTTGAATTCATTTTTAAGCATGTTAAAGTACAACCATTTAAGCTCTTATGTTAGTTGTCATTCAAGAAAATATTCATAAAATCTCAATGAAAAAATATACTGTGCACAACAATTTTGATAATTGGACAAAAAATATATTGCACACAACAATTGACATGGACAAAAATATAGATCAATTTATTTTTGATATGTAGTTAAAAACATCGCAATGGAATGCCATCTTCAACTATCCGTTCATGGTCACATATGGATAGTTTCCATTTTTTGGTTTTTAACTGTTTTTTTGATGGAACTTGTATCAATTTTATTCGAGATGCACATACTAAATGACTATATTGACAACATATAACATCGGGCTCATAATCTTGAAAGTAGACATAATTTTTAGTCATATGCGTCTGCTGAAAAAAGTAGCCTTTTAAAATGATGGATCCTCTTTCGTATGTAAATCCGTTGTCGTTGTAGTCCTCCAATAACTTCATTTTTCCTTCAGTGCATCGCATCAAATAATATTTGACATTTTCGTTGTTGTCTACAGGTGCAATCACAGCGAAAACATCTCCTGCGCAAGTTATGATTGGTGTTAGCGTATTTAAATGAATTAAATTGACTATACTTATGGCGATGGATTAGAATGAACAATTGACTTAAAAGTCAAAAACAAGTTTATTACCTTCTCTTACGAGATCTGAAATTCTATCGCCATCAGACGATATTGCTATTTCTTCTGATTCTAATTCTTCAACACTTGCCAGTGGCATTTTTCCTTTTGGATTAATCTCTGTGTGTCTCCAAGCTTTTACGTAGTTGTTTGTTATGTTTTCACAAACTTCTGTAGACTCAACATTTTCAATGCAAATATGAAAAAAGCATGATTGCTTTCTACTGTCAAATGCAAACACATTGTGAAATGATTTTGTTTGAATAGAGTGAAGATCTCTAGTTCCATGTATGGTGCTAGCGTCATATGGTATTGATCTATTTATATCTTGGACCCCAACAAGCCAAAAAAAACTACACAATGAACAGTGTACATGTACTTAAATGTTAGTATATACATTTTTTTAAATTTTAAGAAATAATATAAATTAAAAAAATAGTGGACATACCTGCGCACGTCTTTTGATTGTTGATTATAATCATGGCTTAGATTTAATTGACACCATTGGACAACCTCTGTAGCTGAATGAAACCGTGCAGAAGAATAGTTCATTTGCCATCTTCGAAGTGCTGTTTTCACGCATGCTCCTGCACCATCATGCTCACCTTTTCTATGCCCAGTTTCAAAGAAATTCTAGCGATGTTTAATGTTCAGCGCTTTATGAAGTCGACATAACCAAAAAAATGATCGTGAAGATTTAAATTGACCCGCACATCCATCAGACCATATCCAATGCTCTTTGAATTTGACTTCGCGTTTTTTCAGTGAGTCATAGAAAATATTTTCTATATAATGTTGGACAAAATGTGTGTCGTGTGTACGATCATCGCTGATATAGAAGTGATATTCTTTAATCACATCTCGATTGTCACATGTGCTTTCAATGCCATCGACATCCTGTTGAGAATGTCTATATACAACATGGACAAATATCGAAACTTGGTCAGAGTGATAGTATTCACTCTGTATTTCTTTTTGTGCAGCAAATGTATAGTTTTCAGCAAAATCAACCACCGACAAAATTGTTCCGGGTGGAAAAATTTCATGAGACTGTTTGAATTGAATATCTTGCCATCGTGCTCTATGTGAATGCTGGGTGTATTTATAAATTTCGCTTTCAAATTTTTTGAGAAAATCTGTGACGCATATCTTGTCTTCTAGCAAATCAATTCTTTTGGAATGTGAATCACTAGAACTTGTATTATAGTTGATGTATTCGTATCTCTTCCAATCAACATTTACATTTGACAACGATTGATCATTATCGATAGGATATTTATTGTGGAATAACACCAAATTTCCACAATGATGACAATGTTTTCCATTGACACATTTCTTTGAATAAAATACTTCATCATGATTTCTCTCACATAAAATTTGAGATATGAATTCACGTATCGTCGGCGGAGGTGGTGAATTTGTCCAAAACATTTTACCAAATTCAAGAAACGTGTCATAATATAACTGAAATTGCACATGATAACGGCAACAACATGTATCACGTATAGTTATAGGTTGAACATACCATAGTTTTTGTTGCACAAATGTAGTGATTGATATATTAATTCCACGATGATCTTCCTTGAATTTATTGAACAATTGTACTTGTGTCATGTCCATTATATGTTTTGGTTGGCTTTCATATACATTTCGTGATATTCTTTTGCGTATCACATCTCTTGAATTTGGTGAAACTCGAGCATGTTCCAACCAATATTCTCGTACAATATCTTTAACACCTGCTCCTAATCTATCTTTGTAAGGTTGTCTACAAATAATTGCCCAACAAGCAAGTTCATTATTTTCATCTATTTGCATTCTGAATTTGCTATGTTTGTATAATGTCTTTCTTGATGTTCCAACTGCTTTTGCTAGTTCTGTTGTCAAGCGCTTTTGTTTAGTACTAGCTGAAAGAATTGCTGTATGAATTGCTTTACGTGCAGCACTGATATCTTTCTTCCTGGATTTTCCAAATTTTTTTATTGCATCGCCTATATTTTCCATCACATTTTGTTTCAATTTCGACTCTTTTGTTACTTTGTGAATACCCAATAATGATGTAGCACCTTCTAACTTCTTGGACACTAATAAACATCTCAAAATTTGTGCTTGTCCTGCTATTGAGTAATCCTTGAGAACTTCATCATAAATATTTGTAGCACGATATCGTGCAACATGTATTGGTAGTTTTTCTCCATATTTGTCGCAATCAATGTCTTCTAACATTTCATCATCAATAGTAAAAGTACCTATACATCAAGTTAAATTTAATTTAACATATATAAAAAAATAAAATTCATTATAAAAAATGAATTTGGAAAATATATGATATATACATACCAGCTCCAATTTCTGGATCTTGAACTTGATCTTCAATATTGATTTCATCGGCATTAGCATGTAAATCACTATTTACATCTTCTACAATGTTCTTTTCAACTTCAATTTGTTCTTCTTGTACTGTATTTTCAATTTCCATTTCTTCAACATTATCATGTAAATCTGTATTTATATCTTCAATAGTTCTCTCTTCCGTTTCCGCAACCCTTTGTTTTTTGGCAATATATCTGAGTTTTTGTTTCTCTCTATTATCATCATCATCACGTTTACGATCAACTTTTCTTTGACGTTTTCTCTTATTGCCCATGGTTGTTTAATCTATAGACGATAAATTAAAGAATCATGTTACTTTATAGTAAAAATAAATAAATTAAGATTTAAAAACATTTACAGAATTTATAAAAACATGAACTGAAATTTACTTTACCTTATAAAAATTTTGTAAGAGTCTTTTGAAGAATTCTTTGGAATTAACTTTCCTTTGAAAAAACTCTCTGAATAAAAATCTTCTTTGGAAAATAATAAAAACACCTTGTGCCAAGGAAGAAAATAAAACACCTGGTAAATAAATCTTTGTTGTAAAATTCATTGCAAAAATACTTTTTTGAAAAAATATCTACGAAAAAAACCACTAGAAAAAAGTACTTTGAATAAAAACTTATTTATAAATATATCTGGGAAAAAATCATTGTAAAGAAATAACTCTTTGAAAAAAAACCCATTTCAAAGAAATAAGAAGTACAAAATTACCTTGCAAAAAATCCTTTGCAAAATATCTTAGCAACATAACTATTTGAAAAAACTCCTTTCAAATAAATAAGAAGTGCAAAACTACTTTGGAAAAAAATCATTTGCAAAATACCTTAGCAAAACAACTATTTGAAAAAACCTCTTTCAATTAAATAAAAAGTGCAAAGCTACTTTGAAAAAAAACCATCCTTGCAAACATGACTAAGAAAAGAAATATTTTGAAAAAACTCCTTGCAAATATCCCTTAAAAAAAAACACTTTCAATGTGTCTTTTGGAAAAAAGAAGAAGAAACATACTTTGTAAAAACCTCTTTTTGCAAAAAATGTCTTCTTTGCAAATATACAATAAGAAAAGAAATATTTTGAAAAAACTTCTTGCAAATATGCCTTAGAAAAAAATCACCTTCAATGTGCCTTTGGAAAAAAGAAGAAACATACTTTGTAAAAACCTCCTTTTGCAAAAAATGTCTTCTTTGTAAAAATGCAATAAGAAAAGAGATATTTTGGAAAAACTCCTTGCAAATATGCCTTAGAAAAAAAAACTCCTTCAATGTGCCTTTTGTAAAAAATAAGAAGAAACATACCTTGTAAAAACCTCCTTTTGCAAAAATTATCTCCTCCTTCCGAAATTAGTTTGACAAAAAAATGCGAAGTTCAAACATGCGAAAATAATGAATTAACTTTAGGTTTATTTATATGAGTATAAAAAATATATATATATTTTTTTTCCGGCCCACGTGATTTTTTTTTTGTTTAGTTATTCGGCCGAATAACCTTCGCCATAAGTTACGGCGCCGTTACGGAAAACCGTTATTTGGCCGAATAATTATTCGGCCGAATAATTATTTCGGCCGAATAATCTCTGAAACATGAAAGTTTCAGATCTCTGCAAAATTTTCAGGTTTCTCCATTTTCGGAAGGAGAAAACCACCTCTTACACAACAAAACGAATGTCAGACTTCATACCAGTAGATTCATCATTGAATCTACTTTACGAGGGTATAAATTTTGTTGTATATAGATAAGAACTGATATTTTTTAAGTTTTATCTTCGTAACATGTGTCGAGTTATGATTCAGCTTCTTAAAAAAACAACGAAAAGAAAAATCCATAACTTTGAAAATACAACACCAAAAAAATCGAAAAAAATGTGGGACTCTTCATTGACGTGTCTACTTCAAAAGGGTGTTCGTAGATTTTTTGCTTTTATAGCGGATTGAGAGAAAAGTGGTGCAACAAAAAGGTTGTTGAAAATCGACTGAGTTTCTCCATTGATCGACTTTAAAAAAATATAATAATTAGTATAGAGGTCCATTGGATGCAAACTTATAGTCAGGCACTAGTACATTGTGTGTAGATTGTCGTAGCATTTTCTGTTTTTGCAAAACACAAGTCTAACAACGATTTTAGTGGTGCAACAAATCATAACTCTTTTGTAGTCTTTTCATTTTATAAGAACACACTGTCAAACATTTGCGAAATCGACATATCAAATCTTAATAAAAAAAATTGAAAAAATTATGAGTAGAAAGCTAACATAATTCTACAAAAGTTTTCTTTTTACGGCAAAGTGAAATTTTAAACAAAAATATCACTTTTGTTCGCCCGAAGTTGAAAAACATGAAAAAACCAGAATTATTTTCTCACGAGACCCCCCAAAATAGACACCCATCTTCATTTTTTCACCCAAAAATAAAAAATTGCAGGTGCTACCGTGTGGCTTCTACAGGATGATACGCGGTACTAGTACACTACCACGCTGTAGTGAGTGCACAGTGCGCGATACTATCGCTCTATAGGGAGTGTTAGGGGTGAGGTACTACTGCAAAGGGTGGAAAAAGTGCAACTGTTGAAAAAAAAATTGAATTTCCCAAGGGTGTTGCAAGCCCAGGGACTCACTAATCACAGAGGGAGAAAAGATGTAGAGAGGAGGGGTGAATAGAGGTCAAAGAGACCAAAATCCAGTGTTGGTTTGAAGAGAAAGAAGAATCACAATCAAGAATGACTGAAATTGAAATAAATCAATCAAATGGGGTTCAAACCAACGGAGTCGCTAGTTTTTGCTGTAGATATTGTTAAAATTCAATATGCTAAGACAGAAAATAGCAGCATTACATTCCATTTCACAATAATAGCATATACAGGATCATTGAAGAAACAACAAGCATAGCATAAACACAAGAGACACAGATTTATCCTGGGAAACCCTCATGGGGTAGAAAACCCAGTAAAGCTTCCTCAATATAGATGACTAGCAATATACAAAGATGCAAACCAAAGACATTAACTCCTCCTCCACCATAGCTGACCTCTCCTCCACAAGTGCGCTACTCTCAAGTGAGTGAGTGTGTCAAATGAGGAACACACCTCCTCTAATTATACACTACTCTGACATATATTTTACATAAGTACATGTAGGCTCGTATTTAACCATTAGGTTAAATACCCTATTATAACTGACTGGGCCAACCCCCACATGGTGGGTCTAATAACCCTAGTTACCACAACTTCTTGGAGGAATAAACATCTTCGGATACATAATAAAATTACCTCGGAGGGATGGAACATCTCCGGAATAAATAATGTATAAATATAATATTCTTAGAAGTTACAATATTCAACAGTCCCCCTTAATGAGAAGGATATTATAACAACATCTGCAGGAGCAAGGATTCATTCATTACATCATCTATATATCATCGGAAGCTTTCTTCAATTCATCATCATCAGTAACTTGACTAGTTACTGGAACATCAACATCATCAGAGTTGATAGTACTCAATCATCAACATCGTCATCACACGATCAACAGCATCGTCATCATACGATCATCAACATTGTCATCGTCATCGTCATCACACGATCATCAGCATCGTCATCATATGATCAACAACATCGTCATCACATGATCATCAGCATCATCATCAGCATCATCATCATATGATCAGCAGCATCTTCATCACACGATCATCAGCATCATCCTCAGCATCGTCATCATACGATCAACAGCATCATTATCACACAATCAGCATCATCGTCATCACACAATCAATCCAGTTCTCTTTAGGACCTATGTCCAAGGATGATGCAGTCCATTCATGTACCTTTTGATTGAAGTCCAGGGACGATCCAGTCCTATCATGTACCTTTTGAACTGAAGTCCAGGGACGATCCAGTCCTATCATGTACCTTTTGAACCGAAGTCCAGGGACGATCCAGTCCTAACATGTACCTTTTGAACCGAAGTCCAGGGACGATCCAGTCCTATCAATTCTCGGAGACCTCATGTCTACGGCTCAGTTCACAGGACCAAAGTCCAAGGATGATCCAATCCTTACCGTACATTTAGGACTGCGTCCAAGGATGACTTAATCCTCAACCGCATATTTAGGACCATGTCCAAGGATGACTTAATCCTCAACCGTACATTTAGGACCACATCCAAGGATGACTTAATCCTCAATCGTACATTTAGGACCATGTCCAAGGATGACTTAATCCTCAATGGTACATTTAGGACCATGTCCAAGGATGACTTAATCCTCCACCATACATTTAGGACCACGTCCAAGGATGACTTAATCCTCCACCATACAATTAGGACCACGTCCAAGGATGACTTAATCCTCCACTGTACATTTAGGACCACATCCAAGGATGACTTAATCCTCCACTGTACATTTAGGACCACGTCCAAGGATGACTTAATCCTCCACCGTACATTTAGGAACACGTCCAAGGATGACTTAATCCTCCACTGTACATTTAGGACCACGTCCAAGGATGACTTAATCCTCCACCGTACATTTAGGACCACGTCCAACGATAACTTAATCCTCCACCATACATTTAGGACCACGTCCAAGGATGACTTAATCCTCAACCGTCCACCAAGGACTTCATTCTCGAAGACATACGTCTACTGATCTTCTTTAAGAATGAAGTCCAGGGATGATCCAATCCCCTCACATCTTCACCAAGAACTTCATTCTCGAAGACATACGTCTACGACTCTTCTTTAGGACTGAAGTCCAGGGATGATCCAATCCCCTCACATGTTCACCAAGAAATTCATTCTCGAAGACATACGTCTACGGCTCTTCTTTAGGACTAAAGTCCAGGGATGATCCAATCCCCTCACATGTTCAGCAAGAACTTCATTCTCGAAGACATACGTCTACGACTCTTCTTTAGGACTGAAGTCCAAGGATGATCCAATCCCTTCATATGTTCACCAAGAACTTCATTCTTGAAGACATACGTCTATGGCTCTTCTTTAGGACCGAAGTCCAGGGATGATCCAATCCCCTCACAACATGTATAACAAAACATGTATCCTCATCATCAAAACATGTATAACAAAACATGTATCCTCATCATCAAAACATGTATAACCAAAACATGTATCATCATCATCAAAACATGTATAACCAAAACATGTATCATCATCATCAAAAAATATATACATCTATCATCAAAAGCATGTATATCTAACATCAAAAGCATGTATATCTAGTATCAAAAGCAAAATATAAGAGTCCTAAATCTAAATAATTCTAGGTAACTAAATGCAGTAAATAGGTAACCTCATCATTGATGAGATGGACTTGTTATGAGATACTGTGCTACTCCCCCTTTCGAGGAGGGTCCTTTTGAACTACACCAAGCTTGTCTTGAAAGTGTTCAAACTTTACTCGAGACAGAGGTTTGGTCAAGATATCAGCAATATGATCCTCAGTGCTTATATACTTGAGCTTGATAGCTCCTCTCTGCACCATATCTCGTATAGTATCGGATCTCAATGTGTTTTGACTTATCGTGGAATACAAGATTTTCTATCATCTTGATGCAGCTTTGATTGTCACACATAATCATAGTGGAATCCATTTCTAAGTCAAACACTCCATATAATAGCTTCTGAAGCCACACTGCTTCACAGCTGGCAGAGCAGACAGCTATATATTCTGCTTCAGCAGTACTGAGAACCACACTAGATTGTTTCTTGCTGAACCATGAGATCATGGCAGATTCAAGACTATAACATCCACCTGATGTACTCTTTCTGTCTGAGACACTTCTTGCCCGATCAGAATCTGAGTAACCATGTAATCGGATTTCATGACCTCCAAGATAATATAGACCAAAATCTAGTGTACCTTTTAGGTGCCTCACTACATGCTTTGTAGCTATTAAGTGAACCTTTCTAGGTTCTACTAGATACTGACTTAGGGTATTTACAGCAAAGCATATATCTGGCCTAGTATTTGTTAAATACATCAATGACCCAATGATTTGTCTATATAGGGTTAGGTCCACTGAATCCAAGGAGTCATTAACTAATAACTTCAAGTTGGAGTCCATGGGAGTGGCCATGGCTTTACACTCCAACATATCAAATCTTTTTAGAAACTTCACAGCATACTTACCTTGATTTAAAAGATTCCTTTTGGATCTTGCAATACCTCTAGACCTAAGAAGTAGTGCATTAATCTGAGATCTTTCATTTTCATTTCTATAGCCATTTTCATGATATGTTTCTCATTCCTTGTCAGAAAGAGATCATCATCATACAATAATGGTATGATAGGTTCATCATCCACAACCTTAAGGTAAAGGTTATGTTGATGCCTCGGATATCGTAGCATCAATCAAAAAGGGATCCTCCCCGAGAGATGGTCCCAATTAGACTATCTCCTGTTTGGTGTAGGGGATCCATCCGGTTAGCGGTTCTGGCAACCGTGGGTTTGGAGTTTTAATTCCGAGTTGTATCGGTTATGTCCCGATCCACCTTTCTTTTGGATTTTATGTCTTTTAAATGAGATGCAAGTGCCTAAATTATGTTTGATCTAGATGCAACTAAAACAGATCTAAGTAAATCTACCTATCCCTGCAGAGAACACACTTAAGGGATGAGCAATAAGCTGTAACAAATAACGTAAGGAAAGAAGAGATAGTTGTTCTTTCTCACAAGTAAAGCTACAGCAAGATAAAGATCTCTAGAAGATAGCTTCTAATTCCGCATGGAACGCATCTATTGCTCATAAAATAGGAAAAAGAAAAAGATTATTTAATCTACGTAGAAAGAATAAAGAAACCAGGCTAAATATAAACAAACTGAAATAACTCTAAAGATCCCTGCAAGGAGCAATTTAAAGGCATGAACAATGAGCCACATGAGTTATTTTCAAGACAAACAGTTAGCCATTTAATCTAAAAGAGAACTCTACAGCAAAATAAAGTATCAGCAGATAGGTCCTGATTTAGTCTGAAACGCATTCACTGTTCATGAAATGGAGAAAATCGTTCACACAGAAATAAGCAAAATCATTTGTTGCCAAGAAATAATTCAAATAGCAAAGCAGGTTTCACATTACAGCATAGATGTCATCAGAAGAGTCCAACACACATCCATCTTTCGTTCCCCATGTAAAACGTCCATCTCCCTGGCTTCTATTAGAAAATTCAATTTTACAGGCCCGATACAAGATAGCTCGTATGGGTTTCAAAATTTCATTCCCTGCCAAAAGTCCTCCTCTATTCTTTCTAGCTTCTATTTATAATTACAATTCTGCCATTTGGGCTGCTACCTAGCACCTTCCACTTGTCAATTACAGGAATTTCTTCTATAACTGACCACCCAAAAATGACCATTTCTTTTACAAAATTGTTTTGACAAAAAAAAAAAATAGGGACAGCTGTCCCATGGCTTATGCCTTACATATTCGAGGGTTTAACAAAATATACATAGCAGAAATAATGCTAACACCAAGGCTTTCCCTGCTGGACACCTGTTTGGTTGAAGAGAGTTGCTCAACTGAATTTAGTTTATTTCATTCCTGTGCGTGAGCTTCTGCTGGCAGAGGATCGCCCAAGTTAATTGCTGCTGAGGCTTCTTGGGAAGAGACACTCGAGCCTATTGCTGATGCTGCTTCTAGCTGGGAAGGAGGGATTGAGCTGGCCAGACTTTCTGCCATTGCTGGGGAAGAGGGAATCGGGCCCACTGCTGTAGCTGGAATGGCTGCTGGGAGAGAAGATCCTGGATCTGCTGCTGCTCCTGCTGCTGCTGCAGCTTTCCTTTCCTCCTCTGCTATGTAGCTGTACCAAACACCTGTGTCCCTTATCACTGTGTTTGCTGCATTAGGGAACAAGATCTTCTGAGAAGTCACATTCTTCCCGAGCTCTGCTTTAATGCTTTGAACTTCTGCCACTGCAGCTTGATGCACTTCCTTCAGCAGATGGTTGTGGAGGGATGATGAACCAATATAATGCTGGAGGTCATCAATAGCCAGGACATCAATCCTTTTCACATACTCCATTTGAATGCCTAGCTCTTCCTTTAGCTGAGACAACCGCTGCTCCTTTTCCGAAAAGTCCTCCAGGGTCTGAGGGAAACTCAATGTGCATTTGTCATGAACTCCTTTGAGCTTTTGGTATAGACTGTTAATTTTATCTGTTGTTCTCTGCACACTGGTTATCAGCTTATTGGCATAGTTCCTGCCAAACTCCAGCAAGGCTATCTCTTCATTAAAATCGTCCACAGCTTTAAATGGACGCTGCGGGGGGAAACCCCCTTTCCCTTCTCTCCATGCCATCTGACTTATGATATTTTCCTTGACACGGGTATTCTTAGCTTTGAGCCTGTGGGCTTCCGCGTTGATTTCTTTTAACCTAACCACCATGGCCTTGAGCTTGCAAACCTCATCAGTGATTAGCTCCTGAGTGTCATACACTTGCTTCAGGATGCTGCATGACAACTCATGGAAGGGAGACATGTCCATTGTTCTGCTCTTCGCTTGTTCTAAACGCTTAGCTAATGCCTGCTTGTCTGCTTCTAGCTGAGATGCCTTTTCTTCTGCTCCACTCTTCTCTGCTTCCACAATTATTATTTGGAGTGCTAACTGGTCATTTTCCTCCTCCAGTTGGCTGTACTTGTTTGACAGCTCCTTATGCTCAGCATACAAGCAATTATACTTGTTCACTGCCAGATCTCTTTGGGATTGCTCATTAGCCACATTCTGTTGTAGCATACGAGCTCTCTTCTTTGTCAATATATTTTCTTTAAATATAACCCCTACATTGGCGAATGATGCCTTTGTTGTTGCTACAGCTGCAGATGCAATAGCAAAAGGATCTTGATCTGTGTTTTTCATTACAGTGACCTCTTGGTGGGTAACGATGTCTTCATGGAAGGGACTTTTATCCTCTCTTCTGATTTGAGGACCATAGCTTTCCTTTTCTTGTCGTAGACAAACTCATTCCACTTGGACACCGTACACTTTCCCGATGGCGTGTACGCGACAATTGGTCGGTTTATGATGTCAATGTCCTCTTCAGCAGGTGGGGTCCGGACTTCCTGAGCTGGATCCATGCCCTTCTTTTGGGTACCAGAGCCTCCTGCTTGGGATGTGTCTATATCCATGTCTTGGACATCGGACCCACTAGCTTGAGCATCTTCCCTTGCTTTCAATTCTTCTTCCGCCTTCCTCTCTGCCTCAGCCTGCTCAGCTTCAGCCTCTTTCTACTTTCTTGCTTCCTCAGCTTCCCGCTGCAGGCTTTCATTTTCAGCTTCTTGCTGCATCCTTGCCACTTTAGCATCCTGCTGCCTTTTTCCCATTTCAGCTTCCTGCTGCCACCTGGCTTCTTCTGCTTCCCGCTGCAGCTTGGCTTCCTCAGCTTCCTGGAGTAACCTGGCTTCTTCCCTTAATCTGAACTCTTCATGAGCTTAGGCATCCTCAACTTCTTTCTCCTTCTGCTGGCTGGTCTTCTGGGCCTTAGTTGAACTAGAGCTTGCTCCGATGCTTTGGCGACAGATTCGTAGCTCAGCCATGTTGCTGATACCTCTGAATGCCTCTTCCTCGTCATCAGGATAGTGGGAGTACTCGAAGTGAGCATAGATCTCCTTACAATGCTCAGCAACTCTTCCCTTTCTGTCATTCCTGTGGAAGATCACCTCACCGAAGTGGAAGGATTTCAGCTCTTGTATAAATTCATCGGCCGAGGCAACCCCCGAGAACTTGTAAGCACCTATACAGAAAGGTAGAGGGGGAAAGGAGGCCTTATGCTGTTTGTGGAGCATTGCTCCAATCCTATCCAGGAAGAGTTGTCTTACTGCTTCTTTGAGAACCACATAGTCTGTGGCATACTGTGGCAAGATGTATGGGGGCTTAGTCCCTCCAAACATTCTCAGGTAGGTACCTTGCTCCGAAAAGTAAAAGTCCCCATAATCCTCAAGGACTTTTAAAGCATTCTCTGATAGGCAGTTTGGTTCTTCCTTGAACATTTTCTCATATAGGGGCATGATGAACCCCTCACATATTAGTTTGTAGCTAGGCTTGTAATTCTGAGCCCACAACATCTTGAATGCGATATAGACCGGGGCGGTGGCCCTATCCCATGTACAGCCCAATTTGGGGAACTCTATCTTGGCCAAAATACAATCTATCAGATATGAAGACATGAAAAATTCAGCCTTCTTCAAGGCTAGTCCTTGCTTAGCAGCAACTATCATTGAGGCCAGACCATCTGACAGGATAGTGGCCCAGTCAAACACAGTTCCATTGAATGCCACGTAGTGGATGATAGGGATCCACTGAATCTTATACACCGTGCCATCGGGCATGCCGAAGATTCTACACAGCATTAAAGCGATCAATCTGAAAGGAGCTCTCAGATTCTGTATGTCATATTCATCACTTCCTTTCTTTCTCAAATGCTTGCCTGCCATCAGTAGCTTCTTGGCCATCTCGATGTTGTTCATCTGGCTTAACCATTCATCAGTCAGAGCTTGTTGGACACGGGGAAATTTGTAGGCTGCCGCAATATACGCGGGTTGAAATGAGGCAATAGCCACTTTCCCGCTATCGTTTATCACTCTCTCTTTAGCATCGGCATGTTGGAGTATCCATCTGATCACTTCAGCATAGGGGAACAGCTCAGGGCGGGTAGCGGCTCTAGTTATGCCTAAGGCTCTGATATTGAGATAGATTGGCCCTTCCTCTAGCAACATATCTGGGATTTCTTGGTCCCGGATCATTCTGTAGATGTGACCCCATCTAATTTCAGGAGGGACACCAGTGGTGCACCTAGTGTCCTGGAGTGAAGTTTCAGTTTTAAATGGCGCAGGCTTCTTTTCTGTCATCTTAGCCTTCTTCTTACCGGTTTTCGGCATCTTGACTTATCCCTGATAGCACCCATATACAAGTCATCATGATATTGAGCAACATACTGTGAGATTTCAACAGAGAGCATCATTGTTTTGAAATATGAATGAGATCAAGAGCAATGTGAAGCTGTGTGCTTAGGAGGCACAATATACCATTTCAATATGAAATACAAATTTAAACATTTGAATCTTTTAAAGGGGTAAGTTTTGGGTGCTCCTGAGAGGATAGGTATGTCGCGGCAACAGTTTGCTCTTGGCCCGCCCCTAGGAGAAATGGTGATATTCATTTCAACAGGGACACCATTAGAAATCTCAGCCACCTTAATTCTTTAAAGGGGCAGGCTCATAATGCTCCTGTGAGGATAAGCGCGCTGCGGAAGCAACCTGCTTTCGGTTTGGCTATGGGGAAGAGGGTGATTTTCGTCACTGCTGCAGTTTGAAAGGCTAATGGCGGGGAAGCTCGGGTTGGACAGACTCTGTGACGAAGAAGGAAACCCCTTTCGCACTTACGACTCGGCGAGGCCTTCGAATGCTATTTCCATTTGCGGCACTTGCCGAAGTGTTCTATGGGAAGCTTTAGTTCGAGCGAGGATGATGGCGCCGGAGACATACTGACGAAAAGGCTCGGGTTGCCATGGTTTCGGTTTTTTGGCTCACGTAACTTTAAACGCTCGCGGGATTTGAACAGGGGCAATGGTGCCGGTTTCTAGGATTTGAATTGGGTAGAGGTCATGTTGGAACTTAGTTTTACGAAATGCCTGGGGGTTTACGTCTTGGCTTTCGGTCGGGGACATGAAAAGCCCATGGGGCTTCGACAGTTTTTTACATAGCAAGGCACGCGGCCCGGGGAGGAAAATGAAAAAAAAAACTTAAACGTCCAAACTAGCCGTCTCCATCTACCAAACATTTTTATCCTGTCTCTATTTTATGTGACGAGAACTCAATTCAAACCGCATTTGACGGGCAAAATATAGCCCTTGACGGGTGTTTTGCCCGTCAAAATCCCACCAAAACCCATCATTTTCAAACAAAAGACAACCCAATAGAAATTGGAAACCGTAAAAGGGGAAAACTTCAAGGTTAAAATCCTACCTGGCACCATGGGGATCGCTTGAACGAGGTGGCCGCGAACGCGGATGAGCGAGATGAGCTGGAGCGATTTGCACGGCATTCCACGTCGTTTGCTAATCGAAAACAAATGGTATATTGGCTCGAGCCCCCCCACCGTATATTTATAAAAGACAGGCACGTGCGAGCATTTAGTTAGGTGGGTGGCGTAATTAGTCGCGGTTTCAATACCGGTACGTCCGCGGTCATGTCAACATATCTCGATCCGCGTGCGACCGCCTTCTGCGGGACAAATTGGTGAATCTTATCCGCCGTTGCGGAAAGATAAAGCGAAAGTTTCCGCCATTCCGGGCGTGCCGCGGAAGGAAAACTCACAACGTTCCATAAAAGAAACCCGCGTCGCGGATTGGTAATGCCAAGGCTTCCGCCGTTTCGGGAGCAACTCGCCAATAGCTCCAGCAAATCAAAAATTTTCTAACTCTCGCAGGGTTTCGGCAAGTAATTTCGGAAAGCTTACGCCCTCTGCCTCCGCTATTTCTGGATGGTTCTGTGAAGGCTTCCACGGTTGCGGGAGGCTTTGGTCGAATGCCTTCCTTGACTTTCGAGACCTCACGAGTTTTTTTTTCAAAACTTAGACGTTCAGTGGCTCCCAGGAAGGTAAACGGATGGCTCCCGCACGTTTCGGGTAGCTTCTTCGAGTTCTTCCGTGATATTTTGGAAAAGTTTCCAAGTTCTTTTCACGAGTTTTAAGCAAGCGGCTTCCGCTACTGCGGGATGACATGGCGAAAGATTCGCCATTTCGGGAGACAATGATGAAAGGTTCCGCAGAGTTCTCCTAGTGCGTTCCGCAAAGTTTCAACGAAACCTAACTCCCTTTTCGAAAAACTTATGATGATCGCTCCCGCTGTTTCGGAAGCAATCTTTTGCAATCACAATCGTTTCGGGAGGCGAACTTGAGTTGTTCCGCAAAAAAAACAAAAAAATGAAAAGTTTCCAAGTCTTATTTCGGAAAGGTTAGACGGGTGGTTTATGTGATTGGCCTCCTCCGTTTCAGAAGGATAGCCCGAAAGCTTCCGCGGTGTCGGGAACATAAGCTGAATGATTCCGCACAGTTTCCCTGGGGCGCTCCGCAACTTTTTCAAAAAAAATCTAAGTTCTTTTCACAGTTTCGGAAGAAGTTTGTGAATTTCTCCGTGGTATTTCGGAAAGCTTTTGTGAATGACTTCCGCCATTCTCGGGAGGAAAACCCAAAGGTTTCCGTAGATTTTCGAAAGTTTTCTAAGTCTCTTTTCGGAAAGCTTATGGGAACGGCTTCCGTCGTTTCGGACAACTTTGCTGAATTCTTCCGCCGTTTCGGGCGTCTTTCATCAGAGGCTTCCGCGATTTCAACAAAATATTCCAAATCCTTTCGGGCGTCTTTCCCATGTTCTCCCGCCGTTTCGGGAAGAAAACCGGAAGGTTTCCGCAATTTTCCTTCTCACGGTCTGTGATTTGCAAAAGAAAATCTAAGTCCTTCCTTCGGAAAGGTTGTGTGTTTGGCTTCCGTGACTGCGGGGAGATAGCCCGAGAGACTCCAAAATGTTGGGAAAAAATTCCAAGTTCCCTTTTGGTTCTTTGGGGGGGAAAAAAGGAAAGATTGATGGCAAGATGCTCAGTTGGGAAACAAGATTTTATGTTGAAAAACACAGCTAACGGCTGGGATGGCTTCTTAGGCAAACTTTCTACAAAAATGAAAGGAGGGGCCCCAATATGTACAAAATTTTTGGGGGGGGTGTTGCTGCAACAAGAATGGTGAGTCGCTGGCGAACACAGATCTCTGAAAAATTCCTCTTCATGGTCCGAAACCTCATTGAAGACATCCATATCGGGTGCACTGCTCAGCTGAGCATTTTAAACTCATGTGAGGGGAAGGAGGCACTTTACCTGCTAGCCATTGGGGGGAAGGGGAGCTTTGACCGGGACATCTTCACCACTCTCAAAGGGCTAGCATATGAGATTCATTTTAGGAGGGTCATCTTTCAAATGGACACTACTGCCGGACTCCACAGGATCTGCAACACTTTCTCATGGACATTATTGCTCTTGTTCCTCATTCCCATGCCGCTTGCATCCTTTTGGATGTTTGTACTTTGGACAGCTTAGCTGTTTGAGCCTTCCAAAGATATTTTCTTTTGGACATGATCTTTGATTTAGGATCCTCAATCCATAATGTCCTTTTGTGTGAGTTAGAAATTTTATTGATTTGATCAAACTTCACGGACGGAGAGGAGCCCATTTTGAGCTGGGCCTTTTGGACAACCTTCTTGATTTTACATGTCTTCTGCTTTTGTCTCAGCCATGCTTTAATTGAGGCGAGAATCTCTGGAAAAAACACTCTTGAATGTAAGCCATTTTGGCTATTAAATCTGCAACATGGAGTCATTTCCATACCCCATGTCCTCGAGAGGTGCCACTTTCCATGGGTCCAACTTTGGTAGCCTTCTTGAGATGCCTTTAAAGTGTGAGAGTGGATGGATCCCAACGATAGTAGTGAAGATGGTGATAGGTCTCTGCTATTAAACAGGATTAGTATGACTAGCAGGGTAGGCTTCCTCCCTTCTGAACATTTCAGTGAGAGCACAACAGACCGGATTTACTTGAGCAGAGTTCCAGACTCATGGGTCACAAGTTTTCTTTGAGAGAGTTATCTTCAACGGGGATCTCAACCAAAAGGGCATCCAGAAAACAAAACTTGTCGAAGTTTCAATAACAAAGAGAGAAACAACATGGCCGAAAAAAATAAAACAACTAAAGGCAAAAGCAAAAAGAAAACTTTATTTATGTACAGGAAGTCTCGAAGAGACTATGCGAAGTATTGTTTCAGAGCAAGGCCATTGAGAGGAAGGGTTACTTCTTCTCCCTCGAGATTTGTCAATTTATAAGTAGATGGGCCTAATTTTGCAGAAATTTGGTACGGGCCTACCCATAGATGTTGAAATTTCGTATGCATTCCTTTGCCTTCATGATTATGGTCCCATTTCAGGACTAAATCTCCAACTTCAAAATCTCTCTTACCGGATTTCCTCTTATCGAACCATCTCTTAACTATGTCCTGGTGTTGATGGAATCGATCTTTAGCTTTGTGTCGGGCTTCTTCAAGTTGAAGCAGGGTGTTGATCTTGGATTGTAAGGCTTGGCTACCAGAACCCCGAGAGGCTTGGGACAATCGCAAGGATGGTAATAAGATGTTAGGGGGAAGAATGGATTCCTTGCCATAGACAAGAGTGAAAGGGGAGACACCTAAAGCGTTCTTCGGGGTCACCCTATCTGCCCATAAGGCGTTTGGGAGAGCCACATGCCAGCTTCTTTGGTTTTCTATCACAGTCTTCTTAAGAATTCGAATCAGATTTTTGTTTGAGGATTCAGCTAATCCGTTTCCCTGAGGGTAATAATTGGCTGAATAATGCAACTTAATTCCCCATTCATAAACAAACTCATTTATCTTGCAAGATGAAAAATAAGTAGCATTATCAAAAACAAGGGAAATTGGAACCCCAAACCTGGTTATGATGTTCTCTTTCAAGAAGCTGATGACTGCGTCTTCGTTGATTTTGCGCAAAGGGATGGCCTTCATCCACCTAGTGAAGTAGTCGGTAGCCATCAGGATGTATCGATGTTGCAACGAAGAATTTGGATTTATTTCTTCGATAACATCAATGCCCCATTGCTCAAAAGGTTCAGAGATGATGACCGGCTGCAATGGTCCAGCTGCCTTAGGTAACTTCCCGGCACTTCTTTGACATACATCACAATTCCGTGCGTATGCGTGGGCATCTCGAAACAGAGTGGGCCAGTAATACCCAGCTCTCAGTATCTTGTGTGCTGTGGTCTCTCCTGAATAATGTCTTCCTGCGGGGCCATCATGCAATTCTTTGACAACTTTGTTTGCATCTTCCCACTCCAAACATCTAAGGAGAACTCCATCATAATTCTTTCTGAATAGTATCCCATCAATGATTTGATAAGGGGCTGATTTCAAACAGAGGGCCCTTCTTTGCTTGGAGTTTCAGTGCCCAGGTAGATATCCCTGTTGTAAGTAGTGCACCAGATCTCTATACCATGACTGCGGGGCTGTGAAGATATGACACACTTCAACCGAATTTAACTCAGCTTCATTCTTCCAATGTTGTTCTTCATCAGTTGAGTTTCCCGCAAGTAATTTGCATAGGCCTTGCCCTTTGATGATTGCAGCCAGTTTAAATTCCAAATCATACTCCTGCAGAGCTGTGACCCAGTTCCCTCTCCTTTCTACCAATTCCTTTTGAACGAAAAGGGATCTAACAGCTGGATGGGGAACTATGACTTTAGTTCTGTTCTTCAGAATGTATGGCCTAAACTGCTTGACTGCTTTGAAGACCGCATATGCATGCTTGTCCACCACGGGATAATTCAACTCAGCTCCCTGCAGACTAGTGCTCATAAACAAAATTGGGTATTCGTCCCCCAACTCTACCTTTTGCGTGAGTACAGTTGCGAGAGAGTCATCTGAAGCAAAAGTATACAAGATGAAATCTTTATCAAAATATGGGCTCCTCAGGGAAGGAGCCTTAGCTACAGCTACCTTGATATCCCTAAATGCGTCCTTCTCCAAATCTGTCCACTTGAATTGTATGCTTTGTTTAACCATCTGTTGTAATGGCTTAACAATTTGTGCAAAATCCGGGACAAATCTGCGGACAAAATTGATGGTGCCCATAAAAGACTGCATAGATTTCTTGTTGTGGGGCATTGGAATCTTATTAATAGCTTGGACTCTTTCTTGGTCAATTGACACTCCTCCTTTGGAGATGATATGAACCAAGAGCTTACCTTCGGGCACAGCGAACATGCTTTTCTTGGGATTCAGGGAAATACCATATTTCCGGCAGCGATAAAAAATATGCTTTAGATGCACGACATGATCTTCCCTTTTCTTCAAAAAGACTGTCACATCATCTAAGTAAACAACAACACATTGCCCGCCCAATCCTCGGAAGGCGATATCCATTGCCCTCTGGAATGTAGCTCCTGCATTTATCAGACCAAATGGCATTCTTCTGTAGGCGAAAGTTCCCCACTTAGTTCTGAAAGTAGTCTTAAGGCGATCTTCTTCGGCTACTAACACTTGATTGTAGCCAGAGAAACCATCGAGGAGAGAAAACAATTCGTATCCCGACACCATTTGTAGGATTTGCTCCATTGAAGGTACGGGGTAGTTGTCTTTATCCGAGGCTTTGTTTAAATTTCTAAAATCGACACATAGCCTTATCTCTCCCGACTTCTTCCTTACGGGAACCAAGTTTGCAACCCATTTAGAATGTCGGACTTTGAAGATTATCTTAGCGTCCAGGAGCTTCTTTAATTCCTTTTGGATCAGCGGTTCAAGCGTCGGATGCATCCTTCTTAACTGCTGCTGAAATGGCTTGACACCCGCTTTCATTGGTATAACATGCTGAATGATGCGGACGTCATATGTTTTCAAATCTTCATAGGTCCATGCAAAAACATCTTTGTATTGTTTAAACAATTTAATGAACCTGTCTCTTTCTCCTGGTGAACAACATTTGCCAAGGTTGAAAAATTTTGGTTCTGCCTCGGTACCCAAATTAACCAACTCATGTTGCATTGATGAGCTGTTAGTTTTGGTATTAGCAGGCCTTTTGAACTTATTTTGAAGATCGAACAGCATTTTGAGGGACCTTACTCCCTTGGGCATGAAATTTCCTTTCTCCTCATCCTTCTTCATTAAATCAGCATCATGTTCTTCCTCATCTATTGCAGCTCCTTGAAAGCCATCTTCGTTTGTTAGGAAGCTGATAATTTGTTCATCATCATCGAAGACTCTGAAGTTCATGATGTTATCGGGAACGGAAGGCCTGAAAATCAATTCAATTGAGCATTTATTATTTGACGGAACCAATCTAGAAGCAGATGTTGCTAACAAATCAGTAGCAGAATTTTGCAATCTAGGAATTGATTTTATATTGAAAGCGTCAAAATGCATAGTTAAATCCCATACCTCAGCCTGATAACCCTTCAAATGAGGTGAGAGACAATGAATGGTGTCTCTTACCTATCTCACAACTATCTCGGAGTCACCAAAGACCTTCAGGTACTTAACATTTAAGCCAATGGCTTTCTTTAATCCATGCACCAAAGCTTCATATTTAGCGGTGTTATTAGTACAATCGAATTCTAATCTACAAGACAAAAAATACTTGTTTCTTTTTGGATCCATTAGAACACAACCGGCTCCGGATCCTTCTAGAGTTTTAGAACCATCAAAGTATAATGTCCAAAAAGTATCTTTAGATTCAACTAAGTTAGTCTTTTTGTGATCTATGTCAGTAACTAAATTGACTATGTTACAATCAACATCATCAGCCCGAGAGAAATGAAGGAGATCGAACTGTTTATCTGATTCATGGCTAATGGTTTCAGATTGATAATTACCTGGATCCATTTCTAAGAAGTAATTCCCCAGAACCGAGGATGAGAAGGCTACGGCCTCATTCTTTTCTTCTAGCTGAGTTACGTTTTGTTTCATATGAGGTTCCCTAAGAACTTTAATCTGATTCTGTCTGTTCTGATGAGGCAACCATCGGTGTGACCAATCAGTAGCAAAATAGCCACTTAGCTTGGTAGACCAATCCCTACTTAAAATCAGCCCATAGGCTTCAGGGATATCGACCACCATTATGTCAATGAATTGACAGACTCTAGGGTCAGCTGATAGTCTAATTAAAACATCTTTCATCTCCCCAATAACCTTGACAGCAGTCCTATCCAATTGGATAATTTGAGCTGGAGATGGCACGGGCTGCCCATTAATTTTCCTACAAATTGATAGTGGCATAACGTTTGAGGATGCTCCAGAATCTACCAGACAGTTGTGAACATTATGGTTGAAAATTTCAAACGTCAATAGGAATGGCAAAGTTTGAGATTTAGACTTCCCACCGATGCTAGCCTCATTTATTTCGGGACTGTTTTGAGAATCTATTAATGGAGTGCTGGTCTGAGGTTGTAGAACATGCAACAGTTTGTCTCGTTGGTGGGGCAAGCTGCACATGTCAAATATTGATACGTTTTCCTTGACCTTCTTGATGTCTTCAATAATATCGTATCCCATATCAGATTCGTTCCCAATGCGACTTGGCTGATCTGTTTTGCTCATTGTGACCTTAGGTGGCTGAACTATGTTGTCAGCGCTTGGCTGTTTGGCCTCCGTTTGGTTAACCTTGGGCTGTGGGGGGATGATTTGTATATGCCTCCTAGGTGGATCTTTTGAAATTTTAGGCTTATGGGGAATTATTCTTGGCACGGGATCGGCAATAAGGCCTTTGCTACGAGTAGCAACATTTACAGTCGAGGGAGAACTATCTATGCGATCCTCTTTTGCTAATTCAGTCATAAGTACCCAATCCCATAGCACCATAGTAGTGTCTGGGGTTGGTTCCTCAATCTCAGGGCTCGACTCCTCTGGAGACACATCCTGGTCTGGGATCTGAGAATCTAACATTTGGTTCATGACCAAGCTCATGGAATTGATCCATTGCGGGCAGCTCTTTTCCGAGTGCGGTTCTTGGTGAAAAGTGCAGAAATTTTCCATCCCAATCTCATTCAAGTTTAAAACAGGGGCAGTGTTCATTGGTGGATGAGACTGTTCCCCGTCTTCCCTTCTTTTATAAAATGGCTTGAAAGGTTTCCTAGATGTGCTGGCAGCCTTGTCTTTCTCGAGATGTACGATTTTGTTAGATAATTTCTGCATCATCTTGACTACATTTTCCATGTCCGTAGATGGCTCTTCTTTACCTCTAGTGAGCAGCAAAGGTTTTTTGCTAGCTGCTAGTTTTGGTTCTACATCTAAGGCATGTTTAGGGATGCTATCAGCCTCTTCCTCTACCTTTCTAGCTTCCTCAAAGTTCTCTATCAGGGTAGTTTTCTTGGATCATTTTACGAACATTGCGATTGGACCTTCAAGAGCTGTTGTGTAGTATTCAATCAGAGACTCCTCTGCGGGTTTGTTAGCTTCACTGAAGTTATTTAACGGCGTTGTGAATCTTTGATTAAAGTCTTGAACCTTTTCCTTCTTCTCCATTCTCATGGATAAGAGTTCTTTCATAAGTGTGGCCACAGTCTTTTGGTTTCCATATTTCTTTAAGAAACACTTTTTGAATTCATCCCAACTAGAGATTGAGCTGGGTTGTAGGCTAAAGTACCAAGATGATACCTTTGGCTCGAATGTGTATGGAAACAACCTGCAAGCTACGTCTTCATGTTGTACATTCAAAAGGTTCAGAGCTAAGTAAAAACTCTTGAGGTGATCTTCCGCCGAAATGGCTTTCCCTGGATCGTACTTAGGCAAGACCTTTTCTGGGTTTTTAGGAAGATTATGGAATGGTCCAGCTAAGTCCAGCGCTCCCCTTGCCCTCCAAGCAGGTACAACCATGTTTGGATGTGGAGATCCTAGTGGAGAATTGTAGGGTGAATTCTAAGGAGTACTTTTGGGAGTGGTAATTTCTTCAAGGTTTTCTTGGTCTGAGATTTTGTCTGAGTTTTCCAGATTTGCCTCTTTAAGAGTGTCTGAAATTTCTTCCAAAGTCAGATTTACCAGTTCTTCAAAACTTTGAACGAGAATTGAATCACGGGTGTACCGTGGCTCCTTTCTAGGTGTAATTTTCTTAGGGAGGAAGTTGACAACGTTTAAACCACCTAGCTGTCTAACGTAGGATCTGGTATGTCTTCTCAAATCCTCTATTTCTGTAAAAGGGACAACGTACAAAGATTCTTGAGGCTCAGGGTCAGAAACGAGGCATTCTTGATCTGTTAATCCAAGATCTGGGCGGTTTGAAATGCTTTCTTTAAGCGGGTTTTCAGTGTTATCTATGACCGCGGAAGATTTTCCTCTATCAGCCATGCACTTTCGGCCCTCCTTCTAGCGCCAAAAACTGTTGATGCCTCGGATATTGTAGCATCAATCAGAAAGGGATCCTCCCCGAGAGATGGTCCCAATTAGACTATCTCCCGTTTGGCGTAGGGGATCCGTCCGGTTAGCGGTTTCGACAACCGTGGGTTTGGAGTTTTAATTTCGAGTTGTATCGGTTATGGCCCGATCCAGCTTTCTTTTGGATTTTATGTCTTTTAAATGAGATGCAAGTGCCTAAATTATGTTTGATCTAGATGCAACTAAAACAGATCTAAGTAAATCTACCTATCCCTGCAGGGAACACGCTTAAGGGATGAGCAATAAGCTGTAACAAATAACGTAAGGAAAGAACAGATAGCTGTTCTTTCTCACAAGTAAAGCTACAGCAAGATAAAGACCTCTAGAAGATAGCTTCTAATTCAGCATGGAACGCACCTATTGCTCATAAAACAGGAAAAAGCAAAAGATTATTTAATCTATGTCGAAAGAATAAAGAAACCAGGCTAAATATAAACAAACTGAAATAACTCTAAAGATCCCTGCAAGGAGCAATTTAAAGGCATGAACAATGAGCCACATGAGTTATTTTGAACACAAACAGTTAGCCATTTAATCTAAAAGAGAACTCTACAGCAAAATAAAGTATCAGCAGATAGCTCCTGATTTAGTCTGAAACACATTCACTGTTCATGAAATGGAGAAAATCGTTCACACAGAAATAAGCAAAATCATTTGTTGCCAAGAAATAATTCAAATAGCAAAGCAGGTTTCACATTACAGCATAGATGTCATCAGAAGAGTCCAACACACATCCATCTTTTGTTCCCCATGTAAAACGTCCATCTCCCTGGCTTCTATTAGAAAATTCAATTTTACAGGCCCGATACAAGATAGCTCGTATGGGTTTCAAAATTTCATTCCCTGCCAAAAGTCCTCCTCTATTCTTTCTAGCTTCTATTTATAATTACAATTCTGCCGTTTGGGCTGCCACCTAGCACCTTCCACTTGTCAATTACAGGAATTTCTTCTATAACCGACCACCCAAAAATGACCATTTCTTTTACAAAATTGTTTTGAAAAAAAAAAAAAAATAGGGACAGCTGTCCCATGGCTTACGCCTTACATATTCGAGAGTTTAACAAAATATACATACCAGAAATAATGCTAACACCAAGTCTTTCCCTGCTGGACACGTGTTTGGTTGAAGAGAGTTGCTCAACTGAATTTAGTTTATTTCATTCCTGTGCGTGAGCTTCTGCTGGCAGAGGATCGCCCAAGTTAAATGCTGCTGAGGCTGCCTGGGAAGAGACACTCGAGCCTATTGCTGATGCTGCTTCTAGCTGGGAAGGAGGGATTGAGCTGGCCAGAATTTCTGCCACTGCTGGGGAAGAGGGAATCGGGCCCACCGCTGTAGCTGGAATGGCTGCTGGGAGAGAAGATCCTGGATCTGCTGATGCTCCTGCTACTGCTGCAACTTTCCTTTCCTCCTCTACTATGTAGCTGTACCACACACCTGTGTCCCTTATGAATGTGTTTGCTGCAGCAGGGAACAAGATCTTCTGAGAAGTCACATTCTTCCTGAGCTCTGCTTTAATGCTTTGAACTTCTGCCACTGCAGCTTGATGCACTTCCTTCAGCAGATGGTTGTGGAGGGATGATGAACCAATATAATGCTGGAGGTCATCAATAGCCAGGACATCAATCCTTTTCACATACTCCATTTGAACGCCTAGCTCTTCCTTTAGCTGAGACAACCGCTGCTCCTTTTCCGAAAAGTCCTCCAGGGTCTAAGGGAAACTCAATGTGCATTTGTCATGAACTCCTTTGAGCTTTTGGTATAGACTGTTAATTTTATCTGTTGTTCTCTGCACACTGGTTATCAGCTTATTGGCACAGTTCCTGCCAAACTCCAGCAAGGCTATGTCTTCATTAAAATCATCCACAGCTTTAAATGGAAGATGCAGGGGGAAACCCCCTTTCCCTTCTCTCCATGCCATCTGACTTATGATATTTGCCTTGACACGGGTATTCTTAGCTTTGAGCCTGTGGGCTTCCGCGTTGATTTCTTTTAACCTAACCACCATGGCCTTGAGCTTGCAAACCTCATCAGTGATTAGCTCCTGAGTGTCATACACTTTCTTCAGGATGCTGCATGATAGCTCATGGAAGGGAGACATGTCCATTGTTTTCCTCTCCGCTTGTTCTAAACGCTCAGCTAATGCCTGCTTGTCTGCTTCTAGCTGAGATGCCTTTTCTTCTGCTCCACTCTTCTCTGCTTCCACAATTATTATTTGGAGTGCTAGCTAGTCCTTTTCCTCCTCCAGCTGGCTGTACTTGTTTGACAGCTCCTTATGCTCAGCGTACAAGCAATTATACTTGTTCACTGCCAGATCTCTTTGGGCTTGCTCATTAGCCACATTCTGTTGTAGCGTTCGAGCTCTCTTCTTTGTCAATATATTTTCTTTAACTATAACCTCTACATTGGCGAATGATGCCTTTGCTGTTGCTACAGCTGTGGATGCCATAGCAAAAGGATCTTGATCTGTGTTTTTCATTACAGTGACCTCTTGGTGGGTAACGATGTCTTCATGGAAGGGACTTTTATCCTCTCTTCTGATTTGAGGACCATAGCTTTCCTTTTGTTTTCGTGGACAAACTCATTCCACTTGGACACCGTACGCTTTCCCGATGGCATGTACGGGACAATTGATCGGTTTATGATGTCAATGTCCTCTTCAGCAGGTGGGGTGCGGACTTCCTGAGCTGGATCCATGCCCTTCTTTTGGGTACCAGAGCCTCCTGCTTGGGATGTGTCTATATCCATGTCTTGGACATCGGACCCACTGGCTTGAGCATATTCCCTTGCTTTCAATTCTTCTTCCGCCTTCCTCTCTGCCTCAGCCTGCTCAGCTTCAGCCTCTTTCTGCTTTCTTGCTTCCTCAGCTTCCCGCTGCAGGCTTTCATTTTCAGCTTCTTGCTACATCTTTGCCACTTCAGCATCCTGCTGCCTTTTTGCCATTTCAGCTTCCTGCTGCCACCTGGCTTCTTCTGCTTCCCGCTGCAGCTTGGCTTCCTCAGCTTCCTGGAGTAACCTGGCTTCTTCCCTTAATCTGAACTCTTCATGAGCTCGGGCATCCTCAGCTTCTTTCTCCTTCTGCTGGATGGTCTTCTGGGCCTTAGTTGAACTAGATCTTGCTCCGATGCTTTGGCGACAGATTCGTAGCTCATCCATGTTGCTGATACCTCTAAATGCCTCTTCCTCGTCATCAGGATAGTGGGAGTACTCAAAGTGAGCATAGATCTCCTTACAATGCTCAGCAACTCTTCCCTTTCTGTCATTCCTGTGGAAGATCACCTCACCGAAGTGGAAGGCTTTCAGCTCTTGTATAAATTCATCGGCCGAGGAAACCCCCGAGAACTTGTAAGCACCTATACAGAAAGGTAGAGGGGGAAAGGAGGCCTTATGCTGTTTGTGGAGCATTGCTCCAATCCCATCCAGGAAGAGTTCTCTTACTGCTTCTTTGAGAACCACATAGTCTGTGGCATACTGTGGCAAGATGTATGGGGGATTTGTCCCTCCAAACATTCTCAGGTAGGTACCTTGCTCCGAAAAGTAAAAGTCCCCATAATCCTCAAGGACTTCCAAAGCATTCTCTGATAGGTAGTTTGGTTCTTCCTTAAACATTTTCTCATATAGGGGCATGATGAACCCCTCACAGATTAGTTTGTAGCTGGGCTTGTAATTCTGAGCCCACAACATCTTGAATGCGATATAGACCGGGGCGGTGGCCCTATCCCATGTACAGCCCAATTTGGGGAACTCTATCTTGGCCAAAATACAATCTATCAGATATGAAGACATGAAAAATTCAGCCTTCTTCAAGGCTAGTCCTTGCTTAGCAGTAACTATCATTGAGGCCAGACTATCTGATAGGATAGTGGCCCAGTCAAACATAGTTCCATTGAATGCCACGTAGTGGATGATAGGGATCCACTGAATCTTATACACCGTGCCATCGGGCATGCCGAAGATTCTGCACAGCATTAAAGCGATCAATCTGAAAGGAGCTCTCAGATTCTGTACGTCATATTCATCACTTCCTTTCTTTCTCAAATGCTTGCCTACCATCAGTAGCTTCTTGGCCATCTCGAT
This sequence comes from Larix kaempferi, assembly GCA_027924585.1. Taxonomy (NCBI): domain Eukaryota; kingdom Viridiplantae; phylum Streptophyta; class Pinopsida; order Pinales; family Pinaceae; genus Larix; species Larix kaempferi. Next base: position 747,278 of record BSBM01000858.1, on the reverse strand, counting down.
GTTGTTCATCTGGCTTAACCATTCATCAGTCAGAGCTTGTTGGACACGGGGAAATTTGTAGGCTGCCGCAATATACGCGGGTTAAAATGAGGCAATAGCCACTTTCCCGCTATCGTTTATCACTCTCCCTTCAGCATCGGCATGTTGGAGTATCCATCCGATCACTTCAGCACAGGGGAACAGCTCAGGGCAGGTAGCGGCTCTAGTTATGCCTGAGGCTCTGATATTGAGATAGATTGGCCCTTCCTCTAGCAACATATCTGGGATTTCTTGGTCCCGGATCATTCTGTAGATGTGACCCCATCTGATTTCAGGAGGGACACCAGTGGTGCACCTAGTGTCCTGGAGTGAAGTTTCAGTTTTAAATGGCGTAGGCTTCTTTTCTGTCATCTTAGCCTTCTTCTTACCGTTTTTCGACATCTTGACTTATCCCTGATAGCACCCATATACAAGTCATCATGATATTGAGCAACATACTATGAGATTTCAACAGAGAGCATCATTGTTTTGAAATATGAATGAGATCAAGAGCAATGTGAAGCTGTGTGATTAGGAGGCACAATATACCATTTCAATATGAAATACAAATTTAAACATTTGAATCTTTTAAAGGGGTAAGTTTTGGGGTGCTCCTGAGAGGATAGGTATGTCGCGGCAACAGTTTGCTCTCGGCCCGGCCCTAGGAGAAATGGTGATATTCGTTTCAACTGGGACACCATTATAAATCTCAGCCACCTTAATTCTTTAAAGGGGTAGGCTCAGAATGCTCCTGTGAGGATAAGCGCGCTGCGGAAGCAACCTGCTTTCGGTTTGGATCTGGGGAAGAGGGTGATTTTCGTCACTGCTGCGGTTTGAAAGGCTAATGGTGGGGAAGCTTGGGTTGGACAGACTCTGTGACGAAGAAGGAAACCCCTTTCGCACTTACGACTCGGCGAGGGCTTCGAATGCTATTGCCATTTGCAGCACTTGCCGAAGTGTTCTATGGGAAGCTTTAGTTCGAGCGAGGGTGATGGCGCCGGAGACATACTGACGAAAAGGCTCGGGTGGCCATGGTTTCGGTTTTTTGGCTCGCGTAACTTTAAACGCTCGCGGGATTTGAACAGGGGCAATGGTGCCGGTTTCTAGAATTTGAATTGGGTAGAGGTCATGTTGGAACTGAGTTTTACGAAAGTCCTGGGGGTTTACGTCTTGGCTTTCGGCCGGGGACATGAAAAGCCCATGGGGATTCGACAGTTTTTTACATAACGAGGCACGCGGCCTGGGGAGGAAAATGAAAAAAAGAACTTAAACGTCCAAACTAGCCGTCTCCATCTACCAAACATTTTTATCTTGTCTCTATTTTATGTGAAGAGAACTCAATTCAAACCGCATTTGACGGGCAAAATATAGCCCTTGACGGGTGTTTTGCCCGTCAAAATCCCACCAAAACCCATCATTTTCAAACAAAAGACAACCCAATAGCAATTGGAAACCGTAAAAGGGGCAAACTTCAAGGTTAAAATCCTACCTGGCACCGTGGGGATCACTTGAACAAGGTGGCCGCGAACGCGGATGAGCGAGATGAGCTGGAGCGATTTGCACGGCGTTCCACGTCGTTTGCCAATCGAAAACAAATGGTATATTGGCTCGAGCCCCCCCACCGTATATTTATAAAAGACAGGCACGTGCGAGCATTTAGTTAGGTGGGTGGCGTAATTAGTCGCCGTTTCAATACCGGTACGTCGGCGGTCATGTCAACATATCTCGATCCACGTGCGACCACCTTCTGCGGGACAAATTGGTGAATCTTATCCGCCGTTGCGGAAAGATAAAGTGAAAGTTTCTGCCGTTCCGGGCGTGCTGTGGAAGGAAAACTCACAACGTTCCGTAAAAGAAACCCGTGTCGCGGATGGATAACGCCAAGGCTTCCGCCGTTTCGGGAGCAACTCGCCAATAGCTCCCGCAAATCAAAAATTTTCTAACTCTCGCGGGGTTTCGGCAAGTAATTTTGGAAAGCTTACGCCCTCCGCCTCCGCTGTTTCGGGATGGTTCTGTGAAGGCTTCCGCGGTTGTGGGAGGCTTTGGTCGAATGCCTTCGACGACTTTCGAGACCTCACGAGTTTTTTTTTCAAAACTTAGATGTTCAGCGGCTCCCGGGAACGTAAACGGATGGCTCCCGCACGTTTCGGGTAGCTTCTTCGAGTTCTTCCGCGATATTTTGGAAAAGTTTCCGAGTTCTTTTCACGAGTTTTAAGCAAGCGGCTTCCGCTACTGTGGGACGACATGGCGAAAGCTTCACCATTTCGGGAGACAATGATGAAAGGTTCCGCAGAGTTCTCCTGGCACGTTCCGCAAAGTTTCAACGAAACCTAACTCCCTTTTTGAAAAACTTATGATGAACGCTCCCGTTGTTTCGGAAGCAATCTTTTGCAATCACAATCATTTCGGGAGGCGAACTTGAGTTGTTCCGCAAAAAAAAAAAAAAAACGAAAAGTTTCCTAAGTCTTATTTCGGAAAGCTTAGACGGGTGGTTTATGTGATTGGCCTCTGCCGTTTCGGAAGGATAGCCCGAAAGCTTCCGCGGTGTCGGGAACATAAGCTGAATGATTCCACACAGTTTCCCTGGGGCGCTCTGCAACGTTTTCAAAAGATTATCTAAGTTCTTTTCACAGTTTCAGAAGAAGTTCGTGAATTTCTCCGTGGTATTTCGGAAAGCTTTTGTGAATGACTTCTGCCGTTCTCGGGAGGAAAACCCGAAGGTTCCGCAGATTTTCGAAAGTTTTCTAAGTCTCTTTTCGGAAAGCTTATGGGAACGGCTTCCGTTGTTTCGGACAACTTTGCTGAATTCTTCCACCGTTTCGGGCGTCTTTCATTAGAGGCTTCCGTGATTTCAACAAAATATTCCAAATCCTTTCGGGCGTCTTTCCCAAGTTCTCCCGCCGTTTCGGGAAGAAAACCGGAAGGTTTCTGCAATTTTCCTTCTCACGGTCTGCTATTTGCAAAAGAAAATCTAAGTCCTTCCTTCGGAAAGGTTGTGCGTTTGGCTTCCGCGACTGCGGGGAGATAGCCCGAGAGACTCCAAAACGTTGGGAAAAAATTCCAAGTTCCCTTTTGGTTCTTTGGGGGGGAAAAAAGGAAAGATTGATGGCAAGATGCTCAGTTGGGAAACAAGGTTTTATGTTGAAAAACACAGCTAACGGCTGGGATGGATTCTTAGGCAAACTTTCTACAAAAATGAAAGGAGGGGCCCCAATATGTACAAAATTTTTGGGGGGGGTGTTGCTGCAACAACAGGTTAGGATCAACTTTACTTCTGGTAAAGCCCAAGCTTTGTCATGAAGCTGTCAATTGTCCATTATTCACACTCTGCATTGAGTGATCTTCTGCATATCTATCTGTGCCATCTCTCGTCAGATGGGTCTACTAATATGAGCCTCAAAATCGTTCAAACTCTGTAGTGAGTTCCTTCTTGCATCCATGCCATATATGTGTAGAATCCATATTCAACCTTGTAGCAAAGGTTGAGATCCACATCACCCATGATGATCATTAAGCTCATCAATTGACTACCAATCCTGGGTACCCATACAGAACCTGATTACACCATTAAGAGAATGGTCTTATCTATCTACTTGGAGCAAACATCTGTCATGATTCTCTTCCTCTTTCTAAGAGAATATTCTATCAATGAGCCTTCTATATTTTGTTTGACTTGTAAATATTCTTGTTGAACATCCATCACTTGTTCAGTGTTCATCATTCATCATGATCTTTCCTACAAATCAAAATTAAGTACATGATTAGTAATACTTCATAATCATCAAATCATATTGACATGATAACCTATTATGCATACAGATATCATTTACATAGTTATGCAACTATTTCAACCAATACTTTGGCACAACACTTTCCCATATCCTGTATGCATACAGTGGCTATCTAGATGCCTTCCATCTCTACCAGAACATACTATCGAGAGTGTGCACAGCTCTCAACATGTCAGCAAAGAGGTTTCATTCTAGACAAGCAACAATGGAATGTTTGTCCAACTTACCAATCATATGCATATTAGTAGTATACTGTTCAATGCTCTATGAATGTTTACAATCAGCATCATATATTGTAGGAATACAAATATGCATACAACCTATTACAGGCAATATCATTTACTATTTCAAATACTTATCTTTTATGTTTGTGTGGTTGCCTCCCGCTTGATCTTCTATATGTATTTTGAACTTCTATTCATTCTGTATCACTGTGCACGCTCAAGTGTCATCCTCATGATCTCATACACAAACATTCATTAGTATATTCTCAACATTATAGTTCTAAATAATCTTGAAAATGTATAGTCATGATTATAGATAATAGGGAAGTCTTCTTTTACTCATGCATATTCTTGTTTGATCTAGTTAGTTAAATCAACCAAGATAAGAGACATAATATGCATAAACCCTTGATTATTAACTTTATGAATAAGCATACCAAGTATACTTATATAAGGGATCCTAACACAAGGTAAGATTCTAACATGACATAGGAAAAACATACCTGGATTAGTATACCTGCTTAGTTATGGACAACATACCTAAACAATCTCTTCAATGATTTAGAGATCCTGAACTAGAACCTGCATGACTCATAGGTTAAGCATAATATAACAAAGTCATACATACCTTGTAAGTAGAAAAAATATTATGGATGAGTCTTTGTCTTCATGATGTCATGGTCATGGAACTTGATTTGTCTTTTGTGATGTACCTATATCTTGTTAGCAAACAACATCAACCTCACACAACATCATAATGCATTAGTACAATCATATATCCCTAATCAATGAATGTCTTCGATCATTCACATGCATTCATACTGTTACTAGGGTGATAAGACAATTCTAACATTAATCAAGATTGTACTAATAAATTACATGAATATAAACACATTATGAACTTAATCAAGAATCATATTTCAAGACATACCTGAACCTCCTTAAGTCATACATGTCAAGACTTCTTGTAGTCTTCTTATGTAAGGCCTTAGCCTCAACTCCCCCTAAAACTTGATCTGGAGCTTGATTAGGGTTTGCTAGAGAAACCCTAAAAATTCAATCTTTGACTTTCACACTTCCGAATGAATGGAAGGATGTGTCTTGCCGAGCTGATCAAACTAGCATACTTCAATTTTGAAATCTCCAAAATTTGACCTCTCAAAATTGTCTTCGAAACTTCTGAATCTTCTGGACAGGATCCCGAACTAGGGTTTGATGAATCCCACACTTCTTCCCGATCAAAAGGTTTGATCCAAGGATCTAAGCTCTTATTTTTTTGAGGAGCTTCTAGCCATGGTTACAAACTTCAAAAATTCCAACTTTTGTTGAAGCCCTAATTTTCCACCTTTCCGATCAAAATCCTGAACTGGGGTTTGATCAAGCCTCGTCTTCTACCCAACCAAAAATTTGATCTTAGATTCTAAATTTCAATTTTCCTGAGTAGCATTCAGCCGTGGATTCCGATTCCAAAAATTCTAACTTTCTCCGAAACCCTAAATTCTGGAAGCCATGAATGAATGTGCTAAAAAAATAATTTTGTTTTGACATAAATATGTACCTGATTGTTTCTGCTATAACTCCAAAATTTTCACTCCTGAGGGTTTGAAAACATTTTCTGTAGTAGCCTGACCTATCATCTTTCCATCTTGATAGGTCTGGCCTCAATTGGATTTTATGAGAGAGAGTTATGCCAAATGTCGCAACATGACCTGTTTTGGGATAATACAGGAGATCGAACTTGTACGGCGTGCCACGTGTCATTGTTTGAACTTCGGCCTCTAAAAACGTTTCTTGAGATAGCTCGCCCTGTTATATTTCCATCTTGACATGTCTTACCTCAATTGGACTCTCTGAGAGAGCGTTATGCCAAGTGTCGCAACATGACCTATTTATGGGATAAAATAGGAGAGAAAACTTGTACGGCATGCCACGTGTCATTGGTTCAGCTTCAGCCTCTGAAAACGTTTCCTGAGATAGAACAGTCTATGTACTACCTGTCACTTTTTACGAAATTTCATTTGGAGCTTCCTAGCCCAGGTTATGACCTTTTTTCCTAGGTCACCTGATTTTGACTGAGATCTAGAAGAGGCAGAAACCCTAACTTGTACTGATCATAGCTTACAAAGTACAACGAATCTGAGGGCACCCTTTGGACACAAGATACCTGGAGATGTTATGTACGAATTGTAAAGGTTTCAGATCCTGAAACTTTTCCAAAATGGATTTATGGCGAAAGTTCCAAGATGACTGGTTTTTTCTATATAAAACCCTAACCTTCAAATTGTCGTAAGTAAAGCAAGTGTCGTAAGTGCCATACATTGCCTTCCTTCAGGTTAGCTCTGATACCATGTTAAAATTCAATATGCTAAGACACAAAATAGAATCATTACATTCCATTTCACAATAATAGCATATATAGGATGACTGAAGAAACAACAAGCATAGCATAAACACAAGAGACACAGATTTATCCTGGGAAACCCTCACGGGGTAGAAAACCCAGTAAAGCTTCCTCGATATAGATGACCAGAAATATACAAAGATGCAAACTAAAGACATTAACTCCTCCTCCACCATAGCATACCTCTCCTCCACAAGTGCGCAACTCTCAAGTGAGTGAGTGTGTCAAATGAGGAACACACCTCCTCTATTTATACACTACTCTGACATATATTTTACATAAGTACATGTAGGCTCGTATTTAACCATTAGGTTAAATACCCTATTATAACTGACTGGGCCGACCCCCACATGGTGGGTCTAATAACCCTAGTTACCACAACTTCTCGGAGGAATAAACATCTACGGATACATAATAAAATCACCTCAGAGGGATGGAACATCTCCGGAATAAATAATGTATAAATATAATATTCTTAGAAGTTACAATATTCAACAGATATTTCTCCCTACGGATAGGTAGAAACTCTCTTAGGTTAAAGTAGACTTGACTGACTTCAAACTAAGACAAAAAGATAACAAATGCTACCTTGAATTCCTAGATCCAAACAAATGCTTCAAGAATATACTATTGAAAGAAATAAAAGAGGTTTAACTGGCCTTTGATTTAGTCGCTCGTCCTAGTTATTGCTCCAATCCTTAAGTTCTCGCGAATGAACCTATTAGAATGAATCAAAGTACAAGCACATACAATATTTCTAGCAACTTGAAATATATGTCAGAATCTAAATCTATCATAGAAACAAACCATGTAATTGAAACAACATCAATACACACAATTTGGGAAACAAGACAAGTTATATTTGTATTGCAAACTTGAAGTAACTTACAACGGTTGCTTGATGTCCAACCCAACTCCCAGCTCCAAGTGCTTTCTCCTCTAGCTATCTCCACAAAGATCTAAGACCATAGGTTTGATATATCAAAGAGTCCTCCCCTTTGCTCATGGAAGGTCTCTCTCTTATAATGTGTAGGAGGATTAACCAACAAGAGAGAAGGATGGATCATGGGAGTGTTTAGTGTATCAACCCCACTAATCTGAGAAGGTGTGTTAGGATCGAAACAGAGGTGTCAATCCTTAAAATTCTCTTGAATATCAAGATCCCACAAGTAATGTCAAAAGGATAAAAAGAGACTACTGTGCCCCTAAAGATGAGCATAGGGGGGTAGTACCGCGCTCCAGGCAAGAAGCATAACACGGTAGTATGGACTACCGCGCCCCTAAGCTTGAGAAAGGAGCGGTAGTGTTGGTAAGTAGGTCTCAGTTGGGTTTTTTAGGTGACATAAAGGTTTTGTCTATATGGGTCATTCATTGCTTTTCCCTTCTGGGTGTTTTCAGCAGCAGGGGGAGTGTCGTCAAATGTTTTTATTGTGAAGATGCGACACTGTGAAATATAGAGGTATAATAGGCTCTGCACATATTGTCGAGACTCGACCCTTGTTGCTTCTGCCACTTCCAAATTCAATTTGGAACGAAAAATAAAGATAGTGGGAAAAATCCATACAAGAGCGCGAGTGGTAGTATTTCTTGAGAAAATGAATTTTCGTAGTTCCCTAGTTACCTAGATAAATTTGGGCTAGCACTGGGGGGGATCCAAACATGCTATGATGGAGTAGATGCATTACAAAGATAAAAATATGAAAAGGCGACATGACCAGCGGTGAAAGATCCAATAGATTCAACAAAGATCTTCCAATGAGTCACAAAAGCACTCCAGAAATCTAGAAGACTGAGCGGGAGAAGAGGGGAAAAAGGTGATAAGAGCTAAAGGAGTAGGCTAGTGTGCTCTAGAAGAAACGACGACTGTGTGTCATGACATATGTAGAAGGAAATTTTCCCTAGTCGAGTCGAGCCTGAGAAGAAGGTGGAGTCAACGAAGACCTGTCACTGATGGATGAATACTTGTGGATAGAGCGTGGTAGTGCTCTCTAAGTTAATATAACTGAGGTAATAACACCACCTTCTCTGTTCCATCTAAATCAGAGTGCCCGAGTGCAAGATATTATCGAAGAAGATCTAGGACTTCATGCTAGCCAGTTAGGCATCTGGATTCGATGAAGTAATGAAGGTGATGAAATCGATAGACTATTGATTCATTGACTAGAAGAAGGAAAATGGGTGACTTTTCATCTCGAGTTTTCCAACAAAATTTTCTATCTACTCTAATTAGATCATGCAAAAGTAGCCCCCCTACCAATACCATCATTGAGTGAATCATTGAGTTCATTAGAACAACCGATAAGAGGTGAAATCCTATTGGAGCAAAATTTCACCTGGATTTCAACAGAAGCAATTGAAGAAAGCAGGCTTCTGAGACCCAACGAGGTGACCAAAGTTCTAGATACTAGCAGTGAAGGTAAATAACTCGTCCCAATACACATTTGGAAAGAGTACCTGTCAAGGTTATCCAAGTAAATAATTATGTCTCCAGTAATAATCCACTGACTCTTCCAGTCAATCTTGAGGTCGAAGTAGCAGTAGCCATGTCGCATACCACATCACACCTTGTTGTGAGGAAAATACACCTATAGTTCAGGGGAGAAACTACCAACTTCGGGTATGAAAGATAGAACTACAAATTTTCTGCAAGTACAACTAGTAAGCAAAAAGATTGAGGTTAGAAGGATGTGCACCTTGTTCAAAAGGTTGATCCTAGGCTTTCTCTTCCTTGCTCTTCAATGCTATCCAGTATCTTGGTGCCCATACCTGCAAAAACAACTTCTTACCTTTCTCAAATACATTTTACTACATATATAAGACTAATATTCATGACGGAAAAATACATCAAACTATAAGCAAACTGTAATCAAATCTAAGACACACATGAATAGGTCATATTTGGAAAGGAAAGAACGTCTGATCTTTATTAATGAATGAAGCAAGTACATAAAGTTATACCTTCCTTCAAGCTTGGCACTTCACGAAACCTAGATTCAAGGTCTCCTACTTCTGTTCTCCAAGGATCCCAACCTCTAATTAGTTGTGCTAGGATTTATCAGAAACTGAGGCACAAGAGAGGGGGATGAAGGTCTCCATTCCTCCAACATAACATTGTTATGAGCTTGGTCCTTTCTCATGGCCCTTCTACCTTCCTTATATAGTCAATGAAGGAGAGGAAAAGTAGTGATAACTGATCAGGAAGTTCCCAAACTAACGCAATCTCAACCAAAATTTGAGATTTTGACTTCTTCAGGAAAGAACTCTACTTTTATGAAGTAAAGTAGAGTTTTTCAAGGGAAAAAACGCTACTCTTGCATAGGATACCAGCGTTTTTGTGTAATAATGGCCAAAAACAGGGTTTTCTAATGATTTTCAAGAGGTGGTTTGGTCTAGAAAAGTGTTCCTAAGGGTTATAACCATCAAATGGGCCAAGAGTGAGGTAAATTCAACCATATTCAGTGTTCCTAACTATCCTTCAATCCAAAAGTGTCCTATTGTGTGACTAAACTTGATCTCAAGAAGTGTCATCATGCGACTAAGCGATGCAAGTGTCGTCAGAGACAGAGAAGTGTCATTTTACGCTATAACAGATGCCCCCTAATGTATGAGGTCAGAGGGAGTGAGGGAAGCGATGGCCGAAATACATTATAAATAATAAAGAGTTGAATCATGGAAGTGGAGGAACCAGAGAAACCAAGAATCATAGGCTCAAATGAAGTACTTGAAAGCAAAGGCAATGTCAAACAAACTCATTTTTGGGGTAACTATCCATGTTCAAATAGTGGAACATGATCTCTAAAAGGATACAATAATGATCCAAATATAGATGCATATATCATGGCCACTATAATACAATCGTGGATCCATGAGGAACATAAGTGTAAACATAGCCACATAAATACAAGGTGGATCTATGTCAAAACTGGAGAACATAGCCATAGAGAACAAACTGGATCTATGTCTCATCAAGAGCCAAAAAGAGTGTGGCTCAGTCTTGCGCAACTTGGGCGATAACATAAATAAGGTGATGCTATCGAGGATCCCAAGGTCTTCATCCAAAAACAACCCAAGGTATAAATGTATCCATTCGAATAAATGCGTTGATGTCGAACATGGGAGGTATCGTTTGATTACCGGTCATTGATGTATACCGTTAACAAATGCGAGGGTGTCCACCAATAATGAAAATGGAACCCAAGGTACCTAGTACATTCAACCAAGTGCGAATAAATGGTCTTGCCGTCGAACACTTGAAGAATCCATCGGATAGGATACATTGATGTATTCCCATCTATTCGTTATACGAGGATGATGAAGATCCACAAAGAAATTGGTTCATTTGTGAATCAATATTGGTAGCCAATATACTCACCAGTGAATAACGACATATGCCTTATTTTGTTGGCTCTTTACGAAAGAGATCACTCACCTAGTACATGGGATACATCGACAAAAAACCCAATGTAACGAAGGCAAGAATCAAGCAAAACTTCCTATATTTCTTCAAAACTTCGGATGCAAAATACTTGGTTCCCAAGAAATTAATGACCACAATCCAAATACCGACAGAGACCGTAAAATAATATGATAAGAGGTTTAAAAACCTATTGAGCTAGATTGATTATGATATTGACGAAAAACTCTTAATCAAATGGTTCTTTGCTGCACTAATACAAAAAATCAAAGTGCACGTCCGTTTGAAGAAAGTCAATTCATACGAAGATGCCCTAACAAAGGATCTAGAAATCGAGATCGTTGATGAATATCCTTTGGTACTTGTCGAGAGACACATTGAATAACGACTGGACAGTATGCATCAATGCATCTGGGATATCAGTTTGAGAGGACTAGAAGTATGATGTACAAAATGTTCTACTGCAGGACATACAAAAGACTCTTGTCATCAAGAGGACTGACGACAAGATGTCTGACTTGTTCAAACAAGATGTTTATGTGATATCTGTCAAGACTATGACTTACATACTACAAATGAATGCCCATACAATTTAAATAACAAGCAAGCTAAGTGGTGTCAGATATGTGAATTCAGTACTCATTCTATAGAAAAATGCCATCTGAATTTAAAGAACAAGCAAAATTATCATGCAGTGTACCCGACAAAACTTGTCGAACAGGGAAACGATAGAAATGAAAGAAATGAAAGATACGACCAAAGTAAGATAAATGAAAGGAATGAGTGGCATGACTGGAATGAAAGAAATGATAGATATCCAAGATACGATGGAAGAAGATATGATTGGCTGAATGATAACTTCAACCAACGCAGAGGATACCAAGGTCAAGGTCACGGAAATGGTAGTCAAGATTTCCGACCTCGTAGACCTGGACAATGTTTTACTTGTCTCAGTGAAGAACATTGACATGAAAAATGTCCTTATAAATATTAGACAGATCTTAAGTTTTATACAAAATGGGGAGTAGGGGATCACTTCTTGGAGGATTTCCCTACTATGATTGAGAAAATTTCAAATTTCAAATAATGTAAATGTCTTGTTGTGTGTTCCAAAATGTGATGTACTTAGAACAAAGAATTTGCAAATTGTAACAAGACAACGTACTCGCACTGGACAATATAATCCACAAATAAGTAAAGTTGTAACTACAAAGCATTATCCAAACCCTAACAAGCAAAAATATCTGTATAAAAATGCATCGGATATATTTCATGAACTAGTAGCACAAGAGGATAATGAGGAAGTTCAACAAAATGATATTAATTAATTGGTCAATCTTATAACTAAAGAGGAAGTTGTCGAGAATTTAATTGACTTATTGCATAATCTTAAAAGTAAATCTGTCGGGAATAGACAAGCCAAAAACATATGCCGACTAAACCAAAATGATAAGAACGATTCTGACCCTCTTGTCGACCTCGAAATACATAGATACCATGTCCGACAAGTTGTACTCACATTTGGTTCACAAGTTAATATCATGACTTGTGATACTTGGGAACATTTAGGTCAACCTCAGCTTCAAGAATCAGGAAATTATTTAAAACTTGTCGATCAAGGATTGATTGAACCAATTGGTGTTTGGAGAAATGTTGAAACTTCTATCAAAGGAATAGCAACAAAAGTCAACTTTGAAATCATAAATCCAAAATATGGAGTTAGTTCATTCACAACATTGGTTGGTCGACCATGGGGACAAAAAATGAAATCTTCAATATATATTGATAAAGGTCGTATTAAACTCAAAGGAAACATCCAAAAGGTGATAGTTCCTATTTTCCCATTTCAAGGAGAACTGTGGTAAAAACCTATGGAGGATGAAAATGATATACGAAAGCTATATCAAGTACACAATAATGAATATTATACTGTTCCAAATGCACAAGGAGAACTCTATCTTGGAGACCCTGCAATAGCTGGATACAACTTTGACGCTGAGCTGTATGACTGGAATATGGAAAACTACGAACTTCAAGAGAAAGAGTGTTTGACAATTGAAGTCATCTCTAAAAAGAAAGCTAAGAAATGCTTCTCTATCTCAAGTATTCCGGAGATATTCAAAATAAAGATTTGCGAATACCTGAGTCTAGCACCAGCAAAAAGTGAATTGATGCATACTTTTGCACTGCGATACAAAGAACGGAAATCTCCGTCAGTACATGTCGAGGAGGTTTCAAAAGATGCTGGAGATCAAGGGAGATTGTAGAGTCTAGTTGAGACATTTATAGGACAAGCTGCGAGATGGTGGGACACGCACCAACAGTCTTTTCTAGAATTGTCACCAAAGATTTTCAAGAATACATCTACAAAATTATGTATATTTTGATGATTGGACGATCTACTCCATGCTAAACGATTATTGTAAATGGCTCCGATGGATGCTCGAAAGATGTCGACAAGTCCAACTTTCGCTGAACATAAAGAAATGCATTTTCGCAACTCCTATCGGTATATTACTAGGCCATGTCATGTGCAAGGAAGGTATTAAAGTTGATTATGCCAAAATCAAGATCATTCTCAACCTAAAGAATCTGGTCAATTCTAAGCAAGTGAGAATTTTGTTGGGCCACACGGGATACTATCAAATGCTCATCCAACATGACGTATCCTTTGGAGGAATTACTCAAAGAAAATGAAGAGTACAAGTGGACCAAAGAATGTAATACATCTTTCGATATCCTGAAAAGAAAACTTGTCGAAGCTCCTATACTTCAATTCCTGAACTCGTCGGTCAAGTTACATGTACATATCGATGCGTCAGGCATAGTAATTGGTGCAATTTTAACGCAACATGGTGATGATGGAATGGACTAGCCTAATTACTTCAGCAACAGAAAGCTAAACAAACCGGAAAGAAATTATTCCACGATAGAAAGAGAGGCATTGGGTATGGTATTTGCATTGCATAAGAAGAAAAATTATCAATTGGCTAATCCTTTTGTCTTTTATACAGACCATCAAGCATTAAAGTACTTAGTCAATAAGCCATTACACAATGGAATATTATTTCGTTGGTTACTGTTATTCTCAAAATTTTAATTTGAAGTCATAGTCCGACTAGGAAAGGCAAATGTTGAACCTGACCACTTGTCGCGAATCGAAACAGAAGAGGAGACAACAGGTGTTGAAGACGAACTACCAGGCGCACATTTGTTTAGAATTGAAGCTGTCCCCACAGAGTTAACGGATATTGCACAGTTCCTTGAGGATGGATGCACCAAAAGAAATGCCAAAAAAGAAAAAGAATATTCTTGCAACGAAAGTTGCACCTTACACTTTAATCAACGGATTCCTTTATAAACTTGGCCTAAATGACATATTACGACTATGTGTTCTTGAACATGAAAGAAAAGGTATACTTAGAGAGGCACATTATGGAGCGGAAGGAGGAAATTACAACGCCGAAATCACAACGAGAAATATTCTGCAGTCAAAACTTTGGTGACTAACAGTGCACAAAGACTGTCAAGATTTTGTAAGCAAATGTGATATATCTCAACAGATGGGTTGACCATTTCCAAGCACGGAAATACCCCTTGTTCCAGTAAATCCAAGTTGAACGTTTGAAATGTGGGAAATTGACTTTATTGGACCATTTCCAATAGTTGGAAAACAAACAGGTGCGAGATACATCATCACCGTAGTAGAATATGTCACCAAATGGGCCGAGGTAGAACCTATTGAAACATGCTCAAGTGAGATAGCTACAAAATTCATATATGAGAATATTATCACATGATTCAGATTCCCAATTATATTGATGAGAGACCAAGGGATGCACTTTTTCTGCAAAACAATTGTTGCGCTTACAAAAGAATTTGCAATCGAGCATTGGATAAGTACATCATATCATCCTCAGTCGAATGGATCCATAGAAGCATTCAATAAAACACTTACCAAAGGTTTGACAAAAATGTGCAACATCGACAAAGATAATTAGGAAGACAAGATACTTTCCATGTTGTGGGCGTACAAAATTGCATATAAAATAACGAAAGGATAAACCTCGTTCACACTTGTATATGTTCAAGAAGTTGTCGTCCCCTTGCATTTTCGACAACAAGTTCCAAGAATTGCCGAAGTCTTACACATTGATGTCGAAGATGCAAGAAAATAATGCCTAGCACAATTGTTGAAGCTTGACGAGACTTGATAGCTAGTAATACATCACCAAGAAACTCAAAAGCAACAATAGAAATCCTGGCACGACAGAAACATCAAGCACACAAATCTATCATTTGGTGACTTGTCATTGCCATATAACATCCAAGTAGAAGGAAAGCCTAAGAAGTTGCACATAGAATGGATGGGTCCATATATAGTCGAAGGCATCAATACTAATGGCTCATTCTGACTAAAAACCCTGCAACAAAGTGTCTTTAAGAAACTTGTTAATGGCACCCGAATGAAGAGATACAAGGCATGAACACATATAAAAAAAATAGTTATAACCACCTCGGGAGAGAAGCATTATAAGAAATCTTGCAAAAACAAGTCTTATAAGTTGCAAAATGACGAGAGACTAGAGAAATAATTGTGGAAAAGGCAATGAACGAAGCTGCAAAGACAAGATCCTGATGCATGATAACCAATATGATAGACATCAACAAGAAAGATTAGACCGATGAGTACCGAATAAAAGAGATCTTAGACCATGCCGACCTATTTATGGATGAAAAGACAAGTCGAAGGAAGTGCACTAACGCCACACCAACGAAGAGAAGATAAAAATAAGCATTATTGGAAACTGATATTGTTGGAGCATAGGCCGCAGCTATGGAAAAGCTGCCAAGTTTTAGGAAAAAGCACTAAGTTTTGAAGAAAAAGTGCTAACTTTGAGGAAAAGCACCATTTTTGGGCAGAAATGAACAGTGCGCGGTACGACGCCAGATGGACGAGCTCACCGCAGATTGCGGGCTGGAAATCATGGAGCTCGCGCGCACAAGTCAAAGGAAAGAATAAATAAGGTGGCCGAGTAGAAAGCTCAACCACCACAGTAAATGAAGCGGCAGAATAGAGGGCTCAGCTGCCCTCATTAAGGCAAAGTATAGGAGTTATGGTTTCTCGGACCAAGGACGAGCAATGGGACGAAGCATTGAAGGCGAAGGACATGGATCAAAGAACGATGAAGCGGCGCCCATACCCATGATCTGCGCCGAAAATCACGGAGTCTGCAGGAAGCTGTGACGTGACTGCAAGAGGCGCCTACAGTACACCTAGCTGTGTTTGTGGTTAGGGTTTTTGGGGATCACTGTTGGGAAAGGCCCAGAGTTTTGTAAAGGTGTGACCCTCGGGGCCACCTATATATATGTGTAATTGAAAAGGGAAAAGGGTTAGATAGTTACTGAGTTACACGGACATTCTAAGTTGATGTCTAAGTAATTTGTATTACTGTATCTTTTAAGCTATTAATGATCATTTTGTGCATGTAAGAAGGCCGCGATCTCTCAAGAAGACCTCTTGGAGTAAGGGCCATTGCATGTATCGACCAGTCGCAAGAGGACTGAGAGGGGAATGTAATTGTATGTACTTTTCATGGTAATATCTGTAGAAGAAGAGAATAGATCTAAGAGAAGGGCTCCCAACTGTGTGCGTGGGGTTTCCCAAAAAGATCTAAGGCTGCAGCTGTGTGCACAGCGGAACTGTGTTATCCCCATCTCAAGATAATATAAAACAAAGTTCCCGTGGACGTAGCTTCCCTCCTGGAAGTGAACCATGTAATTCTTGTTGTAGTGGTGATGCTTTATGTGATTGCATTTATTTGCTTTACTGTCTATGTTTCTATGAATGTTTCACTATCTTTATGAATGATTATGTAAAGTAAATCCTTGAAGCTCCCTTAGAAGTTGTACTTGTGCATTGTCGAAGGAGTCTGTAAGAACACTATCGT
This sequence comes from Larix kaempferi, assembly GCA_027924585.1. Taxonomy (NCBI): domain Eukaryota; kingdom Viridiplantae; phylum Streptophyta; class Pinopsida; order Pinales; family Pinaceae; genus Larix; species Larix kaempferi. The sequence goes on along the minus strand of BSBM01000858.1, from coordinate 730,479 downwards.
CGTAGCGCTAAAGGAGTGTGTTACTGTGTTGTGGCATAAGGGCAGAGACGATACATAGTGTATCGGAGGTAGCGGGTAAAAGACTCGTGCGTAGGTGCGGAGCTACTGCGCAGCTAGGCTTAGAAGAGTGAGTTCCATCGCTGTAGCGCTGGGAGACCTGTGGAAGAGTAAGACGCTCTGTTCAGGGGTTACCTCCAAGAAGGGAAGAGAGAATACTATAGAATCCACACCACCTAGGTTAAGGAAACCTGATTCCTTAGCCCCCCCATAGCCACTTCGGGTGATACTTCAGGCTGCTGCGCAGCTGGTTGCCGAAAAATCCAATGCGCCAAAGGGCTGTTTGTTGCTACGCATCCTGAAAACCCGGGTCTTTCCAAAAAGCAGCCAACATATATATAGAGAAGAAAAGTCGAGTTACACCAGACGAGGATCTGACAACCTGTCAATCAAATTTAATGCCCTCGCCAAACCAGCAATCAATGCGACCATCTACTTCACATTCCCTTGTGCTGAACAGTTATACTATAAATACTGGGCTCGATGACTCTTGGTTACTATTTTTCCAAGAGCTCAAACTTCAGAACACAGAGCCCTACGAACTACTCGAACCATTTCTTGAATATGAGAACCTTATAACCACAATGGCACCTAAAAAATCTCATACAACAACTAGGGCCACAACAACCAAGTTAAGGGAGATTGAAAAATCCTAGTCACCTTTAGAAACCCGCCTGCAACTCATCTGGAACGCCAAGGTTTCAGAGCAACAATGTAACAGGATCTGGAACGAAATAGTCAAGTGGGGAAAGGAAGATAGTAAATGAAGGGATGAAGCCTAAAAACTTTGAACTACCACAATTCTATAGAATATGCGAGCACCTCTGGTTGACAGCTTTGCCAGGTTGAAGAACATTATTGCCCAGTTTATTGTGATACTTATCACAATGGTAAGCTATATTTCAACATGCCTGTCAATATAAACGCCGACCTCATTAACAAGATCACTGGTTTATCAAAGAAGGGCGACGATGTTCCAATGTGAACCAACCCATAACTGGTCAAGGAACTCATGGGCACACCAGCAGGAAAAACATCTAGAGGGTTGGTGTTCAACTAGATAATCTATCAAACCCACAAGTATGCTACACGAATTGTGTCGATCGCACTCACATGTTCGGGTTGAGTGTCTGACCTAAAAATGGACATGTCAGAAGCTGTGGAAAATATTGCATCTTGAGGCAAAGTGTACAATTGGGCCGACCATATGGCAGACATCATGAGAAACATGTGTTATAAGTGTCAAGAAGAAGGGTTGAGTATCTGATATCCATCCTTATTGATTTGGATCTCTATGTCACACATCCAACTTGAAGGAAACAAAGAATTTACTGTAGAAACAAATATAGTGATGGATAAATTTCGTTGTTTTGATCATGGAGAATGTCGTCTTGGGGCCACATTAGGAAAATTTTGGCTTGAAGTTTGGTTCCAGAATATCAAAATCCGAATTGCAAGGTGGAGGGTACCACAAAATATCCATCGAAGTCTGCCACCGACTTCCCACATCTAGCTCGCACTGGATCACACATCAGTTTGGTATTTGCAAGGAGTAGTAGTCGAAGAAAAGGAAATTACTTTTATCCTTCGGTCAAGGAAATATTCTCAGAGCTCCGATGGAAGTCAAACACAACTCTGGAAATCCATCCAAAGGCACAAAAAGTTGACTTCACAATAGTCAAACTATTGACAGATCCTAAAAAGGAAGAATATTAAAAACTTCGACTACACTTGAATACTTTCACCTTCCAGCCTAAGAAAATTGTAGAGATGAATCCCCTTGGTATCACAATGACAACTCATTGGGACCCTACAGAAGAATATGAACAGTTAGACGAGGGTACTCAATAAGATAACCCATTGTCGGAGCATGCTATCACAAAATAAAATATCTGACGAATAGCTGACGAGTTATATCAGGCCCTATAGAAAAGGGAAAGAAAAGCACAAGGAAAGGGGTAAAGAAAGCTCATTATCTGAGAACAGACAGGAGAGGACACAGTTGAACTCTTCGTTAGTACGACCTAGATATAAGCCTATGCTGCTAAGCAAAGGACTCCTGTCGAAGACCAATTGAAGAATTTTTTGGAAGAAGAAAGATCCCATAATTATCCTCCACCCCAAACAAATCCAATATTACGGCCGAACCCCATGTCAACCTAACATAGATCCCACCTCTGCCATCCCCAACCATTTTATGGAAGATGAAAGTATTCTGAACCCCCCAGCTTCCATCACGCCTGCACCTCATTCTTCCTTTATTATTCCAGAATTAGTGGAGACACTTCCTCAGCCACTTAGAGAAAATATTCAAGCTGATAATGATTTAAACCAGTTTAAAGATCAGCTTCCACCACTTTTTCCGCATTTACAATAGTTAATCACCAAGATACCTGTTATCGTCAACACAAGCCTTCTAACCGATTCCTCTCCACCTGACACGTCTATAACCGACTTACCATCCCCTTCAAAAAACCACAAAACCCCAAGTAGTTGGATATCACCAAACAAAACTAGACAAAAATCATGATTCGACCAGTAATATATTTGCACAAGAAAATTAAACATTCATCCCCTTCTCGGTCAAACCTACGGTGGAAGACCCAACACCACCTCATCATTTAGTCGAACCCCCAGAGAGTTGACAGGAAAACACCAACCTTGTCGATGAAGAAACATTTATCCCTGAAGTATGTCTACCCCAAGTCCGTATGGTTCTGTTAGGCATTCCAAAATACCCTCCATGACCACCAGGAGGCGAAGTTCCAACTTCGCCGCCAACTCTAATCACTCCCAACTTTCCACCCCTTACCCCTGCAACGGTTCCATTCCAAATTGAGCAAATCCACAGATCAAAGATGAAGTCGAAACTATCAATTTAACAACGCCAAAAGACACCAGCATAGTAGCACCAGAAGAAACCAGTCCAGCAGTAGCAGAACAAGCCAACACTTCAGCACCTAATCAAGAAGACACAACATGAATAGCACCAGAAACAACAAGACCAGAGCAGACAGAACAAGACACAGTCGACATACAAGTATATGTAGAGAAAAAACCAGAGGCGATCGACCATCAAAAAGAACCCGATTAGCATAAAGAGGTTACCGACAAAGAACAATAGGAGAAAAAGAGAAAGCAATGGAAAGAAAAGAGGAGACATGAGAAAGAACTTCAAAAGCAGAGGAAGTAGCACCATCTTCAGTATATTCAATAAGAAATCCGTCTCTCCATTCATTTGGACTAGTTTGGCCAAATTTCCACTTTTGATCCATACGAAGCGACACAGGAAGAGCTCGACCTACTTACAGATACACTTACCAGAGTGTAGAGGCGGAAGAATAATAAACACAAGAGTGCATTCAAAAGCTGCAAGAGGAACAAACATCATTTATGGCGAAGTGTGAAAACTTAGTGCAACAAGTTGTCCCACTGCCGTTGAGGTCTGACACAACAAGTCCGCTTGACAAGGAATACAAAATATTCGAAAGTGTTGTGTCAGATTTACAATATGAATTGATCAAGACTAAAAAAGAATAGGATGCAGAAACATTGACCTTAATGGAAAACCAATATGCAGCATTCACCGCAGCTCACATCCTACTAAGACAGTATACCAATCATGCATCCATAGTAACCAAAGTTCTGAGTAACTGGTATACTCATTATGGTAATGGATTTAAATAAATTCAGTGGATGCGTCAGTTACTCGATAATCGACATCAACAATGACAAACCACCAACGAAGCTCACACCCAGATATCGACAACCAGATCATCATGGAAAACAAGAAGCTCAAAAAATTAGGAAAACAGGAAGAATAGTGGATGAGCCAAGCCCGACTAAGCCTCTTCAAGTTGGAAAAGATCCAACAATATCTTCAAAGAGTGCTTTCAACTATTGATGACAAAACCAAACTTTTTGTTCCCGACTTAATTAATCTGCAAACCATGTCTACTCAAGACAAAATGAAAAACTTGTTGAGACTAACCACATTCACTATAGACATTTAGAACATGTTGCGCACTTAGGAATAATATTAACATCAACTCGCTGTCTTTGCCAGAGCCATCGTCAAATTATGTTCCTAGTAGCAAGCAGCCACCATCTCTAGTCATTCGTAGCAGTAACAACTGGATCTATTTTTCTCGGTTAGCATCTCCCCATTTTGTTCATGATGAAGAAAGATTTTTTGGTAGGGGAGATGTTGGAGGAGCCTAAGTTGGCCTATCGACTAGGTCCTCCACCCGACCTCTTATTGAACATGTCTACAGATGCGTCGACTAGTGTATTTCGGGTCAGTCAGTTGAACCGACAAGCAGTTATATAACTGTATGTAAAACATATATATAGGCTGGTGAGCCGATGCATAGATTAGATTGGATCTGTTCTTATGTATTGTTTTGCATATATTGCTGAGTAATAAAAGGCTTGTGCTTCCTTTCCATCTCTTGTCTGTTGTATTTGTATCTTGTGTGCTTTCATATATATAATATGTATCATTGGTAACAATGTAACCCCCTCGACTACAACACACATTGAATATTTGAGCTTCCAACCATGATTTCATGCTTGCACCCATGAAATCATTTGATGACTAAGAAATATGGTCTCTTATGTGTCACCTATGCCACTTTAGGTATCCATCTTATCTTATCAAAGAAATCATTTATTTTGACTAAATTTGGCATATGGTTGAGATCCCACAGGGGGCTTCACTCAATAAACCGCTATCATAGCACGTTTGTTCGTGGCATATGAAACAATACCCCTAATTTCACTAAATAATGGAAAATACCTTCGAAAATCATTTTTTTAACCCTCTCTCAATATGCCTTCCCAATTTTAAAAAAAACCATTATTTTCACTAGATATTGTATGTATCATTTTTTTCATTAACATTTTTTATACCCCTTTATATTTCTACCTAGTATATTGATATGATACCCCTCATATGACCCCACATGCATTCTACAATGCACCTTGCTTCTTTCGATGTATGTTGTGGATGCACATTACTTCACCCACAATGCAATTACTCAACCACATATAATTATGATTTGCAACATCTAATGGTCTAATGAAGAGAGAGGATATCACTTCTTGTATTTCACTAGAGCCAATGCACATAATACAACATTTAGATTGCATGTTGTTGTTCCCCAATCGCTAACTAAGCCTGTTGTGGGATAGGTATCCAAGCCCCTAGCGCCTATAACAACCTCTAGGAGGCTACCTAAACCTCCCAAGGCCTGTAATAGGAACGAGTGGTTGGGTCTTCAAGCCCCCAAGGCCTATCAAGGGCCTATAACAGGCCCTGGAGGCTTAGATCCTCCCAAGGCTATTGGTAACAACTGGCTGAGCGTTATTGGTAACAATTGGATGTCAATGACCACTGTCTCTTGACTATGATCGACTAGAAACCCACTTCACCATGAAACCCCTGGCCTCAAGCATGCCCCAAGACGCGATTTCCCTACATACTGGTAAGCTCGAGCCTTCCCTCAACCTGATTTCTCATCCGGCCGTGATCCCACCATCTCCATTTGGTGGATATTTGTTAGCCCACCCATATAAAGAAGACCCCAAAGTATTTTTGTATTGTTACATTAAATTAAAAAAACCCTTTGCCCCTTAAAATATAAGTAATATAATTTTTAGGTTTTCATGAATATTTAATACTACAATATGAATGAACGTGGTATTATATTACCTTCTAGTGAAGCCCCCATGTGAGATCCATGGATATAGGACCGATGGTTTCAAGGATGAATATTTGGTGTAATCATGATGCTTGATCAAACCTGCTACAATACTAATTAATTGAGGTTGTGTTATCATATTGATGTCAATAGAATTAGAAAGAATAAATTGCAACGATCTCTAATCTACATGGATTTTCACCAGTAAACCGGGGATCGAACTCCTTGAAAAATGCTTTAGTTCTTTAATCATGGTTGTTGGATTGTAGAAAACTTTGAGATTCATCGATCTAGAATGATTTGGAGCTTATGTGATTGCTTGGAAGTGTATAACTACCTTTTGATTTATGTTCTCAACTTGTGAATCTATTTAGTACCTCTCACTAATTCCAAATATCTATTTAATTCGTTGTAGCTTCACAATAGGATGATGCAATCTGTCCATGATACTCATAAAAGTTCTACGCTATAACAAGGAAACATACTCAGCCTTTGCACCTCCAAACACTAGATTACCAAAGGTACAGACCTTTATCATTCCATTGAATGGAGAAGGTTCAAATTTGTACACAAAATGTATATTAGTTTGTAATATTTATGCATGTGCATTAATGTGAAAGATAATGAGATGGAGGTTCTTGAAATCATTCATCACTATGTTGAGATTCTTGACTGATACATTGGGGGTGTACATGGATTGGATCTTATATTAATTTTTTAGGAATCCTATGTTGTTGGAAAAATCTAAAAACCAAGGTATATATTCAGTCTCCTATAGCAGATTATCATTTGCAGAAGTTGTCTCGATATCTTCAAATCTCCCGTAGCCGGATAATGTGCTCAACATGGATGCTAGCTATAAGAAATTTCCATCCTTATAACATTAGCTTCATATTTCATTTGCATGAGTATATGCATGGTCTCGAGTGTGGAGGATATGAACATGCCTCCTCCGTTTCAATGTTTCTAGTAGCAACCTCTTCATTCTTCCAAGTGATAGTACAAGAACAAAAGTCAAAGAATACAACTCATTTACTATGTTCAACATGGTCAGCATGAAGGTCTGATTTGATTTTCCATAATTTATGATTAACATATACGTGCAGAGGTGTTCAACCATCCACAAAGTATTCTTTTACCGGCACATCATTTGTGGAAGAGTAACTACCGAAACTCCAACTTCTGGTAAATAGTAGAATTCCTATAGAAACTTGCTTCAGGGTCACTTTTGGCACATCATTTGTAAACAACTAAAGCCTAATAGAGGAATTAAGAGACATGGGTTTTTTGCAGAAGCTGGAAAAATAAGTATTATGTGGAAAAAACTTCCAGAATGTGCATAATTGGGAATATACATCCATGTTTGTAAATCCAATTTTTAATATTTTCTAAAACTCCTGTAATTGTCCAATTTCATAATTCTAGTAGTGAGTTCATTGTTTTGCATGCTTGCACCTTTCTCTGAGAAATAAACGATATGGATTTTATTTTGGATGAAATTGAGATTCTCTCATGTTGTTCATCTCCCGTCGAACCTCACTACAAAGATCATCATTCTTTGGTCAAAAGTTTATCTAACAAGATAATTTCAGTGCATTTTTATGGACAACAACAAAAAGTTAGAATAGTGAAGCCATCTTTTAGTTAACCAAATATCTCTCTCCCTCTCTCTCTCTTTCTCTCTTTTTGCACCTTCTTGAAAACATATAAGTCCAGGAAAATTTATTTTAGTCACCATCTTGCTATGAAATTGGATTTCTAGAAAAAATTGAATAAATGACATTCATTCAGTATAAGAAAAGATATATTCTCACTCAACAACTTGGGTTTATGTGTTCCTTTCTTAGAGGAAGAATTGTCATTCATAATCCATCATGAGTAGCTCAACTAGTTCTTTGTATTATTTATGTCATTGAATAGGGATGTGATCAAAGGAGGTTGATGGGGGAGCATTAGGTTTTTTTTTACTCCAAGAAGGCATTGTCACTATTGATTAAACAATGTTCTAGATCTTAGGTGGAAAGTTCAGTTTTGCATTGTCATAAAATTCAGGGAACTACAATTCAATAATTTGCATATATATGCAACCATTGCATCTTTGTTTTAATGTCCCTACTTGATTGGATGTCTTGGCATCAAATAATGGAGTGGCAATTGTTGTGGAAAAATTTGAAGAAGAGCACTCTTCCACTTGGTAAGGGGAAAATCCTTACAGGCTACTACAAGGCCTCATTCCTTGGAGACCCTGTGGGTCGGTTGGTTGGTATCATCCAAGTGATCCTGCAACATATTGTTAGTGTAATTCACATAAAAAGAAAGAAATATGGAAAAATTCAAAATAAAAGATATGGGAGGAGAAAAAAACTCCAAGAAAAATCCAAGATATGGAAAACCACTTTTGTATTTCCTACTGGTCAAGATGTACAACACCTAGGAGGTGTGGGATTCAAGGGAATCCAACAATATCCCTTAGGGAGGCCTTTTTTGTAAAAACTAAATGCTAATTCAATGGTGGAACATTGGAGAGAAACTCTTTCCCCTTGAAGGAAGGTGGCAGGGGAGCTTGGGAATGATCACAATGATAGGAAGTGGTGGGCTATGAGGAAGCTCCAACTCAAATCTAGTAGTATAACATTGCTCTTGATTTTTCTCTACAAAATTCATGCCAATGGCTTCCTTTTATAGGCCGGGAGGTGGCCAACAAAAAACTAGATCCAAATGTGAACTCATATCCTCCATGAACTAGTTCCCAAGTACATCAAGGGGGATATTTAATGCCACCAAGTGTGTGAAGGTTCGAATATGGGTTCATGGAGGTGATGGAGCATTATACCTCAAAGTACCACCTCGAGTACCATTTCACCTCGTCATGGTTTATCCCCATGTGAAACTTAACGATGCTTCATCCTAATGAATGTCAGAAATTACTCTCACCTAGTTCATCCCCTCTTTGGCCTTCCTTAGAATCCCTAGATCGAAATCCAACTTGTTTGAGCCAAGTGCCACATCATCAGATCGAGATTCCACCTTATTTGGCCCACTTTACTAGGATTTTCGCGCCCTGCTAGTAGTGCAGGACGCAGAAATTCCTCTTTTCGCATTCTGCATACTTGTAGGGGCGTGAAATTTACAACTTCATCGCATTTTGCTTAACCTATGGGTGCAAATATACCTTCCAACCACCTTTAGCTTGGATCTTGGATCTGATCTCCGAGATATTTTTATGGGATTGAGAGTTCCATTTGAATTCTTAGTCACCTTTTCTCGAGGGAGATAAAAACTTTTAATATCGCATAACAAAGAAGAACAATCAAGACAATCAATATGCTGACCTTTATGATCAATAGAGGAAGAGGATTGAGAGGGTGAATTAATAGACTGAAATGTTTTTTGTTTTTGTGGGGTATGTTTTTATTTACAAAATTTGTAGGATGCAGAAGGAAACTGACTATGGTTAACCATATGTTGGTGTAGCTGAGAATCATATGGTTACATATGTGTAGATGAACGTAATGGGGTTTTTGACCTGTGGGGTAAATACTGAGAATGGGAAACAACTCTACTAATTGCAGGTGATGGTGGAGGAAATGATTGTGCAGGACAAAATTTAAGAGAATACCATCAGGATGCTGGACAACATGAAGTTGTTTGGAGGAAGCATCATGGAGTTTTGGATTTCTCTGAGAAAGTGGTTGGTAAGTGCTATTCCATTCTTCAGGTAAGGTTACCTAAGAAAATCTGAGTTGGAGGGGAGTAGTGTTTCCCGAACCGATAACAACTCCTTCTTGGAGTGCTCTCTTCTGCAACTTAGGATTAATTGTAGGCATAGTAGTAGAAAAAAACCGGATACATAGAGAACAATACAACTGAGCAATTTGGGATTGTGGAGCTACATCAAAACCAGAAAATTGTATATAGGCTTGTAAAAATTCATTGATATAGGGGTCCGTGAGAGACACCTGATATCTAGGAACCAGGGAAGACCACGCAAGGCCATTATTTAACAGACTCTGAAATCCTCATAACAAGGCATCTTCAAACTTGTTTAGCCTGGAATCTAACACACATGATAAATAGGAAGTACCCAATCCGGGATGGACAAGAGGATTGATATCGAATTGTATTAAACCAATATGGGTATATTTATATTCATGCTCCAAACCCCAAGCTATATCTTCATATTTGATTAACAGAATCTGGTATACAGACTAACCAACATATATGGGTATATTCACATATGTGAAACGAAATAACTGGGTTGCACGAAACTTGAATATAGGAAGATCATAAATTTTATTGACATCTATTTCAGGTAATGACCAGTTAGGCTATGGTTCATATTCATGAGACATAACACGAGTATCATACAAAGTATCTGACTCAGTTTTGTTCAAATATTTATTTAGCCATGACCATTGCTTTGTGTGTTTCTCTTTCTTTGATGAAGCAGATTCAGGAAAGTAAAAACTATTGTTGTTGGAAGAATCCATAACAGAAATAATAGAAGAGATAAACTTAAAGTTGAACCTGGAGAAATCCAAAGAAGAACTTCTATACGACGGAGTACCCTTGATGGATGATTGCGCCACGAGCGGGTGAATGCATGTGCAAGCTCTTAAAACAAATTCAATGCTACAAACTTTAAATATAATAACTCTTGCCACCTCAAAAGTGAATGGAACACATAAGAGAAATGATGCGATGGATCGAAATAATAGCTCTGATACCAATTATGCGATGGCTCAGAAACACAGATGAAGCAGAAGACTTTTATTAATCATAAGAACCAGAATACATGAACAGATCAGACTTTTGCAGATCGACTTCAGAGAGCGAAGATCATTACTACAACACACGAACAATGATATCTCTATATGAAGTACTGAGCCCGTTTAGGTTTCAGACATCCGCTATGCTAAAGCTTAATTCCAAACTACCTGGGGACATCAGCATATATAGACTAATATCGGGCGACTTACAGACAAAATAATTTCTGATGCAGATCTCCATAAGCTTTCCATTAATTCTTCAGATAGCTCTGATGATAACCAAACCTTTATTAGTAATTGTTTTATGTTTTCTTTTGCTTCTCTCAAAATTCAGATAGAAGAGTTAGAAGAAAAAAATGCTAGTCTTTCTCCAGGCTTGGTCATAATCAGAAGAAGACTACAAGAAAAGATTGATGAGTTGACAAAAAACTTGCCAGAACCTTCACAGTGTGTCCCTGCATATGAAGGGTCAGATCCAAGCGAGGCAGATCTTCTCAGAAAAATTGTTTTCTTTGAAAATAAAATAAAAAGAGAGAGAGAACAATTAGCTAACTTAGCTACAAGTATACAAGGATCTCTACATCAGTTAGATGAACTGAACTCAGAATATATCCAGCTAACAATGAGAAAATCTCATAGCTTTACCACAGCTCCAGAAGCAACAAAAGAACCAGTCCCTGAACAAAAGAGTTTAGGAGATCGGATGGTTGTACCTATCCAGATCAAAACGTAAGGGTATAAAGCTTATGACTTGGATGCATAAGTAGATACAGGCGCCATGAAAAGTTGTTGTAAATACAAATCCCTTCTAGAATATTTTTGGAAGCGTATCTCTATTCACTTCAGAGCAGTTAACAATGAACTCATCAAGGTAAATTTTATTGCTCCAGATTTTCCTATTTTGTTACGAAAATCAAAACATATGTTACTTTATATTGTTTAAAAACAGGAGCAGAAATATTACTAGGATAATATTTTGTCAAGAAACATCTGCCAATGTCAGTTAGAGAAGATTCAGTTGATTTCACAGTCCAAGGAACTATGACTTCCATTCCAGTAAATTCTGCTTTCACTATCAGAATTTCTCCTGAAAAGCTAGACATTGTCGAAGAATCAGTCAAGGATTTGGTAAAAATGAAAAAGATTGTCAAGCATGCAGACTTACATGGTCAAGACATCCTTGCAGAAATAAATCAGAAGTTACAAATGGAATGTACTTCTAATCATCCAGATGCCTTCTAGAAGAGATAAAAATACTATGTCACTTTGCCATAAGGTGAATCCATGAAGATGGGTGTCTATTTTGGGGGGTTCTGTGAGAAAATAATTCTGAATTTTTCATGTTTTCCATCTTTGGCCGAATAAAAGTGATATTTTTGTTTGGAATTTCACTTTTCACTAAAAAACAAACTTTTAAAGAATTATGTTAGCTTGCTATCCATATTTTTTTTTAATTTTTTATATTGAGATTTGATATGTCGATTCAGCAAATGTTTGACAGTGTGTTCTTATAAAATGAAAGGAGTACAAAATAGCCATGTTTTGTCGCACACGTAAAATCATTGTTAAACTTATTTTTTTCAAAACACAAATATGCTACAACAATCTACACATAATATATTACTGCATGACTATAAGTTTGTAACAAATGGATCTATATACTAATTATTATATTTATGTGAATTCAATCAATGGGGAAACCTTGTCGATTTGCAACATATTTTTTGTCGCAAAACTTTTCTCTCAACTGAATATAAAACTAAAAATTCTATGAATACTATTTTGAAGTAGACACGCCAATTAACTGTACCATAGTTTTTTCAATTTTTTTCATGGTATATTTTTAAAGTTATGGATTTTTCATTTCACCGCATTTTGAAAGAGATAAAACTAAACTCGACACTTGTTAAGAAAACAAACAATTACAAATATCAGATCTTACCTATACACAAAAAAATCTATATATTCAAAAAGTAGATTCAATAACGAAACTAATTGTATCAAGTCCGGCAATCGCTTTGTACTGTAAGAGATCATTTTTACCTTCTGAAAATGGAGAAACCTGAAAACTGTGAGAGACAATCAGATTTTCAGGTTTCAGAGGTTATTCGGCCGAATAACTGTTTTCCGTAACGACGACGTCAATTTAATCAAAGGTTACTCAGTCGAATAATTAAACGTAAAAAAGAACTCGTCGGCCAGGGAAAAAAAAAGTTCTTGTCTAAACTTATATAAATAAAACTAAATACTTCAATTAATTTCACACATTTTAATTTCACATACTTTCTGGTTAGAATATTTTTGAAAGGATTTTCTAAGGAGTTTTTTTTGCAAAGGGGGTTTTTTTTATAAGGTATTTTTTTTCTTACTTCTTTCTAAGGAATACATTGAAAGAATGTTTTTCTAAGGCATTTTGCAAAATAAGTTTTTATTCCAAGCTTTTTGCACTTCTTATTTTTTTACAATGGGTTTTTTTTCCAAGGATTTTCTGAGGAGCTTTTTTTGCAAAGAGAGTTTTTTTTTATGAAATATTTTTTTTCAAGCTTTTTGCACTTCTTAGTTTTTTGCAATGGTTTTTTTTCCAAGGATTTCCTAAGGAGTTTTTTTTGCAAAGAAAGTTTTTTTTATGAAGTATTTTTTTGTTACTTATTTCTAAGGAATACATTGAAAGAATGTTTTTCTAAGGCATTTTCGCAAAATATGTTTTTATTCCAAGCTTTTGCACTTCTTATTTCTTTGCAATAGGTTTTTTTTTCCAAAATGGTGATTTTAAAGAATTTTTATTATAAGTTATTTTTTCAAAGGAGTTGTCTTTTTCCTTCTTATTTCTTTAAAAATGGGTTTTTTTCAACGTCTCCCAAGTTATTTTTGCAAAAAAGTTATTTCATTGGAAGGATTTTTACAAAAAAATCTTTTTCCCATGGATTTTTTTAAAGAAGTTTTTTTTTTTCCAGTGGGTTTACAAAGAAGATTTATTTAGAAAGTGTTCTTATTCTTTTCCAATGGGTTTTTTCAAAAGTGATTTATTGTCAAAGAGTTTTTATTTCATTCAAAGAAGGTTCTTTTCAAAGGAAACTTATTTCCAATGACTTTTTCTTCAAAGAATCTTACAAGATTTTGATAAGGTGAAGTAAATTTCAGTTTATGTGTTTATAAATTTCGTAACTATTTTTAAAATTTCATTTTGTTTTTTTACAATAAAATAATGATTCTTTAATTTATCATTTATAGATTAAACAATCATGGGCAGTAAGAGAAACTGTAAATGAAAATATGATCGTAAACATGATGATGATGATGATAATAAAGAAAAGAAAAAACTTAAATATCATGCCAACAAAGCAAGCCTTGCAGAAACGCAAGCAACAATTATTGAAGATACAAATATAGTTTTACATGATAATGTTGATGAAATGAAAATTGAAAATAAAGTACAAGAAAAAAAAATTGAAGTTGAAGAAACCATTGTTGAAGATGTAAATAGTGATTTACATACTAATGTCGATGAAGTCAATATTGAAGATCAAGTTCAATAACCAGAAATTGGACCAGGTATGTATATATCATGTATTTTCCAAATTCATTTTTTATAATGAATTGTATTTTTGGATACATGTTTTAAATTAAATTTAACTTGATGTATAGGTACTTTCGTCATTGATGATGAAACGTTAGAAAACGTTGATTGCAACAAATATGAAAAAAAAATACCCATACATGCTGTACGATATCGGGCTCAAAAAATTTATGATGATGTTTTGAAGAATTATTTAGCAACAGGACAAGCACAAATTTTGAGATGTTTATTAGTGACCAAGAAGTTAGAATATGGTACATCATTATTGGGTATTCACAAGGTGACCAAAGAATCGAAATTAAAACATAATGTGATAGAAAATATATGTGATGCAATAAAAAAGTTTGAAAAATCTAGGAAGAAAGACATCAGTGCTGCACGAAGAACAATTCATACAGCAATTATTTCGACTAGTACTAAACAAAACCGTTTGACAACACAACTAGCAAAAGTAGTTGGAACCTCAAGAAAGACATTATACAAACATAGCAAATTCAGAATGCAAATAGATGAAAATGATGAACTTACTTGTTGGGAAATTATTTGTAGACAACGTTACAAAGATAGAATGGGAGCAGGTGTTAAAGATATTGTACGGGAATATTGGTTGACACATGCTCGAGTTTCACCAAATTCAAGAGATGTAATACGCCAAAGAGTATCACGAGGAGTATATGTAAGTAGTCCAAAACATATAATGGATATAACACAAGTACAATTGTTCAATAAATTCAAGGAAGATCATCATGGAATTAATGTGTCAATCACTACATTTGGGAAACTAAAACCATTGTATGTTAGACCTATTACTATCCATGACACATGTTGTTGCCTTTATCATGTGCAATTTCAATTATATTATGACACATTTCTTGAATTTGGTAAAATGTTTTGGAAAAATTCACCACCTTCGCCCACAATATGTGAATTCATATCTCAAACCCTATGTGAGAGAAATCACGATGAAGTATTTTATAATAAGAAATGTGTCAATGGAAAACATTGTAATCGTTGTGGAAATTTGGTTTTATTCCACAATAAATATCCTATCGATACTAATCACTCACTGTCAAATGTCACTATTGATTAGAGAAGATATGAATACATTACAAGTACTAGTAATGTACATTCCAAAAGGATTGATTTGCGAGAAGATAAAATATATGTGACAGATTTTCTCAAGAAATTCGAAAGTGAAATTTATAAATACACCAAGCATTCACATAGAGCACAATGGCAATACCTTCAATTCAAACAGTCTCATGAAATTTTTCCACCAGGAACAATTTTGTCAGTGGTTGATTTTGTAGAAAATTACACATTTGCTGTGCAAAAAGAGATATAGAGTGAATACTATCATTCTGACCAAGTTTCGATATTTGTCCATGTTTTATATAGACATTCTCAACAGGATGTTGATGGCATTGAAAGCACATGTGACAATCGAGATGTGATTAAAAAATATCATTTTTATATCAGCGATGATCATACACACGATACACATTTTGTTTAGCATTGTATTGAAAGTATTTTCTACAATTCACTAAAGGGACATAACATTAAATTCAATGAGCATTGGATATGGTTGGATGGATGTGCCGGACAATTTAAATCTTCGCGATCATTTTATTGGTTATGTCAACTTCATAAAGCATTGAACATTAAATATCGCTGGAATTCTTTGAAACTGGTCATGGAAAAGGTGAACATGATGGTGCAGGAGCATGCGTAAAAAAAACACTTCGAAAATGGCAAATGAACCATAGTTCTGCACAATTCCATTCAGCTGCAGAGGTTGTCCAATGGTGTAAATCACACCTAAACCATGATTATAATCAACAATCAAAAAATGTGTGCAGGTATGTACACACAAATGTTTTAATTTATATTTTATTGTCAATTTAAAAAACAGTATGTACCGAACATCAAAATTTGTCATTTGTGTACTAGGATTTTTTGGCATGTTGGGGTCCAAGATATAAATAGATCAATACCATACGACACTAGCACCATATAAGGCACTAGAGATTTTCACTCTATTCAAACAAAAGCCTTCCAAAACATTTATGCATTTGACAGTAGAAAGCAATCATGCTTTTGTCATATGTGTACTAAAAATATTGAATCCACAGAAGTTTATGAAAACATAACGAACAACTATGTAAAACATTGGAAACACACAGAGATTAATCCTAAAGGAAAAATGCCACTAGAAAGCATAGAAGAATTAGAATCAGAAGATATAGCAATATCATCTGATGGCAACAAAATTTCAGATTTCGTTAGAGAAGGTAATGATCAAATACCATTATTTTATCGATTGTTCATTCTTGTCCTTCACCTTATACACATGTATATTAGTCAATTTAATTGAATTAAAAATCCTAACTTCAATTGTAATTTGCACAGGAGATGTTTTTGCTGTGATTGCACCTGTAGACAACAATGAAAATGTGAAGTATTATTTCATGCGATGCACTGAAGGAAAAATGAAGTTATTGGAAGACTACAGTGATAACAGATATACATACGAGAGAGGATCCATCTTTTTAAAGGGCTATTTTTTTCAGCAGACCCATATGACTCAAAATTATGTCTACTTTCAGGATTATGAATCTAATGTTATATGTTGTCAATATAGCCATTTAGTATGTGCATCTCGAATAAAATTGGTTCAAGTTCCATCGAAAAAACAATTAAAAAATAGAAAATAGAAACTATCCAAATATGACCATGAACGGATAATTGAAGACGACATTCCATTGCGATGTTTTTAAAACTATATATTTAAAATTAATAGATCAATGGTTTTGTCGATGTCATTGTCAAATGTTGTGTACAATATTTTTTTTTCTTTCTATGTCTATGATCTTGAAAGGAACTGGAGTATAAGAGTTTAAATGATTGTATTCTAGTATGTTGAAATTTGAATTCAAAAATTATTTGGTAATGAAAACCTCAATGTGTAAATTTTTTGTCTTAATTCTATCTAAAATACTTTATTCGGGTCCCCATATGTCTATTAGACCACTTAAGGGATGGGATAACGGATCTGTGGCTGTCGCCACTCTCTACCCCCGAATCTTTAATTTAAAATATTGCTTTTGTAATTTCACATAACTAAAATCATGGCAAATGGAGACAATGATCATTTGATTTTTAATCACAAGAAAAGATTCCAAGATTGTGAAGCTTATGCTAAATTAGAGGAATGATTATTTACAACAAATCGATGAAAATTTATCAAATTGTTGTCTAAAATCATTGCTCTAATTTAGCACAAGCTTCACAATCCTGTAATTTTCGCTTATGATTAAAAAACAAAAAATCGTTATCTCCATTTGCCATGATTTCAACCGCATAAATGTACCTGGACATTGAAAATAAGAATTATTAATTAAAAATTTATATCAAAATTTAAATAGATAATATTCATTTTTCAACTTTTTAACATTTAGATTTCAATCAAAACTTCCTAACAAATTCTGGAACTTTGATCTCAGGTAACATTCATTTTTAAACTTTCTAACATTCATATTTCTATCAAAACTTCCTGACATTCCTAAACTTCCTAACATTCAAAGATAACAATCATGTTCTTAACATTCAATCTTAACATTCATTCATTCATTGCACCTTATCATAAATTCCTTAACATTCATTCTTACCATCATATTCATTCTTAACATTCCTATCAAAATTTAAACCTAACATTCAGATTTCAATCAAACCTTCCTAACAAATTCCTAAAATTTGAACTTAACATGTTCATTTTTAAGCTTCCTAGTTCGTCAATATTTCTATCAAAACTTCTAAAATTCCTAAACTTCCTAACATTCAAAGATAACATTCATGTTCTTAACATTCATTTTTAGACTTCTTAATTCATCCATATTTCCATCAAAACTTCTAACATTCCTAAACTTCCTAACATTCCTAAAATTTGAACTTAACATGTGTTCCCTTTTAAGCTTCCTAGGTCATCCATATTTCTATCAAAACTTCTAACATTCATAAACTTCCTAACATTCAAAGATAACATTCATGTTCTTAAAATTCATTTTAAACTTCCTATTTCATCCATATTTTCATCAAAACTTAGATAACATTCTTAATCTTCCTAGCATTCCTAAGCTTCATAACATTTGTAAGCTTCCTAGTTCATCCATATTTCTATCAAAACTTCTAACATTCATAAACTTCCTAACATTCAAAGATAGCATTCATGTTCTTAACATTCATTTTTAAACTTCCTAGTTCTGCATATTTCCATCAAAACTTCAAACATTTCTAAAATTCATTAGAGAGATTTTGAGGTCAAAAAATGGCCTCCTAAGAGATGTACTACAAAAATATGAGATATATTTAAATATTATGAATTGGGAGTTTTATGGGGTAGGTATATATGACAAGTCATCTCCCACACTATTTTTTATGCACAATATAAATAACCATGGTTGAGTTGCTTTTCAAAATTCACTAGAAATAAAATTAATAAAATAAGTCTACATTGATGTGACTAAGATTCATTGTAAATTTCCAAAAATTTATTGTCCTTTAACATTTATTTGTCTTGAACTTGCAAATGAAATTAAATAATAAAAAATATTTTTAAGAGCTATTTTTTTAATTTTATGTTGACTTTTTATATTTAGTACTTTTCTCATGAATTTAATATAATGTAATTTAATTGAGAATTTATTTACATGTAAAATGTTAATAATATTATTATAATCCACATTGCATTATTATTATTATTATTATTTATTAAATCTATTATTATTCTTTATTAGTTTGACATTATGTTATTAAATAGAATGGAGTGAATATATAATTTAAAATTAAAAACATAAAAATGATAATATATTATTTTATAAAAAAATGTGAAAGGACTTTCTTTATGAATTAAGAGTACTTCACTTGAAAATGATAATAATATTATTTTATGAGAAAGTGTGAAAAGACATTCATTATGAGTACTTTACTTGAAAATGACAATAATATTATTTTATGAAAAAGACTATCATTATGAGTACTTTACTTTATGACTTAAAAGTACTTATACCACTACCTTGGTTAACTATGTGTTTCTCCACCATAGAAAATTTGACAAATAAGCATTCTTAACTCATGCAATGCCACCTCACCAAGGGGGATGATGTCATCTACTAAAATGTGATTGGTTGTTTTTTATAGTACATTTTCTTTGTTTTGAGGCCACTTTTTGACCTCAAAATTTCTCTAATGCCTAACATTCCTAAAATTTGAACTCAACATGTGTTCACTTTTAAGCTTCCTAGTTCATCCATGTATTTCTATCAAAACTTCTAACATTCATAAACTTCCTAACATTCAAAAATAACATTCATGTTCTTAACATTCATTTTTAAACTTCTTAGTTCATCCATATTTCCATCAAAACTTAGATAACATTCATAATCTTCCTATAACATTCCTAAGCTTCATAACATTCCTAAGCTTCCTATTTCATCCATATTTCTATTAAAAATTCTAACATTCATAAACTTCCTAACATTCAAAGATAACATTCATTTTTAAACTTCCTAGTTCATCCATATTTCCATCAAAACTTCTAACATTCATAAACTTCCTAATATTCAAAGATAATATTCATGTTCTTAATATATTCAATCTTAACATTTATTCATATTTTAATCAAAACTTCCTCATTCATGAACTTTAAACTTATTTTCATCCATTTTTAAACTTCCTTTAACATTCTCAAATTTCATAATATTCAAAAATATCATCTTTTTCACATTCTTGATCTTAACCTTCATTCTTACATATTCATTCATTCATTTAAACATGCAAGTACATATTCTAAACCTTTAAATCACCAAATATGCTAAATAAACAAAAATAAGTAGATCATTTAAACCAAGTTTTACAAATTATGTAAGTTCAAAGGACATGTATATAATCCTCAAAAAAATGCTCATGAATATGCAAGTTCAATGTATATATATGTATCTAGTCCAAAAATAAATCTCCTCGACATGTCCAAAACAAATCTTTGTAATCTATGCATATCAACAAAAAAAAAATGTCCACCATGCTATGAAAAGAAAATTTCCACCATGCTATCCTCCACTAGGGCCTCCCCCTGGACTCAACCCACCCTACAACATGTATAAAAGCAGATTATGAATATCATTTAAATAATTTAAACTAAATTCAGAAAATTAAAATATTAAACTTATATATCAAAAAACAATTCAATTATTAACAAAATTACATCAAATTCTTCAAATACTTGTTCACCACCATCCTCCAAAGGAGTTTTCCCTTTGTCTCCAAAAGACTTAAGAGTCCCAAGCTGCAACATGTATAAAATCAATTTATGAATCTCATAAATTACTTGAACAAATTTTAACGAAATCCATAAAAATTAAAATATTGAACATATATCAAAGATCAATTCAAGTGTGAACAAAATTACCTCCTTGCCAATATCTGCTGCATGAAGCAGAGAACCTATAACTCCCCCCTAAAATTTAATATGTATTAATAAATAAAACATAATGCAAACCAAAAAAATTACTGTGCCAATTAACTTAAAACTAAAACAAAAAGATTAAAAAAACATTAGCTCACAATAAGATGGTAAATCATTTATAAAGTTCGTATCTAAAGAAACCTGCATGGATAAGTCAAATTAACAATAAGATGCATAGTTAATATACCTCTCGAATATTCTCTAGATTTTCGCTAGTTGAAACATGGAAAGAATGTTCATTCATCAGTCTTGAAAACTGCAACCAATAAACATTTACATAATGTACCTATTACTTTACATCAAAAAACATAATTTATCATTCATATAATGTAACAAAAAATTCAATTCAAAATTAATAAAATATTTAATTAGGATTAAGTTATATCATAATCAGCAAACCTCTCCCATACTCGATGTGTCATTGGATATAACATTTGCCACTAGGTCACGACAAACCTTGGTATATGCCCCGAGATCTTCAATGCTCATTCCATCTATCTCATCATTAGTTTTGTAAACAAACTTTTGACGAATAGCAAAACGAGCCCTTTCTCGAAGCAATCCCACATCTATTCCAACTAATGCTAACGATAAACCATCGCCAACAAAATTTCTTGCAGCTATCTCAAGTTGAGATGTGGGCTCTATCTCTGATCTTAATTCCATCAACCTAGGTGGGCGAGATATCTGGGGTGGAGGTCAAAGAGTTGTAGGGTCTCTAAGAGCACCTTTTCAATTATATATTCGACCCTTTCCAACTCCATAAAATTCTGAATGAACATCGGTATAGTCTGGCTTCATATTTAAGAAAAACTCATCATAACAAAATTTAGAAAAATATTGAGAAACCTCATCGTTCCATGGAAACCGACCATAGGCTGCGAGAAACCGATCATAGAGTAGATGTGCAAGATCAGGATGCTTGAAATATTGCACTTTCAACATTTCTCACTTTAGACCTTCTTTGAAGTTAAACATTGATTTGGCTTGTTCTTTCGTCACTCTCTCCTTCACAACATCCCACTTGTCTGGACCCATCACTTGTTCCCTTCGTCTTCGTATCAAATCAACAAAACCATTTATAGTTGGTCTGAGATTCTCATATGCCTGAATGAATTTTTGCAATGATCCCAAAACAATCTCCAAACTTTGTTTACTCTCTAGAGGGAGATCCATAGTAAACAAATCATTTTACAGCTTGCCATAGTGGGATCTACATCTTTCAAGAGTCATTTGATGATCACCACTTTCCCATGGAAGCTCTCAAGGTAGATCAGATGGATATGTTGTAATGGGTGTACAACCCTCAGTTAATTCAACATATTGCGTCCTAGCTCGACCATCATCACCTTGTGTAGAATGATGAGCCTCTTGAGAACCTTGCTCTGCTTCCTCATCCGTCTCCCTTGCTTGCTTTGTCTCCCTCCCTATAGAATTACAAGCATCTTCTAAACCATGCTCTGCTTAAAAAAAATAAAAATTATTTCAACACAAGTACAATTTTTGCATACACAAAAAAACAATTTGCATGTACATCTTAAAAGATCGATATTCATATACCAACAGAAGGTCGAGATCGACGTTCTCCCACAGAAGATATAGGGGAGTCATTTGTACCCCTTTCGCCTCATCGATGTGAACTATACAATAAACTAGAATCCCGAGGGGAGGTTGAAAACCTCCGATTATCACTTGTAACACCAACCCCAGCAGATTGTGAAGACCTCCTACGCTTTCGCCTCAAAGACTCCTCTCCTTCCATTTGATATATAATGTCTACACTTGCACAAATATCAAATGATTACATATTCAAATTCTACATTTTAATTCCGCAAATTCTAAAACCTAGCATCTAAAGAGACTAAGTTATTTAATAAGGACCTAGATTTACCTAATATCATCTAATAGTTCTTAAAAAGAGTATAGCTAATATTGTTAGATGTGTGAAGAATTAATATACCAATCTTCTAAGTGTTTTTTATGTTTAAAATGAATGGAACCAATATAGTTAAATACTAAGTGAAGGGTTCATTTCTTTATGTCAAGGAATTAGTTCATGAACCTGTTAACTTTTAATCTAAATCTTAAATTAATAACTTAATTGATATTTTAATACTTTAAAGATAAATTATATCTACAAATATTTTCATTATTCCATAAAATTAAAAAAAAAATAACAATTCATGGTATTATGTTTCAAGTTTGACATGTTTCCCAAATTTTCCATGTTCCACTATGGTCTTCAGTTTCTTAAATTAATAATTTAATCAAGATATTTTAATACTTTAAACATAAATTATATCTACAAATATTTTCATTATTCCGTAGAATAAAAAAAATTGACCATTCATGGTATTATGTTTCGAGTTTGACATGTTTCCCAAATTTGCCATGTTCCACAATGGTCTTCAGTTTCAACCTGATAACGGTAACGATTCTTGGTATTATGTTCTCCAAGATTGCCATGTTGCAACCAAAGAAAAACATAATACCAAGAATGGCCACCTTTACAAGGCTAAAACTCAAGACCATTGTGGCATAATATCATCTAATAGTTTTTAAAATGACAATGACTATTATTGTTCGAATGTATAAAAAATTACTATACCAATCTTCTAAGTGTTTTTGTTATTTCATAGTACATTTAAATTAAAGTCTATTCATGTCTATAGTTTAGTTGTACCTAAAGTCAATTTTAAAGTTTTGTTGTATTAAAAGTAGAGTTTAATCGTCTAAAGTTTCGTTATATCTATAGCTATCCATCAACACAGTTTGTAATAGAACTAATATATTGATCTCTGCACTCTGTCAACGTAGACAGAGTTCATGAACTCTGTCCATGTCTATGTTGACAGAGTTCATGAACTCTGTCCATGTCCATGTTGACAGAGCTCAGCCAATAAAACAAGCCTATATATAAATAGGATATATCATTTGCAAATACAATTATAGTCCTACTTTTATTTTCATTTCTAAACACATAAGCAAAATCAATATTTTAACAAAAGTAACTAACTAAACAGTGCATATATTCCTCTTTTTATATTTAAATTTAAATAATTTTCAACATACTATTTGACCAGAGTTCATGGACTCTGCCCAATTGGACAGAGTCCATGAACTCTTCCCAACTAGATAGAGTTCATGAAATCTGTCAAACTGAAAAGAGTTCATGTTAAACCTCTTAATACTAATCCACACTATCTGTGAGCAATATGTATCATTACCTATGCTAGTTCATGAACTCTACCCAATTGGACAGAGTTCATGACCTCGACCCATTTGGACAAAGTTCATGACCTCCGCAATTTTGGATAGAGTACATGAACTCTGCCCAATTTTGGATAGAGTTCATGAACTCTGCCCAATTTTGGACAGAGTTCGTGAACTCTGTCCATTTGGGCAGAGTCATGAACTCTGCCCAATTGGGCAGAGTTCATTTACAGGGACAAACTTCTAAAGTTTCGTTGTATCTATAGCTATCCATCAACACAGTTTGTAATAGAACTAATATATTGATCTCTGCACTCTGTTAACGTAGACAGAGTTCATGAACTCTGTCCATGTCCATGTTGACAGAGTTCATGAGCTCTGTCCATGTTGACAGAGTTCAACCAATAAAACAAGCCTATATATAAATAGGATATATCATTTGCAAATACAATTACAGTCCTACTTTTATTTTCATTTCTAAACACATAAGCAAAATCAATAATTTAACAAAAGTAACTAACTAAACACTACATATATTCCTCTTTTTATATTTAAATTTAAATCATTTTCAACATATTATTTGACCAGAGTTCATGGCCTCTTCCCAATTGGACAAAGTCCATGAACTCTTCCCAACTGGACAGAGTCGATGAAATTTGTCAAACTGAAAAGAGTTCATGTTAAACCTCTTAATACTAATCCACACTATCTGTGAGTAATATGTATTATTACCTATGCTAGTTCATGAACTCTGCCCAATTGGACAGAGTTCATAACCTCAACCCATTTGGACAGAGTTCATGACCTCGAAAATTTTGGATAGAGTTCATGAACTCTACCCAATTTTGGATAGAGTTCATGAACTCTGCCCAATTGGGCAGAGTTCATTTACAAGGACAAACTCAAAACTTTTCAAACCAATAATTAACTCTTGAATTAAAAAAAAAAATCGACTTACCTATTTAGACGCAGCCGAAATGAAAGCAGGAAAATTTAGATCTGGCCGAAGAGAGCCCCAAGAGGAATTGTAAATAGCCGAAACGAAACGAGCCAAGCAACCAAGAAAAGAAAACCTACAATAGCAATTACAAATTATTATAAGAAATTTAAAGAAAAAAATAAACACATAAATATGTCAAAAGAATTACCTCTGCACAGCCTTGCGTCAATAGGTCCCCAGCTACAACACCCCAATGTTGTGCACACGTCCAAGGAGAACACTCCAACGCCAAAGCTCCACCAACAACGGTGCAGATGCATGCTACACCTACAGATGTCCAGACACAGATTCCACCAAAGAGCGTCCAGATGTCCAAACAAGCTTACGAACCAGCGGTAGAGGCAGAAGCTTGCAAATGAGCGGATGGGAGAAACAGAAGGTGGCAGACGAGCGAATGGCAGAGGCAGAAGCTAGCGGCCTAACACTCCAGCAATGACAAACCGTCGAGCAAATCTTGATGCACAGGGTGTCAGAGAAATGACACACAGTAGCGGGTAATCGGTTGGTGGAGTTCGACGACAGCAAACTAGATAGACGAGTGGGTAGATAGGTAACAGTCGATATGGGTGATGCAGAGGCGGGACCAGCAACAGCACTAAAGGGGTCCACGAAATCAGCAGAAAGTGACAGACAATGGCCATGGCTGAGCGTTTATGAAGAATAATTGTTCGGACGAATAATTATTTGGCCGAATAATTATTCATTCGGCCGAATAAGTGCACAACGCCGTGCGTTTTCTCAGTCTGGCTAAAACATTGCACACACATCGAGGCCACCGTTAGGTCTAACGGTGGCCCGTTAATTGTTATTTGGCCGAATAAATAATAAGTTATTTGGCCGAATAAGTTTAATTATTCGACCGATTAATTAAATTATTCGGTCGAATAATTAAATTATTCGGCCGAATAATTAAATTATTCGGCCGAATAATTAAACTTATTCGGCTGAATAACTTCCATTATGGTTCTTCGGCGCCCGATTCTCACCAAAGTGTATCCCACCTTCGCAAATCCACCCCATACAAACAAAATACAGAAATAAAACCTCAGAAAGCCTCAGCAAATAATATGAGTCCTACGAAGTAGCAAGCATGCAAAGAAGAAATCCAACAGTTGTTGGATAGGATGCTGATAGAACCTTGCAAAAATGCTTGGGCTTGCCCAACATTTTATGTCAATAAGCATTCTAAGCAGAAAAGAGGAAAGAAAAGATTGGTAGTTAATTATGGAGAATTGAACAAAGCTTTAGAACCAAGCAGGTATCCTCTACCTCATAAAGATTTAATTCTATCAAAGATAGCAAAAGCCAATGCCTTTAGTAAGTTTGATCTTAAGAGTGGTTTTTGGCAAATTGGCATAGCACCAGAAGATAGGTACAAGAGTGCATTCATAGTCCCTCATGGCCAATATCAGTGGACAGTAATGCCTTTTGGCATGAAGAATGCTCCATCAGAGTTCCAAAAAAGGATGGAAGACATTTTTCGTTCTTTAGACTTTGTTATTGTATATATCGATGATTTGCTCATTTTTAGCAGAGATATAGATGAGCATAAGATCCATTTAGAATAATTTCATAATTTTGGTTTTAAGCATGGGATTTTAATTTCGTCATCTCCAGATAAGTTTGTTATTGCCAAGACTTCCATTGAGTTCTTGGGCCTCCATATTTCACAAGGAAGAATAATTCTGCAGCCACATGTTTTGTAGAAACTTTTAGAGTTTCCTGATAGATTGCAAGATACTAAACAGGTTCAGTGATTCCTCAGCTGCTTGAATTATATCAGATAGTTTTATCAAGCACAGACAAAAGACACAAAGCTATTATAGAAAATATTAAAGCTTGGCACAGAACGGATACCAGCTATGACTAACAGAGTCAAAAGAATCAAAGTAAACATCCAGAAGCTTCCTCCCCTTTCTCTTTCAGTCCTAGATCTACCTTTTATTTTAGAGACTGATGCTTATGATCAAGTTTGGGCAGCTGTGCTGTTGCAGAAGCATTCAAAGAAAGAGGAGGTTTGTGATTATACTTCTGGAACATTTTCCGAAGCAGAATCCAAGTACCCATCATCACACAAAGAGATCCTTGCTTTCAAGAAGGGTATTCATCGTTTCATACTTTTCCTCAAAAGTGTCTGTTTTATAGTTAGAACAGATCTTAAGCATATGAAGGGTATGCTTGGTAACAAAAGACTTCTAGATCATGGCAATGCCATAGTTCTAAGATGGGAAGTTTGGCTTCAAGGTTTTGATTTTGAGATTGTCTACAAAGCCGACAAAGATAATCATCTTGCTAATATGTTAACCCGAGAAGTATCACAATTCCGAGAAATCAAAGTTTTTGAAAAAGGCAAGTCTTCATCCTCAGTAGCAGACAATTCAGTTCTTGTTTGTCATGAATGCATTTACTGTTATTGCAGCGATTGTTTTCACAACAAAATCCAGACTCTTCCTTTTTAAATCCAGGATCATATACTCCAAGATTGGCTAAACTCTCCAGAGGGACGCCGTAGCTACAATATCAATTTCAATAATCCCCTTCTCAGAGTCAACCATGTCAATATGATTATTGGGCATTTTCATTTGCTTTCAGATGGATGAACAACAATTTTTTGTTTACATCTTTGACCTTACTATTAGATGGATAGATTTTTATGCCATTCACCAGCTTACTAGAGCAAATGGCAAAGTTATTATATGTTTCTTCTATGATGATCTCCATACTCATCAGTGGAGTCCCTGGATGAAGATTTTACTCTTTTTGTATGTTCCCAAAATCTTGGCCTTAGAGCATGCCTCTCCTTAGGTTTTCATTCCTATCCTGAAAGATGAAATATATGGTGCCTCTCTCATCTATGGTATTTTCCAGTTCGATATCCTTTGGAAAGGTGCTACTGTCCACCCCTCAGTTACTCCAGGACAAGAATTTCGGCTTGTCATCCAACATAGTTTGTTTGGTGATGTTTCCATTCCTAGCTACATGAGGCCTGAAATTTTTCGGTAGTCTCCTTTCTTTGCATGTTTTCAAGAAGATGCCCCTCACTGGATGGAGGATGTAATACATTATGGTACTGATTACCACCACCAGTACTTTCTACAAGATTCTTCAGATGAAAGCGACTTAGATCATGATGGATTTGGATCTGAGGGATTTGATTCTGATCATAGTCCGCCTAACTATGGTAAGCAAGCCTAATTTTTGCATATTTCTCTTTATTTTTCTTCCGTGGGTTCTCTCATGAATCTCCACTCTGTATAAATCTGTCCTCCAGATCTTGTCTAATTTCAGCATCTTACTTTATGATTGTCTTTCGTGGGTTCTCTTACGAATCTCCACTATGTAATAATCTTTAGTACATAACAATATGTACTATAGATTTGATATGCCTTCCGCATTATTATTTTCTTAGAGGGTTCTTTGGAAAAGAATATCCACAATGTACAAATAAGTCATCTCATGGTGCGGATGTCTCTTCCTGAGTTACCCAAAAACCAAAGATGCCTTGTCAGTTACAAGAAAAGCATCTCCGTGCTTCATGAGTCACAAGTTTAGGTACAGATAGCCTCTACTGTTTAAGTTGTCCTGCTTAATGATTCATCGATTCCTTTTTTATGAGGCACTCCTCTTATTTTGTATATATAGGAGCTTAAGGGTTCTTTCTAGTCCGTCAGAATTTGGAACTAAAACACTGAGTCTAAGTCTAAGTTGAAGAGTATGCTCTGCAAGTTGCTCATCTGAGTATAACATTGCATTAGAAATTCTTTTGTCTATAAGTCGCCCGGTATTAGTCTATATATGCTTATGTCCCCAAGTAGCTTGGAATTAAGCTTCAGCATAGATGATGTCTGAAACCTAAAAGGAATCAGTACTTTGTATAGAGATATCATTGTCCGTGTGTCGCAGTAATGATCTTCTCTCTCTGAAGACGATCTACAAAAGTATGATCTGTTCATGTATTCTGGTTCTTGTGATTAATAAAAGTCTTTTGCTTCATCTATGTTTCCAAGCCATCGCATAATTTCCTTGTTGGGTCTGGATCAACCTCCTCCTCGATCCACCATTGTCTCTCTTATATCCACCTTTCTCTCCTAGTAGTTGGCCTCCCAAATCTTATAAGAAGGAGGTCATCCATGGGCTGAGGGGAGAACACTTGAGGTATCAAACCTATGGTCTTCAGAGTTTTGCATAGGTAGCAAGGAGGAAGGATTTGGAGCTAAAATTGTTGCTTGGACATCAAGAGTGGTGTCATAAGATTCTTCTAGCTTTCATCAATATAACTTTTCTTGTTTTCCCATCTTGTGATTCTTGTTACAATGAATAGCATAATATGTTTCTAGTTTGATTTAGATCCTAACTATTATACATAGTATTTGAAGATCGGATTTCTTTTTGTTTGCTTTGACTAGAACAGGTTCTACTTGTGGAATTCAAGGTTAGAGCTAGAGTTAAGACAAGCATCAGATTTGGAGTAAGTCATAATACTTCCTCATTTTCAAATACATTGAGAGTTTGTATGCATAGTTAGGTCTAGGAATTTAAGGTAGCATTTTTTTTTACTATTTTAGATTAGACTTAGTTGATCTTAGTTTAATCTATGGAAAAATCTAACTACCCATAGGACAGATTTATTAACACATGGAGGTTTGAATGCGTCGCAGGAAGTTGGTTGTCCTACTTTTTTGACAGTAGCATGAATATCGAAGGAATAGTTGTGTTGGGGTATCTCAGGCATTGTTCGGTAATCTACACTATAGTGCGAGTTAACTATGTATTACCCACGCTACCCATTTTTTGATTCGTTTTTGGTGCTTTTGGACTCATGCTGTCATTTGGATTTGTTGAGGATTCCTAAGGTGAGATGCATTTTTTTATGTTGATGAAACCTTATTGGAAGAATCGTTGAAATGTCGCATGTGTGCAAATTTTAGGCATTAACAGATGCCCCCTGATGTATGAGGTTCAGAGGGAACTGTAGAGATGATAATGCATTATGTTTTCTTATGTTTCTCTCCTGTTGTAGTGTCCCCTCTATCGTACCATCGAGATAGAGAGAATCACTGTGCTCAATCCGGGCAATTTGTCCCATATTCATTATAATTAAAACTCATTGATATAAAACAGGTATATGTGAAATGCTATAGAACAGAACAAGGATTAAATAAAACATGCTGATATCTAACATGCATTCACGTTTCTGTGTCAGTCATGAAATAAAGATCTTTGCAGTATTATAAAAGATCATATGGAAATGCATAATCGTTTAAAAACAGAGCTGAAGCAAATTTATTAACAGATCCATGATACATTCAAAATATTCATCAAATAAGTAATTGCAATGTAATACAGGGGAATACTTATCTTATACAAAAGTAGTCCCATGCAACTGGCTATGCAACTGCAACGTTCCACCCAACCATAGGCCAGTGTGCTCCTTAATCTCTCAGCACCACTGCCACCCCCGAGCTGGGCATGATTTCTACAAGGAACCAGGGAACAGCAGACTCATACATAGCCAAGCATACACAAGATGAGCCAAGCCAATCTGCGATTGGGTTTATCAGGCTGCTAGGAAATGGAAAGGAAGAATTGCTAAGCTAGTGAGCTCAACCACAGAGCTATGGGTACCCCTCCCAGATCTATTCAGCTTGGTACTCACAATGCCTACACACCCAACACAAGGAAGTATCCTCTTCACTGTCACACAGTCCCTCAAGCCATACCTTCCTTTCTAGTGCTCTCAGGGTGTGCATAGAAAAGTAGCCAGCCCTCTTGATCTCCTTGAGAGGATACTCTCTACACTAGGTTTATCAAGCTAATTCTGTCCACTACCATTCCAGTTTCTTGCTTACAGGTTCAAATCCAAAACAGGATGCACTTAACAACAACCACAACTGTTGGGCATGAAGAAAACGTTTTCCACAGTGGAATGCAGGAGATGGGGTTTCAGCTCACTCAGAAAAACGTGGGAATCCACAAAAACGAAATGGGAAGTTGGTGAACAGCCCAGGAAGCCAAATCCGTTTTTAGAAAAACGTCCCTGGACATTGAGGAGCAAAAACGACCTCCACCCAGTCCCCAATTCGTGGCCCTTCTCTCCCAGGCTGCTATATATGCAAAAACGAACCTCCAGGCATGGAAAAATGCAGGATTTTTGCTGAAAAACGTGAAGGGAAAAGCCCAGATAGCTCCCACTGCGTGCATGAATGAAGACTGCCCATTCCCCATGGCTTTGGGCACCATTTCGTGGGTGGTTTCTTGCCCCACAAGCAAAAACACGATTTTCCAAGTTGATGGCTTGCCCATGCACGAAAATGGCTTGCCCATACTTCCTCATTTCCAAGGCATTAACTGCCTTAACCAATTTCTTGGAAGAATTAAATGATTGAGTGCATGAGACAAAATGGGTAGTTGGTGGTTTATGGGTTTCCCCATTGACACATGGATTAACACCATTCCCCAAGGGTTTGAATAATTTCCCTCCCTTTTCCTTGTAGAGTCATGCCCCATCTCTTTTGTTGCATTGCATAGCCGGATGTGGGTTTTTCATTGATAATTCATAATTACATGATGTCTTATATACATTGTGCCCATCTCGCACAAGAACCATGGGCATCTATTTTTAATTTCCGATTCATGAAACGCTAAATCAATGGTGGGGCCTTGGCCTTGAGCTCCTCACCATGATTAAATTACAATATTTACATCATTTACGGTTTAATACAAAGGGGGTCAAAATGGGGACATTACATTCCCCTCCCCTTACATTAGCACTGTCCTCAGTGCTCATCAAAATTGAACAAAAATGGATATGCCACCCTCATGGCATCCTCCAGCTCCCATGTAGCCTCATCGGGACCGTAGTGCTTCCATTGCACCTTTACCTGTCCGATGGCTCGGTTCCGGAGCAATGTTACCTTCTTGTCTAGGATGCACAATGGATCGGTTTGGAATTCTCCCTCGGGTTCCACCTGGATCACATCCCAATTAATCACATGGTTAGGATCATGTACATATTTCTTAAGCAAAGAGACGTGAAAAACATTATGAGCTTTAGTGCTAGCAGGCAATGCAAGTCTATATGCAACTGGTCCTATTCTTTCAAGCACTTCAAATGGCCCACAATATCTAGGTGATAGCTTGGCACAACTCCCAAGCTTCAAGGAACTCTTCCTTGATTTCACTCTAAGATATACATGATCCCCAACATTGAATTCCCTATGCACTCTATGTTTATCTGCATAGCTTTTCTGTCTATCCTGGGCTGCTTTTAAATTTTGCCGGATCTTTGCAACCTCTTGTTCCATTTCCTTAAGCAATTCTGGCCCAAGTACAATTCTGTTCACTGGATTGTCCCAAGTCACTGGTGTCCTACACCTTCTGCCGTACAAAGCCTCATAAGGACTCATTCCCAATGATGCTTGTTGCCCGTTGTTATATGCAAATTCTACCAAGTGTAGATAATCCTCCCACTTGGATGGTTTGTCCATTACATACATGCGGAGCATGTCTTCAAGCACCCGATTTACTCTTTCTGTTTGACCATCTGTTTGAGGATGGTATGCGGTACTAAAGCTTAGTTGTGTACCCAAATCTGCAAAGAGCCCTTTCCAAAAATTGGAAGTGAACTTGGTATCCCTGTCAGAAATTATTACCTTAGGCAACCCATGTAATCTGAAAATTTCCTTCATGAAAATATCTGCAATGGCATCGGCTTTATGTGTGGACTTAACCGGTATAAAATGTGCTGCCTTCGTTAACTTGTCCACCACAACCATGATGGAATCATGCTGTCTCTTAGTCATTGGCAATCCTGTAATAAAATCCATGGATATTACTTCCCATTTCCATTCTGGAATCGGCACTGGAAGCAATAAACCCGCTGGATGTTGGTGTTCACTCTTCACCTGTTGGCATTCCATGCACTTAGAAATGTATTCAGCAACATCCTTCTTCATGCCTGGCCAGAAATAATATTTCCTTGCTGTAGCAATTGTTTTCTGATATCCCGGGTGACCAGAGTATGGAGCTTTATGGATTTCATTCATAACCATTCTCCTTAAATCTGCTGCATTTGGAATATAGACTCTATTCTTATAAGTAAGAAGTCCGCCTTCTTCCAAATGATAACCCTCATACTTCTTTTCAATGTTTTGCTGCTGCAATTTGCCCTTTGTCTGCTCATACACTTCATCCTCAACCATATGGTTAACAATCTGCTGCCTCAAATCTGGTTGGCATGTACTAAGCGCTGCCACATGCATTTCACGTACCTTCCTGCTGAGTGCATCAGCCACCTTGTTTTCTTTCCCTTTTATGTGTTTGATTTCAAAATCAAATTCACACAAAAATTCCAACCATCTAGCTTGCCTAGCATTTAAAGTTGGCTGATCAAACAAGTATTTCAGACCACAATGGTCTGTCCTTAACTCAAATTTTCTTCCCATTAAGTAATGCCTCCACATCTTTAAAGCATGTACTATGGCTGCAAGTTCTATATCATGAGTAGCATAGTTCTTCTCATGCTCCTTCAACTTTCTTGACTCATAGCATATCACGTGGTTGTCTTGCATAAGAACTCCTCCAAGTCCTTGATTGCATGCATCAGTACACACCACAAAATCTTTTTCCGGGTCTGCAATCTTCAGAATAGGTGCACTTGTAAGAAGATTCTTCAACCGTTGAAAACTTTCCTCACATCTTGATGACCATTCAAACTTTATCCCCTTCTTTTGCAAAGAAGTGATCGGGTTAGCAACTTTGGAAAATCCTTCGATAAACCTCCTGTAGTAACCAGCAAGGCCCATAAAAGATCTCACATCAGTCACATTCCTTGGAGTTGGCCAATTCATCATGGCTTCAATCTTCTCAGGGTCTACAGATATTCCTTCGTCGGAGATGATGTGACCCAAATAATGAATTCTATCTTTATAGAAGTCACATTTGCTCAACTTGGCATACAGCTTATGCTCCCTTAATAACTGCATTGTCATTCTCAAATGTTCTTCATGCTCTTCTTCATTCTTAGAATAGATGAGAATGTCGTCTAGGAATACCAGAACAAACTTGTCCAGATATTTGCTAAAAACATTATTCATGAGACACATGAATGTAGCTGGTGCATTCGTGAGGCCAAATGGTACCACTACAAACTCATAGTGTCCATACCTTGTTCTAAAGGCTGTCTTATGAATGTCTTCTTCTTTGATTCTTACCTGATGGTAACCAGACCTCAAGTCAATCTTTGAAAATACCTTTGCTCCTCTCATTTGATCAAAAAGGTCATCAATTCGGGGCAATGGGTATTTATTCTTCACTGTGACTTTGTTCAACTGCCTGTAGTCGATACATAACCTGAGTGTTCCATCTTTCTTTTTCACAAATAGAACAGGTGCTCCCCACGGGGACACACTTGGCCTAATATATTTCTTTTCCAGCAACTCTTGTAATTGCATTTTTAATTCTAGCAATTCCGGGGTACTCATCCTGTACGGTGTCTTAGATACTGGTGCCGCTCCTGGCACGAGTTCAATTGTAAAGTCAATGTCTCTCTTTGGAGGGAGTCCTGGAATCTCATCAGGAAAAACATCCCTGAATTCTTGCAATACACGATAGTCCTCCAATTTCAGAGTTTCATTCTCTGTTGCCTCTAAAATGTGGGCTGCATACAATTGACATCCCTTCCTACAGAACTTCTTCAGCTGCATGGCCGAAACCTGTCTAACAGAAGTCACCTTTGGAACGCCTTTTACAACCCTCGGATTTCCTTCTTCGTCCATGCATTCAAATGTCTTATTGTAGCAGTCAAGTTTAACCCTGTGTGCTTCTAACCAATCCATTCCAATGAGAATATCGTAGGAACCAAGTGGCAAAATATTCAGATCTGCATAAGTGAATAGCCCATCCATCTCTAATGGACATTTCTCTACTATTTCACTAACTTTTCTCTTGGTTCCAGTGGCTAGTTGAACTAACCAAGATTTACTATGCTTTGATTTCTTGAAAGCACACATCTCAACAATTCTAGGAGTGACATAACTGTGAGTAGATCCAGGGTCAATCAAAATAGAAACAGATTGCTTAGCAATCTTACCTTCAACCTCAACCACAGTTGACTGATGATCTGCTTGGCGGTCGTCCACTGCTGCATAGATTCTAGGGATTGTCCTCGCCACCTGACCCACAGTTCCAGCTCCTTGGATGTTGTGAACTTGATTTGCATTCCCATTCCGATGTGGACAGTTCCTAAGCATGTGGTCCCCTCCACAACCCCAACATTGAAGTGGTTCTCTTGGCTCCTTTGGATCTCTTGGCTTGTCTCCCATCATCCTAGTTGGCTTAGTCACAACTTGTGATGGCTGCCTTTGCTGATTCCTGAATTGAGGAGGCTTGAACCCCTTCTTCCTTTGATCAAACTTTTCGTTTTTCTTATCCTTCCATGCCTTATGGAATTCGGGTTTGCTTCTGTGAGATGAAGAACTTGAACCCTCGATGGATTCTTCCGAATCAGATGATTCATTAGAAGAGATTTCTGGACTATATGTCCTGTCTGTAGAAACTCTTCTTGGACTACTGGCCCTCTTTCGGGAATTTCTTCTAGAGCTACTCCCACCCTTTTCTGGATTTGATATCTGATGCCCAGAGTTTATTTGCCTTTGGATGTCTGTTAAACTCTGCAGCATGGCTGCATTCAGCTGATTTTGTTCTTCCTGGGCTTTAATCATCCTTTCATTATCTTCCCTACAGCTTTGCAACTCCACCCTTAGGCTTCTCATGGTGGCTGCAACATCTGGAGGGGTCTCTTGATTTCTTCTCCCATTAGATTATGTTTCAGCATTCTCAACCTGTATGTTCTCCCCCATGGCATCTGTCTCAGGCTCATAGGGATCCTGTGCATCATTCATGATGTGCATTTCTTGGCCCAACCAAGATCCAAAATTTTCCAACTGTATTAACTACAGTGTTACCCTGTTGTAACCGTGGCTCTCTGAAATGTGTTCATCAGCACAATTGTTAGCTGCATTATATACTCAAAATTCATAACTTACTTCATGCACGTGGGAAAAACATTACGTTGACAATTCGTTAAATCACAAACACGACTTATGAGGAAAAAAGAAAAAGGGGGTCAAGGGGGCTTGCGAATTCCTGCCGCAACGGGCAGTTCGCTGAATCCTGCCGCGATGGGCGGTTTACACACTGCTCCCGCAACTGCGGGGAGGTTCATTATATGCTCCCGCAATGGGCGGGGTGATATGCTGAAGGCTTCCGCAATGCGGGCCGGTTCACTGTATGTTCCCGCGACTGCGGAGTGGTTGGCTGAATGCTGCCGCAATTGCGGGGCGATTCGGCGACGGCTTCCGCAATTGCGGAGCAGTTCGCCGAACGCTTCCGCAGTTGCGGAGCAGTTCGCCGAACGCTTCCGCAACGGCGGGGCGATTTGCCGAGCGGAGCCATTCGGCGAAGGCTTCCGCAGTTGCGGAGCCATTCGGCGAATGCTCCCGCAATTGCGGAGCCATTCGACGAAGGCTTCCGCAGTACCGGAGCCGTTCGCGGAATGCTTCCGCCACAATGCTTCCTCGATTTTGGGTGATTTTTCGGAATGATTCGGTGAAGTCTTCCGCAGTTGCGGAACGATTCGCCGAAGTCTTCCGCAGTTGCGGAACGATTCGGTGAAGGCTTCCGCAGTTGCGGAACGATTCACCGAAGTCTTCCGCAGTTGCGGAACGATTCGCCGAACTCTTCCGCGTTTCGGAACGACTCGCCGAAGTCTTCCGCAACTTCGGAACGACTCGCCGAACTCTTCCGCGTTGCGGAACGATTCGCCGAAGTCTTCCGCAACTTCGGAACGACTCGCCGAACTCTTCCGCGTTGCGGAACGATTCACGGAATCCTTCCGAAATTTCGGAAGAGAATTCCTTCCGCAATTTCGGAAGAGATTTCCTTCCGAAAATTCATTTTCACGCCGACACTTAGAAAATTTTTTCATTTTAAACAAAATTTTTCTCCGCTGTTTCGGAGCCATTGGCTGAATTCTTCCGCGATTTCGGGAAGGTTCGCGGAATCCTTCCGCAATTTCGGGAAGGTTCGCCGAACTCTTCCGCAATTGCGGGAAGGTTCGCGAAACCTTTCCGAAATTTCGGAACGACTTCCCGAAACGGCTTAAAACACAATTTTTTTTTTTTTTATAAAAACAGACTTAAACTAAAATTTTTCCCAAACTCTTAAGAAAAACTTAACTTCTTCTCTTCTCTTTACTATCAGTTTTGGCCCATATCGGCCCAGTGCTGCAACGCAGCTCTGATACCATAATGTAGTGTCCCCTCTATCGTACCATCGAGATAGAGAGAATCACTGTGCTCAATCCGGGCAATTTGTCCCATATTCATTATAATTAAAACTCATTGATATAAAACAGGTATATGTGAAATGCTATAGAACAGAACAAGGATTAAATAAAACATGCTGATATCTAACATGCATTCACGTTTCTGTGTCAGTCATGAAATAAAGATCTTTGCAGTATTATAAAAGATCATATGGAAATGCATAATCGTTTAAAAACAGAGCTGAAGCAAATTTATTAACAGATCCATGATACATTCAAAATATTCATCAAATAAGTAATTGCAATGTAATACAGGGGAATACTTATCTTATACAAAAGTAGTCCCATGCAACTGGCTATGCAACTGCAACGTTCCACCCAACCATAGGCCAGTGTGCTCCTTAATCTCTCAGCACCACTGCCACCCCCGAGCTGGGCATGATTTCTACAAGGAACCAGGGAACAGCAGACTCATACATAGCCAAGCATACACAAGATGAGCCAAGCCAATCTGCGATTGGGTTTATCAGGCTGCTAGGAAATGGAAAGGAAGAATTGCTAAGCTAGTGAGCTCAACCACAGAGCTATGGGTACCCCTCCCAGATCTATTCAGCTTGGTACTCACAATGCCTACACACCCAACACAAGGAAGTATCCTCTTCACTGTCACACAGTCCCTCAAGCCATACCTTCCTTTCTAGTGCTCTCAGGGTGTGCATAGAAAAGTAGCCAGCCCTCTTGATCTCCTTGAGAGGATACTCTCTACACTAGGTTTATCAAGCTAATTCTGTCCACTACCATTCCAGTTTCTTGCTTACAGGTTCAAATCCAAAACAGGATGCACTTAACAACAACCACAACTGTTGGGCATGAAGAAAACGTTTTCCACAGTGGAATGCAGGAGATGGGGTTTCAGCTCACTCAGAAAAACGTGGGAATCCACAAAAACGAAATGGGAAGTTGGTGAACAGCCCAGGAAGCCAAATCCGTTTTTAGAAAAACGTCCCTGGACATTGAGGAGCAAAAACGACCTCCACCCAGTCCCCAATTCGTGGCCCTTCTCTCCCAGGCTGCTATATATGCAAAAACGAACCTCCAGGCATGGAAAAATGCAGGATTTTTGCTGAAAAACGTGAAGGGAAAAGCCCAGATAGCTCCCACTGCGTGCATGAATGAAGACTGCCCATTCCCCATGGCTTTGGGCACCATTTCGTGGGTGGTTTCTTGCCCCACAAGCAAAAACACGATTTTCCAAGTTGATGGCTTGCCCATGCACGAAAATGGCTTGCCCATACTTCCTCATTTCCAAGGCATTAACTGCCTTAACCAATTTCTTGGAAGAATTAAATGATTGAGTGCATGAGACAAAATGGGTAGTTGGTGGTTTATGGGTTTCCCCATTGACACATGGATTAACACCATTCCCCAAGGGTTTGAATAATTTCCCTCCCTTTTCCTTGTAGAGTCATGCCCCATCTCTTTTGTTGCATTGCATAGCCGGATGTGGGTTTTTCATTGATAATTCATAATTACATGATGTCTTATATACATTGTGCCCATCTCGCACAAGAACCATGGGCATCTATTTTTAATTTCCGATTCATGAAACGCTAAATCAATGGTGGGGCCTTGGCCTTGAGCTCCTCACCATGATTAAATTACAATATTTACATCATTTGCGGTTTAATACAAAGGGGGTCAAAATGGGGACATTACACCTGTTCTGTAGGACAAAGCATATGTGGACAATAAGTTCCTCCCATGGGGGAAGGTTTTTGGTGACGATCATTGAGATGTAGTAAAGAATATATTTTTATACAAATGAGAAAGGCATATTGTTATAGGTCAAATATGCACTTCTCTGTCCCGTGATCACCTTTCGTTGTAGATCACACAAAAGGACACAAAGGATTGAAGAGCTAGATCGCCTTGGATGATTTGCTGCTAGAAGTACACTCCTCACCTGAAAAGATTGCAGTTTCTCCTGATTTTGCCACATGTACGCCCCTCTCTGCATAGAAGACCAGTGTACACCTTGAGAAAATACCCTATTCTGCTTAAGGACAACCAGTGTACATCTCCCAAAAAGTTGTAAACGCTTGTTGTAAAGCCTAAAAGTTGCTTCCTGTACACTACTCTTGTTGTATGAAACCTGTGTACATCCTAAGATGAAATAATAAAAAATATATTAATTTGACGAATTGGGATTAGTTGAAGTTGGTTCTGCAACTTCCCCAACCTCCCAATTAAACCACCTCTGGATCTAAACTGCCTACCTTGTCCCATAAATACAAGGAGGATCCGTGAGAGGGGTTAGATAGAAAGTGTGAAAACTTGGATAAAAGGCTCGAAGCACTTGTACGCTGGAGGAAAGTCTCAAGTCAGAGTGAATAGCAAGAGCCCAGGATCCAGTTGCAAAAACATCTCTACACGTCAGGTATATTGTACCGATTTCATGTTTCTTTGACAATAAAAAGGTCGAAACACCCTTCCTATCCCAAATCAAATATCTATTGGATTGTATGTCTATTTGGCTTAATTCTTGATTATAGTTGATGTTAAATTGCTTTATAATTTCATCATATGTTATATGGTCAATATTTTCTGAGGAAGGTATATTTTGTGTTGCAGGTTCGTCAAGCAAAAGACCAAGCAGGAGATCAAGGGAAATACCAAGCGAAAGCTAGGACCAACCGTCGAAAAGAGGTATTTCTTTCAATCTCGATCTCTTTCTTTTGCAGCAACTAAACGAAATATAATCAATGTGTTTACCTGTCAACCCTGCCTAGTTGGTAGTGCCCATCTCCTCAATATAAGGTATAAATCATGCAT
Organism: Larix kaempferi; assembly: GCA_027924585.1. Classification (NCBI taxonomy): domain Eukaryota; kingdom Viridiplantae; phylum Streptophyta; class Pinopsida; order Pinales; family Pinaceae; genus Larix; species Larix kaempferi. The sequence continues at coordinate 690,484 of BSBM01000858.1, read as the reverse complement.
AATAGACTGGCGACTCCGCTGGGTGTAATCGTGTGTTTCACTGCTCTAGGAGACCTAGTTAGGTGTTCTTCCATCCCTTTTTTCAGTCTTTTTGATTGTTTGAGAGGCCTTGTAAGTCTGTGTTACTTGCCCTTTTTGCTTGATTAATCTCAGTTGACTGGATGCAAATCATTTTTGTGCCCCTCTAAGGCATGTACACTGGTTTACCCTACTTACAGTAATGTTTTTTCTCGATGTACCCTACTTTGTCTACTACAGAGTAGCATATTTTAGCTAATGTATGCTACTTTGTCTACTACACAGTAGCGTATCTTTCATAATATAAGCTGCTTTATGCACTGTATAGTAGTGTATTTTCCTGTAGTGTCCAGTTTACTGTTAGGGTTTGATTTTCAAGCTTTTGGTTTCTTTTCCAGCTTGTTGCTTTGCTTCCCTCACTGACCCCTGATACCTTCCACATCTCTGTTGAGTGTTTTTTGCCTCTCCGATGTCTCTTAGCTTTTTTTTTCTTGCTTGAGTCTTTGTTTAAGTGTCTTCATTGCCTTCTATCCCTTTTTGAAGTTTGTGCACTATTCTCTTTTTGACATAGCTGCATGCTTTGGCCCTAGCTGTTGGTTGTAGTCACACAAAAATACATTATTATTGTAAGTTGTTTGTGGCAACATTCACACGCTTTCTCTTTGTCCTATCCTTTCCATTAGGGTTTGACCTTCAAGTTTGAGTCCTTAGGGTTGCTTTCGAAAGGTTGCTTGGTTTAGATGCTTCCTGATCATTTTTCAGTTTAGTCCAAGTGAGTCAAAGCCTCCTATTTAGTCTTCTTTCGAGTATGTGTGCTTGGTAAGGTCACTTGTTGGTTCACTTGCTTACTCCTTTACTTGGCTTAGTGTTTTCTTAGGGTTTTGATGCTTAGGAGCATCTTGTGAGGTCTGCCTTTCCGTTAAGAGCATTTATTTTCCCTTTCTCTTTTACACTTTGTTTCGAAGTTTCAAGTTTTTCTTTTGCAAAAACTTGGTAAGTCAAGTCTTCCTCAGATCATTTGATTTGTTTGTTTTGAACCATTTAGGCGTTAGTCTTACTCGCACTTCACTTTTACATCTTACTTGCGCTTTTACAAGTTCTTTTTCTTTTACAATTATCAGAAAAAGCAAAAAAATGTTTTAAGTATCTTAGTAGTAAGGTCTATCGTAGTTTTGAAGTAGCATAGTTTGCTTCAAAATATTAAAAGAAAATACAAACAGAATTTGTTTTAGGTTTGCTTATCTTTAGTTTTGGAAAAGAATGAATGAGAAAGTTTAGTGAAAGTTCTTTACTTTTATGTACTTTCCATTTGAGTCACAACCATGCCACACACTTCACTACAACCTTTGAGTAAGAACAACCATTTAAAAATAAATCCTAATAAAATTAATTAGCAACATTTTTCTTTTTAGGTATACACGACATCAAATAACTTAGGCTAGATTTTTGAGCTTAAATCACCTTAAACTGCTCGAAACTGGCTTCGTTACTCAACAATCGTAGTACGACTATCTTTTAGGTAAATCCATCTGTATCAAAATCTCTTGGGAAACTCTACTGAAACCAGAGCTAAGCATGAGGTCGTGTGAGACTAGAATTGTTAAGGATAACCCCTCACTTTCTTTTCGAGCATAAACCAAAGTTGTCTCGCTTACAGGGATCCTTTTGGATTTCAGGCTTTGTTACCCCGCCCATGTGTTATGGCTATCTTGATGACTATCCCCCCAAGAATTTTCGTACTTATGGTAGCCTTAGTATATTGACCATCTAGGACTTTACACAGGTGACGACGGAAGGCTATTTCTATTGTACTTAGGATAGACATGAGAGGAAACCCTCTACAGAAATTTGGGAAGGCGGTTTGGTGATTCAAACTCTTGCACCCAGAGGACCTATATGTGGACCCCGAATAACTGTTCTTCATCCTTCGTTGGTTAGTTCTGGGCCCTAATCATCCTAGACTTCCCTCCGGAAGGAATCTGTTTTCTTGGTTTGGATTACCTTAGGAAATTTTTAGTGGTGTGCTCTTTGTGCCGCTTGTTTTTTCGACTTAGATATTTTTAGCCCGTTGAGTCGGAAACTATGGAAATCATCCCGATGAGCACCAATCAAGGGACCCCTGTTGAAGGGGTTCCTTGTGGTTTTCCATTCATTCATTGGTACTCCCTTAATGTCTACCTTGAATCTTCTGGGATTCACTATAGGGCTATCGGTTTGGTTTTTTTCCACTCCGAATGCCTTGCATGCTCCTGATGCTTCTCCAGTAAGCACTTCACATCAAGAGCATCAAAACCCTATGCCCGCTTTTCCAGTAACATCTTCTCCTCCTCCTTCTACCTCATGTGGTGAAAGTAGTAATACTAGTAACCAGCGATCTAAAAGGAATAGACGGAGGAAGAATAGGAAGAAGATGCCAAAGAAAGGGGGAAGCCACCCAACCTCTGGAGGTCATGCTGGGGGAACCCACCCAACCTCTAGAGGTCATTTTGGGGGAAACCTTTCAGTCACTGGAAATCATACTGAACCTCACCACCCATCCTCTGAAGGTCATGCTGGGGGAATCTACCCAACCTATGGTGGTCATGTTGGGAGAACTCACTCAGTCATTGTAAATCATATTGAACCCACCCACCCAGCCTCTAAATGTCATGCTGGGGGCACCTACCCAGCCTCTGAAGGTCATGCTAGGGGCACCTGCCCAGCCTCTAGAGGTCATGCTGGGAGCAAATTTTTAGTCACTACAAATCATACTGAAAGCATGTCTTCAACAACTATTGCTCATGTTGAGGACACGTCATTGATCACTACTAGTCATATTAATTACAAGTTACCAGTTCCTATGAGTCATACTGGAGACACTGGATTAGCCACTACAAGTCATGGAAAGAATGTTGACATTATTGAAAAACCTTATAAACAAAAGATTAAGTTCCCTTGTAAGTTTTGTGAGGAAGACCACCTGACCTATTTCTTCCCTGTACTTCCAGAAGTGAAAAGAATGTGGTCCATAGTTCAAAAGTCTTATGCTTCTGAGAAACCAGCCACTATAAGTCATGCTGGGGGCAAGCTGTCACCTAATGCTAGTCATGCTGAGAGTACTGTTGTTGTAAAGGAGTCTAAGATTATAGGACGAAATCCAAAGTTCCCTTGTAAACTTTGTAAGGGAGATCACCTTACTCACCTATGCCCTGATAGTCCATAGGTGCGGAGAGTGTGGTCCATTTCTAAAGGATCCTCTGCTCCTAAATTGTCTATAGATTCCCAATAGCCGAATCAACCTTTGTTTGATAAAGTGTTTGAACCAATGCAATCTTTGGTCAACCCCACTCTTTCTTCAAATAGTGAAGTGATCAAATTGATGCAATCTTTGATCGATCCCATCAATCCTTCGGAGACTGATGCATCTGTCCCTGAATTCTTCTGCATTACCAGTTCAGATGTTTCTGAAAATGGGGGCACTTCATCTGTGCTGAGTGAACCCCTACCAAGCTCTGGGTTCATTTCCTTTTATTGGAATAGTCTAATTGGGCCTCGCCTTCCTTCTGCTACACCTTTCCAAATAAATGTTGATATCGGCAACCATGCAATTCATCAATGTATAATAGATGAAGGAGCCTCTATTAGTATCTTATCCCCTTATGCTTGGAGAGATTTAGGTTTTCCTAACCTTGTTCCGACTATTAATTTTCCATTGACTTTCGATAAAAGACCTAGTGAACCTTTGGGATTGCTCCCTCAAGTACTCGTTACTTTGGGTGGAAAAACAGTCTTAAAGGACCCTATGGATTTTGATATGATCCTCGGGCATGATTATGTATATGCTATGCAGGATGTGGTGTCTACACTTTTTCGGATGATGCATTTTCCTCACAACGAAAGCATTGCCACTATTGATCAACTTACATTTTTTAATCCCTCTTATTACCTGACTATAGACCAAGTATGTTCCCCATCAATAGGCACTACCATGTCACAATCAAATTATGTGGTATATTGTTCCTTGAGTCCAATTGATGTTGAGAAGAAGCCTCTGAATTCATGCTTACCTTCTAGGGACTGGGTCTCGACAATTGACCAGGTGATGACTCCATCTGAATGTTTAGATATGTGTTCCATCTGGGATAATATAATTCCTTCTGATGAAGTTTTCCTTGTTGATGTATATGTAACTTCAGAATGTATTTCACCTATGTATATTGTACTCCTATAGAGATGTTATTATTCCTCTATACGGAAGTGTCGTCATTTGTATTGACAAGTGTCGCAAGTGTCGTAACTTGCTGTGATGGGTTATTAGACCACCAAGTGTGGGGTTGGCCTAGATTAATGTAACCATGGGTTATTAGACTCTCCTAGAGAAGTCGACCCTACTAGTGTAATAGGAAAGTTAGGACAAGTATAAATAGAGAGCAGGAGATCTCTAATTGTTCATCTGATTATTCACTTCTACACTACTTGGAAAGTGGCGCACTAGTGGAGGGGCAGGTTCAACTGCTAAGAAGACTATCTCGTATACTTTGGTTGTATCATTTCTCTTTCTATCTCTAAGGAAGTTGCGGGGTTTTTCACCTTTATGGTTTTCCCCAGTGAAACTCTATGTGTCTATTGTCTCATGTGATTGCTTGGTGTGATTGATATACATTGTTATACTTGATATGATGTACATGTTATTCTCTCAATAAAGATCCTAGAGTATATTAAATTAATGCTCAAAAATTAACATGGTATCAAAGCTAACCTAAGAAGAAGACATTGTGCAATGGCGGAAACTAGGGTTTCTTGTTTATTAGGTTTCTCTCCATAGATTTTGGAAAATAAACAAGGTAGATTGACTCTACTCATCAAGGAGAATCTTTCTATCCAATCAAAATTCAATTCTGAGCACTTTTAGTTTTGTCCCTAAACATTAGGGTTTCCACAAAAATAGTAATTTCTGAAATCTAAAGACATAGCTAGAAGCTCCTTGGAAAAATCAAAGTTTAGAGCTTTGGATCGAGATTTTTGGTTGGGTGAAGCTTCGAGAAACTCAAACTCTAATTCAGGGTCCTCCCTAGTGAATCCGGGAGATTGAAAAGCATTTCGGAAGGGTGAAACTTGTTGATGTATATGTAACTTCAGAATGTATTTCACCCATGTATTGCATCTATGTATATTGTACTCCTATAGAGATGTTATTATTCCTCTATACGGAAGTGTTTGTATTCATGTAGAGATGTTATTATTCCTCTATACGGAAGTGTTTGTATTCATGTAGAGATGTTATTATTCCTCTATACAGAAGTGTCGTCATTTATATTGAAGTGTCGTAACTTATACTTGATGGGTTATTAGACCACATTGTTGGGGTCGGCCCTGTATAAGTCATGTGGGTCGAAGGGTTATTAGACCACCCTATTGTAGGCCAGCCATGTGGATCAAAGGGTTATTAGACCACCCTAGTGGGTGTCGGCCCAGTTAGCATTATGATATGTGGTTAAGTTAAGGCCAACCTAGTAAAGGTTATTAGGCAAGTCAAGTCATGTATAAATAGAGTGCAGGAGGCACTCTATTTGATCATTCTATTATCACACACACTCTTTGAAGAGTGGCGCACCTGTGGAGGAGGAGAAGCTACTGCTAGGAGATGTCTATCTCTTATGCTTGGGTTGTATCATATCTCTATCTATCTCTGAGGAAGTTATTGGGGTTTTCCACCTTTATGGTTTTCCCCAAGTAAACTCAGTGTCTCTTGTGTGCTTGCATTATTGTGTCCATGATTGATATACTGTAGATATGTTGTACATGTTTTTCTCTCAATTAAGATCCTAGATCAGATTTAAGTAAATTCTTAAAAACTAACATGGTATTAGAGCTAGCCTGAAAGAAGGCATGGTATGGCATGTATGACACTTGTTGCACTTGCGATGCTAGGGCTTGATATAGCAAAAACCAGTCATCGTAGTACTTTCTCTATAAATCCATTTTGGAAAATGTTTCAGATATAAACCTTTTACAGATCGAAGATAAAATCCCCATGTACCTTGTGTCCAAAGGAAAACCTCTAATTAGTTGTACTTTGTGTTTTATGATATATACAATCTAGGGTTTCTGCCTCTTCCAGATCAGAGTCATAGATAGGTGACCTAGGAAAAAAGGTCATAACTTGGGCTGGGATGCTTTACATGCAATTTTGTAAATAGTGATAGGTATTGCACGGACTGTAATTTCTTAGGTAATGTTTTCAGAGGCAGAAACTGAACCAGTGACATGTGGCACGCCGTACAAGTTCGCTCTCCTGTTTTATCCCATAAACAGGTCATGTTGTGACACTTGGCATAAATATCTCTCAGAGAATCCAATTAAGGTCAGACCTGTGGGGTTGGAAAGATGACTGGTTGGGATAGCACGGGTAGAAGTGTCAGACCCTGTGGATTGGAAAGTTTGGAGTTACACCAGAGACAATCAGGTGCATATTTCTATCAAAATAGAATTGGATTTTGAGCATTTTCATTCATGGCTCTGGGAATTAGGGTTTCAGAGAAAGTTGGTATTTTTGTAATCAGAGACCACGACTAAATGCTACTCATCAAAATCGAAGTTTATAGCTTTGGATCGAACCTTTTGGTTGGGTAGAAGGGTGGGCTTTATCAAACCCTAGTTCAGGATCCTGTCCAAAAAATCCAGAAGTTTCAAAGGCAATTTTGAGGGGTGAAACTTTGTAGTTCTCAAATTCTGAGTATACCGGCTTGATCAACTCATGAAGGCACATATTCCTATCATTTCAGAAGTTTGAAATTCAAAGTTTGAATTTTTAGGGTTTCTCAGACAAACCGTAATCCAGCTCCAGATCCAGTTCCTACAAATCAAGTGGATTGGATTAATCCTAGAAGAGAATGGATTGGTCACCTGCATAAGTGAAGATGTTCTTGTTTCAGAAGGAGATGAGGCTAAGGCCTTACAAAAAATATTACAAGAAATTGCGATAGGTATGTTTGAAAATACGTTCATGATTAAGTTTACGATATGTTTGTCTTGATATTATTATGTTAGTACAATCTTGATTAATTTTTTACTTGTCGTATCACCTTAATAAAATTATGAATGCATGATAGAAGATATTCATTGGTTAGGGTTTTGACACTTATGATTGTACTAATGCATTATGGTGTTGTATGAGGTTGATGTTGTCCACCAACATGAAAGGTACATCAAGAAAGACAAATCATGTTCTAGTTCAAGAACATATGACCATGGAGACATGAAGACAAAGATTCATCCATTATCTTGGATCACATAGAAGATCTACTTACGAGGTATGTATAACGTGGTTCTATAATGGTTAACTTATGAGATATGCAGGTTGGCTAGCACAAGTCATTGAAGAGAACAAGAAGACATTATGCGGGTATGTTAGACATAACTAGCTAGCATGCTAATCCAATTATTTTTTTCCTATAGCAAGTTAAAATCCTACCTTGTGTTAGGATATCTTATATAAGCATACTTCGCATGATTGATTATGATTATTCATGAAGTTATAGGTTTGAGTAATCATGGGTTTAGGCATATTATGTTTCTTACTTTAATTGATGATATGACTAACCAGAAGAATCCTACATAAACCTTGAATACTAATGATTATTATCTGTGTTTAAAATGATCATTACTATACATGTTTAAGACTATTGTATTTTTTATAGTATTGAGATTATACTAATAAATGTATGATTATGTATGAGATCTCGAGGATATCAGAATAATGATACTTGTAAGCATGAATGGTAATCGAGGATGGATATAAGTTCAAGGACAGGTAATCCAGGAAGCAAAGATCAAGAGGGAGCACACTCAAGTAGTTTCTGCAAGGATGCAGATATTCAGAGGGAGTCGACCACTTCTCACAATCCACATCAGAATGGAGTTGTAGAAAGGAAGCAAAGACTAAGAGGGAGTCAACCCAACAAACAAACAAACAAAGATAAGTATTTGAATTATCATTTCTTGCATATTTGATTGTTTAAATAATATTGTTCAATGATGTATATACTGATGTTCCTAGAATTAGGTTGTGTATTTTGGAATATTAGAATAATTGCATTAATGAACAACATACTACTAATATGCATGTAATGGGTAAGTGGCCTATGGCACTGTACAACATTCCATTGCTACTTATCTAGAATGAAACCTCTTTGCTGACATGTTGGGAGTAGTGCAAACTTTTAAACAATGTTCTGGTAGAGATTGGAAGGCATCTAAAAAGTTACAAGATATGGATGAATGTTGGTAATGAAGCATTGGCTAAAATAATTGCATGACTGTATGACATATTTCTTTATGTGTAAAAATTTGTTTTGAAAAGTATGAGATGTTTCTAATCATGCAATTTAACTTGTTTTGTAGGAAACATCGTATACCATCACCTACAAAAGAAGGAATACAACATTTGTTCCAGGAACAAAGATATCTATTGAAGATATTGAAGTTCCCAAGATCTGGGATGAAGTAATGGAAGAATGACATGATCAGTCGACCATGAAGAATGATGTTTGGGATGCAGTCCCAAGACTTGAAGGGAAGTTTGCTGTGACTTCCAAATGGATCTATAAGATCAAGCATGCTGTAGATGGTATTATGGAGAAAGACAAAACGAGTGATGAAATGGAAGATACACCAGATGGATGTCAAGGCAATCTTCTTGAATGGTGTAGTCGAAGAGGAAGTGTATGTGGAGAAACCACTTGGTTTTGAAACACATGACAGGAAGTCATATGTGTGTAGGTTAAAGAATTCCTTATATGGCTTGAAGCAAGCTCCTAGGATTTGGTATGGTAGGATGGACAATTTCCTATCTAGTTTGGGATTTACCAAGAGTAAAGTGGATTCAAACCTTTACTACAAGGTGGAGGAAGGAAATCTAGTGATACTACTATTGTATTTGGATGACCTGTTTGTAACAGGCGAGGATAGATTGATTGTCGACACGAAGAGGAAGCTCGCTACTGAGTTCGAGATGAAGAAATTGTGGATGATGCACTACTTTCTTGGTATGGAGGTGTGGCAGAGTACATATGGAATCTTCCTTGGACAAGGGAAGTATGTAGTAGAGATCCTGAAGAGGTTCGGGATGATGGGCTGCAAGGCCAGGGCCACACCTATGGAATTGAACCTGAATCTTCTGTGTGATGCTTCATCTGAGCCGATTGATGTCACTATATATCGTTAGATGATTAGGTCCTTGATGTACCTGACAAACACGAGACCATATATTTGCTTTGCGGTGAACACATTGAGCCAGTTCCTGATGGATCCCAGAGGTGTTCACCTGGTTGTTGTAAAGAATATTCTGAGGTACCTTGAGGGTACAATTGATTATGGGCTCAAGTATGATGCGAATCAAAAGTTTAACTTGCAGGGTTATGTTGATTCAGATTCGGTAGGCAGTGCTAAAGATAGGAATTGCGCATCTGGGTGTTGCTTCAGTATGGGATCAGGTGTGATCTCTTGGTTTAGCAGGAAGCAGTACTGTGTAGCACTGAGTACTATTGAAGTAGAGTATGTTGCAGCTTGTTCGGTTAGTTGTGAGGCAGTATGGCTTAGGAAACTACTGTCTGAGTTATTTGATCTCCCACTGGAGACTATTGGTATCTTTTGTGACAACCAGAGTTGTGTCTAAGAACCCGGTGTTCCATGACAGGTCGAAACACATAGAGATCAAATATCACTATATCAGGGATATGGTGTAGAGAGGAGCAGTGAAGCTTCTATATGTTGCGATGGATGAGTAGATTGCAAATGTGCTAATGAAGCCACTAACCAGAGTGAAGTTCGAGAACTTCAGAGAGAGGATTGTTATTCTTCAGATCGATGACACTTCGAGGAAGAAGTGATGGAGAAATTTGTTCAAGCCATTCCAAGCATGTTGGAAGGAGGATCCTTCACATGGCCTTGGATGTAAGCACTGGATGATGAGTATCAGGATGATGCTCTGGTTACTGCTATATATATATATGCATCATGTTGGATGCTGGATATGATCAGTTGGATCATGTGTATGTAATTGTATATGTATCAGGTGGATACATTGTATAATCAGGTAGATCATGTATGTTGTTATGTATCAGGTATGATCAGGTGGATCATGTATCTGTATATGTATAAGGTGGATACATTGTATGATCATGTAGATCATGTATGATGATATGTATCAGGCAGATACTATGTATGCATCAGGTGGATGCATTGTATGATCAGGATGATCATGGATGATGAGCTTCAGGATGTTGCTCCAGATGACATGCGTCAGGACAATGGAGTGATGATGATCAAGATGATCATGTGTACATCAGGATGATGTATGGTGAGTATCAAGGTGATACTCTGTGGCCATGGACAGGTTGTGTAGATAAGCATATAATAATGCCCTGGGAGGTTTGCAGATTATCTTGCTAGGTTTTTCCACTGGCATATAATAGCTCCATGGGAGATCTGGTAGATGCTCTTTCAAGGTTTTTCTTTGGGAGGACATATAATAGAACCCTGGGAGGTTTGCAGATTCTCTTGCTAGGTTTTGCCACTGGAATATAATAGCTCCCTGGGAGATCTGGCGAATGCTCTTTTGAGGTTTTGTCCTATGGCATGTAAGTAGACATGGGAGATCTGGACAGGATGAAAAAGGCCTCAGATGCTCTTTTGAGGCATTGCCATGACCACATGTAATAAGTCCTAGGAGATCTGGACAGGATGAAAAAGGCCTCAGATGCTCTTTAGGGTTCTTGCTTGACAAGACACTCTTTTAAGGTTTTGTGGTGGGTGTCACATGTAATAAGTCCTGGAGATCTGGACAGGATGAAAAAGGCCTAATATTCTCTTTAGGGTTCTTGCTAGTCAAGAGACACTTTTAAGGTTTTGTGACAGTCACATGTAATGTGCTCCTGGGAGATCCAACAGGTAGAGTTGTGTGCTCGTAACAGCGTGGATGATTTTACGAGGTTTTGTGACGCACATAATAAGTCCTGAGATTTCCACAGTATGGCCAATGATGATGAAGACATACAGGTGGTGGGCCTACATCTAGTATGAAAAAGGAATGGCTCTATAGAACTTCCTATGATGAGTAGATTCAGACACTGATTGAGATAGCTGTAGCAGTGACGATGACGATAATTTGAGGATGATGATTCGCTGATGATGATCCAGAGAAGAAGACTTTTGCTAGCGGATCTATGTCGAGAAATACCTTCCTAGTTAACCGAGAGTGTTGATGTATATGTAACTTCGGAATGTTTTTCACCCATGTATTTCATCTATGTATATTGTACTCCTATAGAGATGTTATTATTCCTCTATATAGAAGTGTTTGTATTCCTATAGAGATGTTATTATTCCTCTATACGAAATTGTCATCATTTATATTGAAGTGTTGTAACTTATACTTGAAGGGTTATTAGACCACCATATTGGGGGTCGGCCATGTGGTTCAAAGGGTTATTAGACCACCCTATTGGGTGTCGGTCCAGTCATCATTATGTTATGTGGTTAAGTTAAGGCCGACCTAGTAAAGGGTATTAGGCAAGTCAAGTCATGTATAAATAGAGCGTGGGAGGCACTCTATTTGATCATTATATTCTCACACACACTCTTTGGAGAGTGGGGCACTTGTGGAGGAAGAGAAGCTGCTGCTAGGAGATGTCTATCTCTTATGTTTGGGTTGTATCATTTCTCTATCTATCTCAGAGGAAGTTATTGGGGTTTTTCACCTTTATGGTTTTCCCCAAGTAAACTTTGTGTCTCTTGTGTGCTTGCATTATTGTGTCCATGATTGATCTACTGTAGATATGTTGTACATGTTTTTATCTCAGTTAAGATCCTATATTAGATTGAAGTAAATTCTGAAAAACTAACAAAACTTTGCAGTTTTCAATTTCTAAGTTTACCAGGCTGATCAAATCATCAAGGCGCATCTTTCTATCTTTCAGAAATTTAAAATTCACATTTTGAATTTTTAGGGTTTCTCTGACAAACCCTAATTTGGGACTAGATCCAGTTTTCAGCAAATCAAGTGGTAAGACCTAAATCTTTTCTATTTCCATTTGAAGTACTCTTTAAGATGTCTCACCACACCAAGCTTGAAGATAATCTTGAAGGGGATGATAAATTCCGAGCATGGAAGTATAGGATTGGGTTAATCCTGGAAGAAAATGAATTGGATACTTACATAATTTCTGATTTCCCTATCCCATAGGGAGAAGAGGCTAAATCCCTTCACAAGAAGAACTTGGTCAAGGAAAATAGGATCATTGTTGATTCTATCAAGGACCATCTCATTCCACATGTGTCATCTCTGAAGACACCCAAGGAGATGTTTGATTCCCTAACCAAGCTATGTGAAGGGAAGAACATAAATTGAAAGATGACTCTACAGAACTAATTGAAAGGGCTAAAGCTTCAGAATGGAGAGACCATTCAATCCTATTTGTCTAAGGTCTCTCAGAGCAAGGAACAACTCAAAGTTGTGGATTAAGTAATGGATAATGGTTAAGTTGTTCTGACCACTTTGAATGGACTACCTAGGTCATGGGATTCCTTTATCCAAGGAATCTTTGCAAGAAAGAAACTGATCTCCTTCAGTAGACTATGGGAGGAATGCTCTCAAGAAGAAGCTAGGCTTGTGGCCTGAGAAGAAAAATATGGGGAATGAAGATCAAGCTCTCATAGCACATACCAAGAAAGGTAAGTTCAAGAAGGAGTCATCTCATAACAGAAGACCTTCATACCACCATCACCATAAGGATAAGAAAGATCTCAGATGCTTCACATACAATGAGAAGGGACACTTTGCTGCAGATTGTCCTAAGAACAAAAAGAATAACAACAAAAAATCCAGCAAGAAGAAGAAAGTCAACAAGAAGAGGTATCATGCTCATGCTACTAAGGATGATGAACCTCCCAAGAAAAAGGCTAGAGAAGAAAGTGTTCTCATCAAGCGAAGATGAATATGTTCTAATCTCTGCTCTCACAGATACTATCTCTCATGGATGTAATGACTGGCTTATTGATAGTGGGGCTTCCAAACACATGACTGGGTTTAAAGAATCTTTTATAAATATATCTGAACATGAATCACCCCATAAGGTGAAACTTGGGGATGATTATCGATATCCTATCAAAGGAATTGGTGAAGCCTCCTACAACCTAGACTCCGAAAAGTCCTTGAAGATGAAAGAAGTACTATATGTACCTGGGCTCAAGAAGAACCTACTTTCCATATTTGCATTGGATGCAAAAGGCATGAGGGTTGCATTTGTAGATGGCCAAGTCCTAATGTGGCCAAAGGATAAAACCATACATGATGTAGTGGTGATTGGAGAGAAAGAGGGAGGATTGTACAAATTGAAAGGACAACCTGAACATACCATGGTACATGAATCCATGGAGCCAAGTGAAATTTGGCATAGAAGGCTTGCTCATGTGCACTATAGAGCACAACCAATTGCAAGCAAAGATGTAGAAGGTCTTCCTAAAATCAAGTCAAAGTATGAAGGTGTTTGCAAAAGATGTGCAAAAGGAAAGAACATTAAGAAGGAATTTCCAAGCAGTGAAAGCAAAGCAAAAGGAATCTTGGAAATTATCCACTTTGATGTATGCAGTCCGATGTCATCCATTTCTCTGAGTGGGTATGTATACTATGTCTCTTTCATTGGTGATTTCTCTAGGAAGACTTGGTTCTACCTCTTGAAGAACATAGATGAAGCATTTGATAAGTTCAAGGAATTCAAAGCCTTGATAGAAAATCAAACTAATAAGAATATCAAGACTTTCAGATCTGACAATGGTGGAGAATTCACTTCAGGTGATTTCAAGAAGCTATGTAGTGATTTACGGATTAAGAGGGAGTTGACTATTCCCTACAATCCACAATAGAATGGGGTTGTAGAAAGAAAAAATAGAACAATCATGGAAGCAGCACGGACAATGTTGCATGACCAGGATCTGCCTATTCATCTATTGGAAGAAGCAGTTAGGACAGCTGTATATGTGCAGAACAGAACACCTCACAAGATATTGGACAACAAGACACTAGAACAGGTCTTCTCTGGTAAAAGACCTGAAGTCAGCCATCTCAGAATATTTGGTTGTCCAGTTTATACACATGTTCCAAAAGAAAAGAGGACAAAGCTAGATCCTTCAAGAAAGAAGGGTATCTTTGTGAGATACAGTGAAAGCTCGAAGGCTTACAGAATATACTTTCCAGGGTTCAAGAAGATTGATGTCAGTAGGGATGTAACATTTGACGAAGACTCAGCTTTCATCAAGTCAAGAAAGACACATGTTGAAGATCTTGAAGAACCAAAGGAAACCAGATTTCAAGACACCACCATGAATGAAGCAACTCCAGAAGCAAATCGTGATGTTGAAGACCCAGAAATACCTGTAGCTCCACCCTGTGAGAAGAACTCTCACAAGAGGAAACTTGCATGGGCTAGAGAGCTCATTTAAGATGCAGAAAGGTATGACATTCAAGAAGAAGAACACAGAGAAAGGAAGAGGACTAGATCGCATACCAGTTATGTTTCCTTACTCTGTGACATTATGAACAAAGAACCTTCCAGTTATGAAGAAGCAGTGGAAAAGAAAGAATGGAAGGATTCCATGGTCGAGGAATATCAGTCGATCATGAATAATGATGTTTGGAATGTAATACCAAGACCTGAAGGGAAGTCCATTGTGACTTACAAGTGGATCTACAAGATCAAGCATGCTGCAGATGGCAGCATAGAGAAATATAAAGTGAGATTGGTAGCTCGTGGCTTCTCCCAGAAAGAGGGGATAGACTATGAAGAAACTTTTGCTCCTGTAGCCAGGTACACTTCCATCATATCAGTACTTGCTCTAGCTACAGTGATGAAATGGAAGATACACAAAATGAATGTCAATATAGCTTTCTTGAATGGTGTAGTCGAGGAGGAAGTGTATGTGGAGTAGCCACTTTGTTTTGAGACACGTGACAGAGAGTCATATGTATTCAGGTTGAAGAAATCCTTGTATGGATTAAAGCAAGCTTCTAGGACTTGGTATGGTAGGATGGATAGCTTTTTATCCAGTTTGGGCTTTACCAAAAGTAAAGCAGATTCCAACCTTTACTACAAGGTTGAGGAAGGCAATCCAGTGATACTACTTCTGTATGTGGATGACCTGTTTGTTACAGGAGAATATAGTTTGATTGTTGATACCAAGAGGAAGCTTGTTGCCGAGTTTGAGATGAAGTACTTTGGGATGATGCACTATTTTATAGGCATGGAAGTGTGGTAGAGTGCAGATGGGATCTTCCTTGGACAAGGGAAGTATGCAGTAGAGATCCTGAAGAGGTTCGGGATGATGGACTACAAGGCCATGGCCACACCTATGGCTTCAAACCTGAAGCTTCTGTCTGATGTTTCATCTGAGTAGGTTGATGTCACTATGTATTGTCAGATGATTTGCTCCAAATGTACATGACAAATACGAAACCAGATATTTTCTTTGCAGTGAACACATTGAGCCAGTTCCTGACAGATCCAAGGAGTGTTCACCTGATTGCTGTAAAGCATATTCTGAGGTACTTGAAGGGTAAAGTTGACTATGGGATAAAATATGATGCGAATCAAAAGTTTAACCTGCAGGGTTATGTTGATTCAGACTGGGCAGGTAGTGTTGCAGGTAGGAAGAGCACTTCTGGGTACTGCTTCAGTATGGGATCAGGTGTGATCTCTTGGTTTAGCAGGAAGCAACCATTCATAGCACTGAGTACAACCGAAGTAGAGTATGTTGGAGCTTGTTTGGCTAATTACGAGGCAGTATGGATGAGGAAGACACTGTCTGATTTATTTGATCTCCCGTTGGAGGCTACTGGTATCTTTTGTGACAACCAGAGTTTTGTAAAGCTGTCTGAGAACCCGATGTTCCACGACAAGTCGAATCACATTGAGATCAAATATCACTATATCAAGGATATGGTGTAGAGAGGAGCAGTGAAGCTCATGTATGTTGCGACGAATGAGCAAGTTGTAGATGTGCTGACGAAACCACTAGCCAGAGTGAATTTCGAGTACTTCAGAGAGAGGCTTGGTGTTCTTCAGATTAACGACACTTCGAGGAAGAAGTGATGGACACATTTGTTGGAGCCATTCCAAGCATGTTGAGAAGAGGATCCCTCACATGGATGTGGATGTAAGCGTTGGATGATGAGCATCAGGACCATGCTCCAGTTACTGCTATGTATATGCATCATGTTGGATGCTTGTTATGATCAGTTGGATCATGTATATGTATATGCATCATGTTGGATGCTTGTTATGATCAGCTGGATCATGTATATGTATATGCATGATGTTGGATGCTTGTTGTGATCAGATGGATCATTTATTTGTGTATATATCAGGTGGATACATTGTATGATTAGGTAGATCATGTATGATGATATGTATCAGGTAGATACTTGGTATGCATCAGGTGGATGCACAGTATGATCAGGATGATCATGGATGGCGATCTTTAGGATGTTGCTCCAAATGATATGTATCAGGATGATGCTATGATGGTGATCAAGATGATCATGTGTTGATGTACATCAAGATGATGTATGGCAAGTATCAGGATGATACTCTGTGGCCGTGGACAAGTTGTGTAGATGAGCATGTAAGTAGACTTGGGAGATCCGATAGGTAGAGCTTTGTGCTCGTAACATCCTGGGATGCTCTTTTGAGGCATTGCTCTGGAGGACATATAAGTAGAACTAGGAGATCCGACAGGTAGAGATGTGTGCTCGTAACAGCTTGGGATGCTCTTTTGAGGCATTGTCCTATGGCATATAAGTAGACCTGGGAAATCCGATAGGTTGGGCTGTGTGCCCGTAATAAGTCCTGGGATTCTCTTTCGAGGCATTTCCATGACCACATGTAATACGTCCTGGAGATCTGGATAGGTTTTTCTAGTCACGTAAAAGGCCTCGAATGCTCTTTAGAGTTCTTGCTAGTCAAGACATTCTTTTAAGGTTTTGTGGTGGGGGTCACATGTAATACATCCTGGACATCCAGACAGGTTGTGCTAGTCACATAAAAGGCCTCGGATGCTCTTTAGAGTTATTGCTAGTCAAGACATGCTTTTAAGGTTTTGTGACAGTCACATGTAAGTGGACCTGGGAGATCTTCTCGGCCGTGCTTATGCACATAAATGGTCCTTGGATACTCTTTCGAGGCATTTTGATGCACGTAATAAGTCCTGATGATTCCATAGTATGGCCAGTGATGATACCTACAAGTTGTGGGCTTACATACAGTATGCAAAAGGACTATCTCTATAGAACTTCCTATGAGGAGTAGATTGGAGATTGATTGAGATAGCAGCAGCTGTGACAATGACAATGATCTAATCCAGTGACAATGATCCAGAGAAGAAGACTTGTGCTAGCAGATCTGTGTCAAGAAATATCTTCCTAGTTAAGAGGGAGTGTTGATGTATATTTAACTTCAGAATGTATTTCACCTATGTATATTGTACTCCTATAGAGATGTTATTATTCTTCTATACGGAATTGTCATCATTTGTATTGACAAGTGTCACAAGTGTCGTAACTTGCTGTGATGGGTTATTATACCACCAAGTGTGGGGTAGGCCCGGATTAATGTAACCATGGGTTATTAGACTCTTCTAGAGAAGTCGGCCCTGCTAGTGTAATAGGAAAGTTAGGACAAGTATAAATAGAGAGCAGGAGATCTCTATTTGTTCATATCATTATTCACTTCTACACTACTCGGAAAGTGGCGCACTATTGGAGGAGGAGGTTCAGATGCTAAGAAGACTATCTCTTGTACTTTGGTTGTATCATTGCTCTTTCTATCTATGAGGAAGTTGTGGGGTTTTTCACCTTTATGTTTTTCCCAGTGAAACTCTGTGTGTCTATTGTCTCATGCGATTGCTTGGTGTGATTGATATGCATTGTTATACTTGATATGTTGTACATGTTATTCTCTCAGTAAAGATCCTAGAGTATATTTAATTAATGCTCAAAAGTTAACATTCCTAGAGTCTATAATACAGTCTGCCATTCATTTGGACATTGTTCCACCATCAAGCATTCTTCCACCTTCACTTCGAGCTCGTTAAAAACAGTAAGGAGGCTACGAGCATTTCTTCCATCTTCACTTCGAGTTCGTTAAAAACAGTAAGGAAGTTATGATCATTTTTTTGTATCTCCTTTGAGCTCGTTAAAAACATTAAGGAGGTCACAAGTTTACTTATCCGGGCTCCTTAAACCTTTATGAAAAATATTGTTATAGAGTTATTTCACGCTCTTGTTAGACTCTTTAAATATGACAATATTGTCAAGCATACTTGCTCTCTTCAAGCTCATTAAAGGAATTGAACGTCCATCCTCTTAGGTATAAGTTTAACCCTTTTCTGGACCTTTGCGGATTACTTATGAAAAAGGAATACTCTAGTCATATGTGGCTAGAAGAGTTCTCCTCTCATTGTTTTAAACTTTTTCGGGGGAGGGGACCAACTGTACAAAAAAGGACTTTTGGAACCTCTCTTTAGGGTTTTCAAGCTCTCTAAATATGAAAACACCAAGCAAGCACTCACCTACTCGGGCTCGATGTGAAATCCACGAGAGGGTAAATAGAGGATTGTTTAAGTTTTTCAGACTCTATAAACAGGACAACATCGGTGAGCATTAACCTACTTGGGCTCGATATTAAAATCCATGAGTAGGTGTATGGAGTTATTTTTTAAGTTTTTCAAACTCCTTAAAATTGAAAACATTGGCAAGAACGAATCTCAGCTTGATATTAAAATCCAAAGATTAGTATTATAGAGTATTCTTCTATCTCTTCTTCGAACTCTGTAAACAATGAAGAAGGTTCTGAGTCTTCCTCCCAGCGGCTCGTTAAACTCTTTACATGGTTGGACCTATTGATTTTTCTTTTCTTCTTGGACTCATTAAAACAAAAAGAAGGATATTCTTTTATCAAAAAAGAATAAGGGATAAGAAGGGTGTATCACATCTTTTTAAGTTTCAAAGGTAGTTTCAGTCGGTCATGTCCTTGAACACAACACCTACTTGAGTCTTTCATGTCAGTTGGGTTTTAGTTTTCGACCTTAGGGTGCACCTGATCTCCAAGATTTTACTCCCCCAGTTGGTTATTCTTCCAACCATATGGAGGGTCTATCAATTCCTCCTACATTGCAGGCTTATATCACTTCCTCTTCATGTTGAAAAATGCCTAAGTCACTTTGTGTCGTGCTCACTATTCAAGGATATAGCCTCTGTCGGCCATTTTGTATTTACCTTGACTTCATGTGTCAGCCATCCTAGTGTCAGTTTGTTTCATCTTATTAATCGTCCTACTCCACATCAACTCATACCCGTGAGTGTTACTCATGTTGGATGATGGAGGATGCATTACAGCCTCCGTTCCAGCGGACTTCTTCCCATCGACTTCAGCTCATTATGCTCTGGGAACGAAGTTTAGATTTTTGGTTAGTACCTTGGGGATTGCACTCATTAGTTGCAGTTTCCCTCACTGTTGAATAATGGCAATACATCAATGTCTCTTATTCGACAAGTTCCTCAAGTGTTCGACTTCAAGTCTTCTTAATTCACACTTGTTGGATTGTACTAGGTACCTTGGGCCCCATTATCATTATCAATGGAAGCCCTCGCGTTTGTTAATGGTATACATCAATGACCAGTAATCAAACGATACCTCCCATGTTCGACTTCAGCTCATTTATTCACATGGATAGGGTTTGTACCTTGGGTTTTTTTGGTTGAAGACCTTGGGACTCTGATAGCATCACCATATTTCTGTTATCGCCCAAGCTGTGCAAGACTGAGCCTCACTCATTTTGGCTCTTCATGAGACATAGATCCAGCTAGTTGTTATGAATTTGATCTCTATTTTGACATGGATCCACACTTGTATTTCAGTGGCCATGCTCTATATATACATCTCCTAGTTATGTATCGGAGATCATGTTACACATCTATATGATATCAAGATTGTAATTGCTTGTTGACCTTGATCATTGTTTCAGGTGTTTTTTGTGACTTGGTTATGCGGTTTCTTGCTCCTTGTTGCTTAGTTTTGCAACCAAGCTTGTGCAATGGGCACCTATCAACAATGTGATAGCAGTTTCAATATAGAAAGTAAAAATGATTATGAATTAAATCTAAATCTAAACTAACATGTGCATGTAACAATAAACTTGAAAAGATTTAACAAAAAGAACAAGAAACGAAATAATAAATGACTTCTGTATTATAATACCTCAAATGGTGAGGATGTTTGGTGTTGAGCAGCTCCAAGGTTGAGATGCTCCAGGATCCAATGGTCTCTTCTCCAAGATTGCTAAAATGGTCAAAGAACTCAAGAGATATTTTGACAGCATGAGGATAGGATGATGGATGGATGGAAAGTGAGGAGCCCCTATCACCATTTTATAGTTTTTGGTGATGGGGAATACCATTGTGGTTTTGAGGAAACCAATGGTATTGACCAACATGGTTTAGGTACCTTTTTCCCTCTTTTTTCCTTTTTTGAATATTTTGAATATTTTTATTCCCTTTTAATATTTTTGGGAATTTTGGACCCTTTTTTAGGGTTTTTTGAGGAAAAATATATTTTGATGGGAAAAAAGGTGTATTATGGTCTTTTTGGTGACCTTTTGATGGCTTTAGAGGCTCAAATGGTGGAAAAGTGTACAAATGGGTCATGTGAGTAAGGGAATGAGCTAGTGAGCACTTTTTGGGTGTTAACAGATTGCCCCCTGATGTGTGAGGGTAGGATCTCATCGTATGGCCGATAGACATCATAGTTCTTTTGTCTACTTCCTGGGGTTTGGAGTGGAGAAGAGACTGGTTGGAGACTGGAGCAACGGCCCCTTGGAAGCTGCAAAAACTGAAAAATATTACATGGCCTCAAAATGAATGAGGAATAATCTCTGACTATGGACGAGGTGGGAATACCCATGCTCGTATCAAGACATATACATAACAATTAGTCCCAAAAAGGGGGACCTGAATAATACATAAAAAATATGTTGGTACATCATAACGGTCCAAAAGGGGACACTATTCTGGGATGTACTCATGATCATAACATGACTGATCTCAATAACTGATACACTGGAAATACAACAACTGTTCTGAATAAGGTTTCAGAAGGGTTGATGAACTGCTGAAATTGAAGGTGTCCAACATTTGTAGGGACTCAACAACTGTGAGTCAACTCTGAGGAGTATATGTAACTGTATACTTGAGGGAGTATAAAATTTTGTGGTCCATCTTAACACTGTCGCCATGCACAATCCGGATATCTATAGGAAAATGTAACTGGTTGTTTCCATAAGTACACTCTCGAATGTGGAAGAGTTAGGTGGTATCCGGGGTCTTCAACAAATAACTGAAAGGATTAATACCCTGTGCGAGTCTCAACGATGCGATCAAGGTGTTGAAGTCGAGCATGTGAGAAACAACCATTTGGAGAGGCACTGAGGACTCTTGTCAAAATTATTCATAGGCACTCATCATAAATGGTGATGAGTCCAAGGCACAAGGACCTCTAGGTCTATCCTATGGAATAAATTTGGTTGACGTCGACAGACGGGGACCAGCAACTATCAAGGAAATGATGTTTCCTTGATAGGAGTGCGAGGTGTACAACCGAAGTGGGATAGTACTGATGGTAGGACTGACATACTATGGGAAATAACCGGGGTCATAGAGTGGGTGGACTCAAAATTCCTTTTCTTAGAGCATGATGACATGGTTGAACTGGTAGCATAGAAAACTGACTTGTAGGTGCGGGGATCATAGCTTTAAGGACTGAAGGGTATGTATTGTATATTGGAGTGACTCTGGGGAGACAAGATGATGGATGTTGTAGAGGGACTCTCAGGGGGACATACTGTAGAATACTCTGAACAAAGGCGACCAAAATGGGGAAGCTGCCATATGGTAGACATGGTTTGTTGTGGCGCCGAGAAGCACCATTGGGTCCTTCTTTGTATTTTTAATGAGCTCCAAGAAGGAATAAAAGTGTGCTCGTAAATGGTACTATCCTGTGGATTTTATGAGCCCAGGACTGTTTGTGCTCATGAGTGCTTTCATTTTTAAGGAGTCTGAAAACGATAAGAAGACTCTGCAGTGGTGGTGGAGTACCGTCCTCTGGATTTATACGAGCCCAGGATGGTAATTGCTCATGGTCACTTTCATGTTTAGAGAGTCTGAAAGCGGTAAGTGGACTCCATTGGTGTTCTTTTTCGTAAGTTAGTCTCCAAGGCCCGAAAAAGCATAAAATGATGCAAATGGAGAACTCTTTTAGCCGATGTGACTAGAGTATTCCTTTTTCATAATTAGTCTACAAGGTCCAGAAAAGGGGTAAACTTATACCAGGTAGACACCCTTTCAGATACGTTTAGCGAGCATGAAAGGAAGAAAGGTTGCTCAACGATCTTTTCATTGTTTTAGGAGTCATAAAAGAGCTTAACAGAAACTCCATAAGTGCCTTTTTTGTAAAGGAATTGCTTGGCCCGAAAAAGGGATAAAATTATACCAAACAAAAAGATATTTGTGAGAGCGAGGAATGATCTCAAGCATCATCATGAGCACGGAAAGATGAATCCAGCGATATAAAGATCGTGAAAAATGGGAACGACTGATGTGGTGTGCAAACCGACGCGATAAGTGGCATTTTGAAAAAATGCCCAAACACTATGGGGGTGAGGGCGAGAAATGGTCTCAAGCATCATCACGGGTGCGGAAAACTGAATTCGACGATAAAAAACTTGTCAACAACTGGCGATGGCCAATGTAGCATGCAAATCGAGGCGACAAGGGGCATGGGAAAAAATGCTCAAAAAAATTTGGAGGTGAGAACAAGAAATGATCTCAAGCATCATCACGAGTGCGTAAAACTGAATCCGGCAATATAAGACTCGTAAAAAATGGACGATGACCAATGTGATACGCAAACCAAGGCGACAAGTGGCATTTTGAAACCCAAAAAATTATGGGGGTGAGAGTGAGAAATGATCTCAAGCATCATCACGAGCATGGAAAACTGAATCCGAGGATATGAAACTTTTCAAAAACGGATGACGACCGATGTGGCATGCAAACCGAGCCGACGAGGGGGCATGTAAAAAATGCCCAAAAAATCTGGGCGTGAGAGCGAGAAATGATCTCAAGCATCATCACAAGCGCAGAAAACTGAATTTGGCAATGCAAGACTGGTTAAAAATGGACCACGGTTGATGTGGCATGCAAATCGAGGCAATGAGGGGCGGGTGAAAAAATGCTCAAAAAATATGGTGATGAGAGCGAGAAATGATCTCAAGCATTATCACATGTTCAGAAAACTGAATCCAATGGAATAAAAATCACCAATAAACTGACAACAGCCGATGTGGCACGTAATTCGAGGTGGTGTGAGGCATGAAAAAATGCACGAAAGTGTTTGGTGAGAGCGAGAAATGATCTCAAGCATCATCACGGGCACAAAAATATGAATCCGATGGTGCAAATGGTGCGAAAAATGGAGGTCATAAGGACTCCAGAATGGTCGAAGGAAATAACTTGTTTAGAAAATGGTTACAAATAAAGGTGAGCCCACTAAGCAAAGGATGCAATGGTGGGGAGAAATGATGGCCCACGGGGGAAAAATACTAGGTGTATCAAATCTAATCAAATATACAAGTGATATGTAACCTCAAAAAATGGTTGAGATCACGCATGTGAAAAAGTGAGCAGGGTTAATGAATTGCACCCATGCTATGTGCATGGGGTTTATGATTGTGGATCACATATGTGTTGGTTTGAACAATGGGGTCATTGAAATACTGAGATAGATGTGATGGGGAAGGTTCAAAATCATTGATCATGCCCCCTATCCCAGGGTCGAGGTAATCTATTATACCCCCTAACTCAGAGGTGTCAATGTGGTGCAGATGTTGTCTTAGAGATGAATCAATGGGGCATTGTGCAACTACTGGCGGGGGGGCATACCATGAGGTTGTGGGCCGTGGTGGCATACTGAAGTGATGATATGATGATGGGGGATTCCTATTGTGGGGTGGATTCCCCTAGTATCTCCAACGAGAATCACACTGATGATGAGTAGGCAAGCTTTTGGGCTGCCCCCATGTTGTGGTTTCCTCGCCGATTTGAAAGGGTGGAACATGTGTGTCAAAGGGATCAATGGAAGGGGCCGATCAGACAGAGGGGTATCCAGTAGAAATCGTGTAAATGGTGTTAATTTCTTCCGAGGAGGAAGATGGTGGGGGATGAATTTCCTCAATGAGAAGGGGGGATATCTCTAGGTCAACGTTATTCAACTCGTACAGTGCTACTTTGTAATCTAGGAGAATGGGGCAGTGATGTGAATAATGGCTGTAGATTTCGCATATTACACAAGGATGGTTTATGCTCAATGATTTATCACGATGTTGAGGGGGGAGTTCTTGTTTGACTAAGATTCTGGGTTCGATCCCCAGCAGAGTCGCCAGTTTTTGTTGTAGATATTTCTCCCTACGGATAGGTAGAAACTCTCTTAGGTTAAAGTAGACTTAACTGACTCTAAACTAAGACAAAAAGATAACAAATGCTACCTTGAATTCCTAGATCTAAGCAAATATTTCAAATATCACAGTGCTGGAAGAAATGAAAGACTCTGACTGACCTTTAAATTAATCACTCATCCCAGTTGTTGCTCCAATCTTCAAGTCCTCACGAATGAACCTCTAGAATGAACCAAGGTACAAGCAATATACAATCTTCTAGCAATATTGAAACATATGTTAGAATCTAAATCTATAGCAGAAACAAATCATATGATTGAAACAATATCAACATACATGATTTGGGAAACAAGACAAGGTATGTTCTATTACAAACTTGAAGTCACTTACAATGGTTGCTTGATGTCCAAGCCAACTCCCAGCTCCAAGTGCTTTCTCCTCTAGCTATCTCCACAAAGATTCAAGATCATAGGTTTGATGTCTCCAAGAGTCCTCCCTTTTTCTCATGGAAGGCCTCTCTCTTATAGTGTGTAGTAGGGTTAACCAACAAGAGAGAAGGATGGATCTTGGGAGTGTTTAGTGGATCAGACCCACTAATCTTAGAAATTGAGTTAGGATCAAATCAAGGATACCAATCCTCAAAAATCTCTCGAAGATCAAGATTCCACAAGCCATGGAAAAAAGGCTAAAAAGGAGTATTGCACCTCTTCAACTGAGCATAGCGCAGTAGTACTGCGTGGCAGAGAATGAGCATAGCGCGATAGTGGGGACTACCACTCCCTTAAGCTTGAGGAAGGTGTGTTAGTGTAGGTATATGAAGTCTCAGCTGGGTTGATTCTTGACAGGACAGGTTTGTCTTCAAGGATCATTCATCATTTTTTTCTTCTGGGTGTTTTAAGCAGTAGGGGAAGTGTCGTCAAATATTTTTATGGTGAATATGTGACACTGTGAAATATGGAGGTATAACAAATGCCCCCTAAAGTGTCAAGTCAGAAGGGACTGATGGCTGAAAGACTTTACAAATACTATGTGGAGATAGCATCGACGAGAGAAGCAAGGAGCTGAAACAGAAACAAAATGTCAGATATACCATCGAGGCAGGCATCCCCATGCTCAGAAACAATTGACTCAAAGCATGGATGCTGACCAATGCAATGCAGATCCATGAGTACTGAGATGATGTAGACTGTAGACAAATCATGCCTACTATGAACAAGCATAGATCCATGAGACAGTAATGACACAGCCACGACCAATACAAAAGTGGATCTATGTAACAATATAAAGGACATCTCCATCGCAACCTGGACACAATCAAAGTACAAAGGTGTGTCCAGGGTCTTCTACTCAATCGCAAATGATACGAATCTAGCCATGTGATTACAAGGTGTTGAATTCAAACATGGTAGAAACCATTTGATTACCGGTCAATGATATGAACCGTTAACAAATGTGAATGAAATCACCAATGATGACAATGATCCCCAAGGTATCTATAGTACATTTCAACGAAATGTGAATTAATAAGTTGATGTCGAGCATTCGAGAGATCGTTTGATTAGAGGTAGATGATGTAAACCTACTTTCGAACACGAGGAAACCTGCCATTGAGGCATGCAGGTACCAAGGTACTAGTGGTTGATTCCTAAGTCTGATTCCCGGATAGTGATTTGGCGTCGACGGGAATAGACTTGTTGAAGGTGGGCCATAATGATTCCCACATCATCGATGTTGATGTATATGTAACCTCGGAATGTATTTCACCCATGTATTTCATATATGTATTTTGTACTCCTATAGGGATTGTATTATTTCTCTATACGAAAGTGTTTGTATTCCTATAGAGATGTTATTATTCCTCTATACAGAAGTGTCATCATTTTTATTGTAAGTGTCGTAACTTATACTTGATGGGTTATTACACCACCTTGTTGGGGTCGTCCATGTGGATCAAAGGCTTATTAAACCACCATATTGGGGGTCATCACAGTCAGCATTATGTTAAGTGGTTAAGTCGAGGCCAACCTAGTTGAGTAAAGGTCAAGTCAAGTTAGTGTATAAATAGAGAGTGTGTCTCTCTCATTTTACACATTCTATTCTCTCACTCACACTTGGGAGAGTGGCACACTTGTAGAGGAGGAAGCTCTGCTGCTAGAAGAAGACTATCTCTTTCATTCTGGTTGTATCATTGCTCTATCTATCTCTGGGGAAGTTATTGGGGTTTTTCACCTTTATGGTTTTCCCCAAGTAAACTCTGTGTCTCTTGTGTGCTTGCATTATTGTGTCCATGATTGATATGTTGTAGATTTGCTATACATGTTGTTCTCTCAGTTAATATCCTAGATCATATTGAAGTAAATTCTGAAAATTTAACATGGTATCAGAGCTAGCCTGAAAGAAGGCATGATATGGCATGTATGGCACTTGGTGCACTTACGATGCTAGTGCTTGATATAGCAAAAACCAGTCATCGTAGCACATTCGCTATAAATCCGTTTTGGGGAAGTTTTCGGATTTGAAACTTTTACAGGTCGAATATCAGATCCCCAAGTACCTTGTGTCCAAAGGAAAAACCTCGAATTCATTGTAATTTGTGATTTATGATCTATACAATATAGGGTTTCTACCTCTTCCAGATCTGAGTCAAAATCAGGTGACCTTGGGAAAAAGGTCATAACTTGGGATAGGAAGCTCCAAATGAAATTTAGTAAAAAGTGATAGGTAGTACACAGACTTTACTCTCTCAAGAAAAGTTTTTAGTGGCCGAAGTTCAACCAGGGACACGTGGCATGCCATACAAGTTCTCTCTCCTGTATTATCCCAGAAACAAGTCACGTTGCGACACTTGGCATAACCCTCTCTCAAAGAATCCAATTGAGGTCAAAACTATTAGGAGGGAAATACAATAGGTCGAGCTATCTCAGGAAAATGTTTCAAACCCTGTGGATCGAAAAGTTTGGAGTTACACTAGAAACAATCAAGTACATATTTCTGTCAAATTAGAATTATTTTTGAGCACCTTCATTCATGGCTTCCAGAATTTAGGGCTTCGGAGAAAGTTGGTATTTTTGTAATCGGAGACCACGGTTGAATGCTACTCATCAAAATCAAAATTTAGAGACCAAGATCAGAATTTGTGGTTTGGCAAAAGGCTGGGCTTGATCAGACCCTAGTTCGGGACTTTGATGAGAAAAGTGGAAAATTATGGCTTCTGCAAAAATGGGAATTTTTGAAATCTGTGAACACGGCTGGAAGCTCCTCATAAAAATAGAAGCTTAGAGATTTGGATCAAACCTTTTGATTGGGAAGAAGAATGGGCTTCATCAAACCCTAGTTCAAGGTCACGTCTAGTGAATCTGAGAGTTTCAAAGGCAAAATTGAGGAGTGAAACTTTGCAGTTTTCAAATTCTGAATATACCAGCTTGATCAGCTCATCAAGGCACATATTTCTATCCTTTCGGAAGTTTGAACTTTTGGGGTTTCTCTGAAAAACCCTAATCCAGCTCCAGCTCCAGTTCTTGAAAATCAAGTGGATTTGGTTAATCTTAGAAGAAGATGGATTGGTCACCTGCATAAGTGAAGAAGTTCATGTTTCAGAGGGAGATGAGGCTAAGGCCTTACATAAGAAGATTACAAGCAATCCCGATAGGTATGATTCATTGAGGTATGTTTCGATATTTGTTCATGATTAAGTTTATGGTATGTTTGTCTTCATGTTATTACGGTTAGTACAATCTTGATTTTAGATTTGTTGTATCACCTTAGCAAAATTATGAATGCATGATCAAAGATATTCATTGGTTAGGGTGTTGACACTTCTGATTGTACTAATGCATTATGGTGTTTTATGAGGTTTATGTTGTTTGCTAACATAAAAGGTACACCAAGAAAGACAAATCAGGTTCTACTTCAAGAAAATATGATCATGGTGACATGAAGACAAAGATTCATCCATCGGCATGGATCACATAGAAGATCTACTTTCGAGGTATGTATAACTTGGTTCTACAATGGTTAACCTATGAGACATGCAGGTTACTAGCACAAGTCACTGAAGAGAACCAGAAAACATTATGCGGGTATGTTAGACATAACTAGCTAGCATGCTAATCCAGGTATGTTTTTCCTATATCAAGCTAGAATCCTACCTTGTGTTAGGATCTTATACTATTGTGTTGTTGATAATGATTATTCATGAAGTCATATGTTTGAATAGTCATGGTTTTATGCATATTATGTTTCTTACCATAATTGATGATATGACTAACCAGAAGAATCATGAAGGTATAGGTTTGAGAAATCATGGTTTTTATGCATATTATATCTCTTATCTTGATTGATGATTTAACTAACCAGAAGAGTCCTATGATCAAATAAGAATATGTATGAGTAAAAGAAGACTTCCCTGAAACCTTGAATACTAATGTTTATTATCTGTGAATGATCATGACTATACATGTTTAAGATTATTGTGTTTTGATAGTATTAAGATTATACTAATAAATGTGTGATTATGTATGAGACCTCAAGGATAACACAATGATGATACTAATAAGCATGCATAGTGATTAAGGATGGATGTAAGTTCAAGGACAGGTAATCCAAGAAGCAAAGATCAAGAGGGAGCACACTCCAGTTGTTCCTGGAAGAAAGCAAAGGAGCATTCTCTGGTAGTTTCTGCAAGGATGCAGATATCCAGAGGGAGTTGACCATCCTTCTGCATTCCACAACAGAAAGGTATAGAAGAAGCTACTTCAGCAGCTCCTACAAGGAATCAAAGACTCAGAGGGAGTCCACCCAACAAACAAACAAAGATAAGTATTTTAATTCCCATTCCTTACATACTTGTTTGTTTAATTAATATTATTCAATGATGTATATGCTTATGTTCCTAGATTTAGGATGTGTATTATGCATATTAGAATGATTGCATCAATGAACAACTTACTACTAATATGCATTTGATGGGTAAGTGGCCTATCACTGTACAACATTTCATTGCTACTTATGTAGAATGAAACCTCTTTGCTGACATGTTAGGAGTTGTGCACACTCTTAACAATGTTCTGGTAGAGATTGGAAGGCATCTAGAAAGTTATGGAATATGGATAAATGTTGTATTGAAGCATTGGCTAAGATAATTGCATGACTGTATGACATATTTCTTTATGTGTAAGAATTTGTTCTAAAAACTATGAGATGTTTTCTAATCATGCAATTTAACTTGTTGTGTAGGAAAGCTCATATACCATCACCTACAAAAGAAGGACTACAAAATTTGTTCAGCAACAAAGTTATCTATTGAAAATATTGAAGATATTGGAGTTCCTAGGATCTGGGAAGAATGCCATGATCGAGGAATACCAGCCAATCATGAAGATGTTTGGGATGCAGTCCGAAGACCTGAAGGGGAGTCTGTAGTGACTTCCACGAGGATCTACAAGATCAGCATGTTGCAGTGATGAAGAGGAAGATACACTTTCCTGAATGGTGTAGTTGAAGAAGAAGTGTATGTGGTGCAACCACTTGGTTCTGAGACACATGACAGGGAGTCATATATGTGCAGAACTTGGTATGGTAGGATAGACAGCTTTCTATCCAGTTTTGGCTTTACCAAGAGTAAAGCGGATTCCAACCTTTACTACAAGGTTGGGGAAGGCAATCCAGTGATACTACTTTTGTATGCAGATAACCTGTTTGTTACAGGTGAAGATAGATTGATTGTCGACACGCAACAGAAGCTTGCTGCCTAGTTCGAGATGAAGAACTTGGGGATGATGCACTGTTTGTTTTTGGCATGGAGGTGTGGCAGAGTGCAGATGGAATATTCCTTGGACAAGGGAAGTATGCAGTCGAGATCCTGAAGAGGTTCGGGATGATAGATTGCAAGGCCATGGCCACACCTATGGCATCAAATCTTAAGCTTCTTTGTGATGCTTCATCTGAGCCGGTTGATGTCTCTATGTATCATCAGATGATTGGGTCCTTGATGTACCTGATGAACATGATACCATATATTTGCTTTGCGGTGAACACATTGAGCCAGTTCCTGACGGATCCGAGGAGTGTTCACCTAGTTGTTGTAAAGCATGTTCTGAGGTTCCTAAAGGGTATAGTGGATTATGAGCTCAAGTATGATGCAAATCAAAAGTTTAACCTGCAGGGTTATGTTGATTCAAATTGGGCATGCAGTGATACAAATAGGAAGAGCACTTCTGGGTGTTGCTTCAATATGGGATCAGGTGTGATCTCTTGGTTTAGCAGGAAGCAGTCCTGCGTAGCACTGAGTACAGTCGAAGCAGAGTATGTTGCGACGAATGAGCAGGTTGCAGATGTATTGACCAAGTTGTTAGCCAGAGTGCAGTTTGAGTACTTCAAAGAGAGGCTTGGTGCACTTTAGATCAAGGTTCCTTCCAAAGGGATGTGATGAGTCCGGAAGATGCAGATGCACATGATATTTTTTGACATGGTTGATATGTTCTCCCTTGGTCGTGATGTAATTGCTAAGCCATTTTTCACATGGTGGTAGCTATGTTCTCCCATGGTGAAAAAGTAAGGTTTGGAGGCTTCCCCGAATGGTGGTAGATGTGTTCTCCCATGTTGATGGTGTAAGTGTTGGATGATGTGCATCTAGGCTGTGCTTTGTGGACGATGAGATGATTTGAAGAGGACAATGCAATGATGATCAAGAGGATCATGGATGATGAGTATCAGGATGATGCTCCAGTTACTACTTTGTATATGTATATATGCATCATGTTCGATGCTTGTTATGATCATTTGGATCATTTATATATATATGCATCATGTTGGATGCTGGATATGATCATTTGAATCATTTATGTATGTATGCATCATGTTGGATGTTGGATATGATCAGTTGGATCATTTGCATGTATTTTGTATATGCATCATGTTGGATGCTTTGACCATGTATCTATATATGTATCAGGTGGATACTGAGATCATGTATGTTGATATGTATTAGGTGGATACATTGTGTGGATCATGTATCTGTGTATGTATCAGGTGGATATATTGTATGATCAGGTAGATCATGTATGATAATATGTATTAGGTAGATACTTGGTATGCATTAGGTGGATGCATTGTATGATCAGGATGATCGTGGATGACGAGCTTCTCCAGATGACATGCATCAGGATAATGCAGTGATGATGATTAGGATGATCATATGTACATTGGGATGATGTTTGGTGAGTATCAAGATGATACTTTGTGGCCGTGGATTAGGTTGTGCAGATGAGCATGTTTGGGAGATCCTATAGATCGGAGTTGTGTACCCATAACAGCCTGGGATGCTCTTTTGAGACATTGCTCTGGGAGGGAATGTAATTTGTGCCCTGGGAGTTCTTCAGGTCAAAGTTGTGTACCCGTAACATCCTGAGATGCTCTTGTGAGGTTTTTTCCTATGGCATGTAATTTGCTCCTGGGAGATATGGATAGGATGAAAAAGGCCTCAGATGCTTCAAGCAGGTTTTTCCATGACCACATGTAATTTGCTCTTGGGAGATATGGACAGGATGAAAAAGGCCTCAGATGCTTTAGCCCAGTTTTGTGGTGGACCACATGTAATGTGCTCATGGGAGATCCGGCAAGTAGAATTGTGTGCTCGTAACGGCCTGGGATGCTTTAGCCATGTTTTGTGGTGAGATCACATGTAATGTGCTCCTGTGAGATCCGATAGGTAGAGTTGTGTGCTCGTAACAGCCTAGGATGCTTCAAGCAGGTTTTGTGATGGGTCACATGTAATGTGCTCTTGGGAGATCCGACAGGTAGAGCTCTATGCTCATAATAGCCTGGGATGCTGCAGCCAATTTTTATGAAGCACGTAATAAGTCCTGAGGATTCCACAGTATGGCCAGTGATGACGAAGACTTGTAGGTGGTGGGCCTACATCTAGTATTAAAAAGGACTAGCTCTGTAGAACTTCCTATGATGAGTAGATTCAGACATTGATTGAGATAGCAGTAGCAATGACGATGATGATGACTCGATGACGATTATCCAGTGACGATGATCCAAAAAAGATGACTTGTGCTAGAATACCTATGTCAAGAAATACCTTCCTAGTTAAGAGGGAGTGTTGATGTATATGTAACTTCGGAATGTATTTCACCCATGTATTTCATATATTTATTTTGTACTCCTATAGAGATGGTATTATTCCTCTATACGAAAGTGTTTGTATTCCTATAGAGATGTTATTATTCCTCTATACGGAAGTGTCGTCATTTTTATTGTAAGTGTCATAACTTATACCTGATGGGTTATTAGACCACCTTGTTGGGGTCGGCGCTATATAAGTCATGTGGGTTGAAGGGTTATTAGACCACCCTATTGGGTGTCAGCCCAGTCATCTTTGTGTTATGTGGTTAAGTTGAGTCTGACCTAGTAAAGGTTATTAGGCAAGTCAAGTCAAGTATAAATAGAGTGCGGGAGGCACTCTATTTAATCATTCTATTCTGTCACACACTCTTTGGAGAGTGGCGCACTTGTGGAGGAGGAGAAGCTACTGCTAGGAGATGTCTATCTCTTATGCTTGGGTTGTATCATTGCTCTATCTTTCTCTAAGGAAGTTATTGGGGTTTTTCACCTTTATGTTTTTCCCCAAGTAAACTCTATGTCTCTTGTGTGCTTGCATTATTGTGTCCATGATTGATATGTTGTAGATATGATGTACATGTTTTTCTCTCAGTTAAGATCCTAGATCAGATTGAAGTAAATTCTGAAAAATTAACAATAGGTGATCCAAGGCTTGTAAAGCAAAGAAGGAAACCTATGGAGTAGCAAGGAAATGCACAATACAAATAAGTATTCAATTTCATTTATTTCTTGCTTGTAATAATGAAGATTTCAGGTATAAGTTGTCTAACAACTAGGCTGATACACTATTGGAAACCTTGGTCATTGTAGGAAGTAAGGAACCTGAAAGAACTATAAATTCCTGGTAAACCCAGAGAGTAACTGATTGGAGCTATAAATGCTTGGTAAAGCCAAGGAGTAACTGGTTGGGTGCTATAAAATTCTTGGTAAATTCAGAGAATAGTTGGTGGGAACATTAACCACTTGATGTTGTGGAGTAGCCGATGTACTGGCCAAACATTCCTTAATTAATTGATAAAACCCATTCGACGTACTAGCCTGGCATTTCCTATTTGAATGGTTGTGGAGTAGCCTGCATGCTATCCCAACACTCATTATTGCATCCACGGGAAATCCAAGGCTTGTAAAGCAAAGAAGGATCATGTGGGATAAAGTGAAGACATCTAATGCAGATAAGTATTTGGTTATCTTTTAGCTTCTTGCTTATTTAATATGAATATATGTGTGTATATGATTCGATTATGATTTCCTAAATTCTCGTTTGGGGATAAACCCTATGAAAATAAACTAAGCATGTGAATTGATTCAATGTTTGGGTGTAGGTATTGTTGAAAGCAAGGACTATGAAGGCATCATAGGAATGCATATGGACATATGACCGTCCTAAAAGAGCTCAATATGAGCAGTAATAAAAAGATGGTGCTAGTGAGCATGAGTGGGTCCTAGAAACCAAAGGTTCTGTAAGCAGAATGGGAAGGGGTACCCAAGTTGAAAAGCATTAGACAGACCTCAGACACTAAGTGTCATAGCCAATAAAGGGCAATTCAAGCATTCACATTAAAGTGAAAGAGACTAAGGAGCATGAAACCACAGTGATAGCATAGCTTCGTAATAAAACAAGAATAAGAGAGAGAAACTCTTACTCTTCTCTTTCCTTTTTATTGATGCATTTATAAAATAAAGAATTGTTGAATGCATGTCATGACTAGAATAAGAATGTGTTTATTTGCTTGAATTAAATTATGAATGCTAAAATAGTTGTTTCACTGTGAAAGGATGAACATGAAAGAGATCATGTGTATGTTGGGGAAGCATGAAAAAAAAATTGGAAGTCGCATGAGGGAAGCATTGACGTTCCATGTCAATTGGGAAATAATTGACTAATTTTAATGTTTATATTATGCTTGTCCTAACAAGGAGTTTCCATGATAAATTTCATAGGGAGAAAATTGAAAGTAGTTTGTTTTGGCTAGAAATCTTCCTCATATAGTTTCCAGGACAGCAAGAAAGATGGCATACATGAAATTCCAGACTTGTAGATCAGCTGGAAGGTAAATAAAGGGAAGGGTTTGCTATGGAACAATTCCCACTTATAGAGCTCGAAGATTGAAGCTAGCATGAGCAGCTTGTTGAAGCCAAAGTGCTTGTTCCTGAATGTTCAAAGTAAAAAGATGAAATGCAGGACAGACTTGCCATATTTTGTGAATTTTGGTCATGACTAAAGCATGTATGTATTCCTAAGTAATTGGAACACCGAGGACGGTGTTATTCCAAGGGAAGGGGATTGTCACGTCCCCACTTTGACCCTTGTAATATTTTGGGTTATAATCTAAATATTGTATGCATATCATGTATGTTTACTAGTGTGGAGCTCAAAGCCAAGGCCCCGCTAGTGAACACTTGACCTTGAAGGGGAAAGTATGTTGGTATTATTTAACCCATGTGCTAGTGAGCCATGGAAATTGTAAATATGCATTTTAATATAAATACCCAAAACTAGCTATGCAATGTGACAAGAGATTGGGGCATGATATTACAAGGAATTAGGAGGGAAATATTCAAACCCTTGAGCCGATGAAGTCAATCCAAGTGTTAATGAGAGAACCCATCAACCATCAACTACCCATGTTGACTTTTGTACCCAACCATTGATTTCTCTGAAGAGTTGGGTGAAGTAGTTAATGCCTTGGGGATTGAGGAGGTATGGATGTACAAATTTGATTATGGGCAAGCCACCCTCATGGAAAATTGTGCTTCTCTTTCTTGGGCAATAAAACACCCACAAATTGCCTTCCCAAGCCATTATTCATGATTAGACTTCACTCTCTCACATTTTTTGAACTTCCTAGGCATTTTCCAGCCACGTTTTTATGGTTCTCTGGGTATTCTAGCTGGGAAGAGGGCGTTTTTGTGTTGCGGACCTATTGGGAGCTGCATGGGCGTTTTTCTCCACTGATTTCCAGTGTTCTCCTCCCTTTTGGCATTGCTGGGAATTTGTTTTTGTGTTGCAGACTTGTTGGGAAAGAGAGAGCACGATTTGGGGGTTTGTAGATACCATTGCAGCTCTTTGAATGCCCACGGACGTTTTCTGAAAACGAAATTGCCTTCCCAGGGTTGTTGTCCCATTTCTCACTTTTTTTTTGGTTTCCCACGTTTTCCATTCATACCCAACACTGGGAATTTTGATGTTATGTGTATCCATGCCCAATTTATGAGTTTTTTGTGTGTAGGAAATTGTTGGGGTTGAAATGGGTTTCCATTGTTTTGGCTTGAGCTTGAGTGCAAGCATCCAGGGTTCAAATGTAGCTTGACAAACCCAACTGTGGACTGCCTTGGCTAAGATGAAATGGTTAATTGTCTATGTGTAAGCTTTAATGTCCCCTTTTCATTGTATATATCATGCCTAGTTCGGGGGTGGTCTCTGAGTGTTGAAATAATATAGGCTGGGTAGAGACCTATGGTTGGGAGGAAGGTTGCAGTGACATAGCTAGTTGTGTGGGATAGTTGCACAAAAAAAATAAGTGTTTTCTATCTATGTTTTTTTCCTCTGTAGTGTTTAAATTAAATGACTGTTATTGATATATTGAATGCATATGAAATTTTGTGTGTGGATGAGTTTATCTTCGTTGTGCATGTTTGTTGAATTTACATCCGCACGCATGGGTTTTTAATTGTATGAATCTAACGAATGGGCTTAGTTTATGTAAAAAGCCCCATAGATTGGAATCATGTTCCCTCCCTTGCCTTGGATGGATGGGTGGGTACGTGACAATATGATTCTTGCTTCCAAATGTTTCAAGGCAAACTCACCACCAGATGGCTTGAACCCTACATCATTGACACAATCTATGACAACGACACAGTCAGAATCACAACAATTGTTGAAACATAATTCCCCACGTTGGTGAATGGACATAGAGTCAAGCTATATAAGAAACCATAGTCCAGAGAGGAGTTCACACAAACACTCTATCAGAAAAATCTAATGCTGATAGAGAACATAGATATGCACTTATTATTTTTGAAAAAAAATATGAAAAGAAAAAGAGAAAAAAATATATATGTGAAAAAAAAGAGAAAAAAGAGAAAAAAAAATGAAAAAAAGAGAAAAAATATATATATGGGAAAAAAACTGATGAGAAAAAGATAAGAAAAACAAGAAAAAAAAACAGGCCAGCAGCCATGCAACTAAAATCAAATGGAAGCAAAGAACGCCAAATCAAGCAATAGAAAAGTCTCAGAAAAACTATAAGCGATCATGTGCAAAGAGTACAAGAGCAATATTCAGAAAATCAAAACTCAAATCAAGCGAGCCATTATAGAAATTCAACAAGAAAAAATACACAAATACAAAATCCAGCAAAGCAAAAATACAATCAAGTGAGCCAGGAGAAGAAAAAACAAGCAATATTCAGAAAATCAGAAGTAAAATCAAGTGAGCTAGTAGAAGAACCAACAACCAATATTCAGAAAATCAAAAGTCAAAATCAAGCGAGCTAGCACAAGAAATCAACAAGCAAAAAGAATAGAAATGCAAAATTCAGAGAATCATAAATCCAAACAAGCAAGCCAGAAGAAAAACCAAAAGGAAATATTCAACAAAATCAAAGGTCAAATGAAGCAAACAAGCAGAGGGAAATCATAAAAAAGCATAACTACTAATATGCCAAAAATAACTACAGACACAGAAAAAATATACTACGGAACCCCGCGAGTTGATGTATATGTAACTTCAGAATGTATTTCAAATATGTATATTGTACTCCTATAGAGATGGTATTATTCCTCTATACGAAAGTGTTTGTATTCCTATAGAGATGTTATTATTCCACTATACGGAAGTGTAGTCATTTATATTGTAAGTGTCGTAGCTTATACTTGATGGGTTATTAGACCACCTTGTTGGGGTCGGCCCTGTATAAGTCACGTGGGTCGAAGGGTTATTAGACCACCCTATTGGGGGTCGGCCATGTTGGTCAAAGGTTTATTAGACCACCGTTTTGGGTGTTGGCCTAGTCAGCATTATGTTATGTGGTTAAGTTAAGGCCGACCTAGTAAAGGTTATGAGGCAAGTCAAGTCAGGTATAAATAGAGTGCAGGAGGCACTCTATTTCATCATTCTATTCTCTCACACACTCTTTGGAGAGTGGCGCACTTGTGGAGGAGGAGAAGCTACTACTAGCAGATGTCTATCTCTTATTCTTGGGTTGTATCATTTCTCTATCTATCTCTGAGGAAGTTGTTGGGGTTTTTCACCTTTATGGTTTTCCCCAAGTAAACTCTATGTCTCTTGTGCACTTGCATTATTGTATCCATGATTGATATGCTGTAGATATGATGTACATGTTATTCTCTCGGTTAAGCTCCTAGATCAGATTGAACTAAATTCTGAAAAACTAACATGGCATCAGAGCTAGCCTGAAAGAAGGCATGGTATGGTATGTATGACACTTGTTGCACTTGCGATGCTAGGGCTTGATATAGAAAAAACAAGTCATCGTCGCACTTTCGCTATAACTTCATTTTGGAGAATTTTTTGGATCTGAAACTTTTACAGGATGAATATCAGATCCCCATGTACCTTGTGTCCAAAATACAACTTCTAATCCATTGTAATTTTTGTTTTATGATCTATACAATATAGGGTTTCGGCCTCTTCTAGATCTGATTCATAAATAGGTGACCTAGGAAAAAAGCTCATAACTTGGGCTAGGAAGCTCCAAATGAAATTTCGTAAACATTGACAGGTAGTGCACGGATTGTAATTTCTTAGGTAACATTTTCAGAGGCAGAAACTGAACCAGTGACATATTGCACGCCGTACAAGTTCGCTCTCCTTTTTTTATCCCATAAACAGGTCACATTACGACACTTGGACTAACTCTCTATCAGAGAATCCAATTGAGGTCAAACCTTCGGGGTTAGAAAGACGATAGGTCGGGATACCACAGGTAGATGTTTCAGACCCTATGGATTTGTAATTTCAAGGTGACACCAAAAACAATCAGGTGCATATTTCTATCAAAACAGAATTGGATTTTGAGAACCTTCATTCATGGCTCCGGGAATTAGGGTTTCAGAGAAAGTTGGAATTTTTGTAATCAGAGACCACGGCTGAATTCTACTCATCAAAATAAAAATTTAGAGACCAAGATCATATTTTCTGGTTGGGAAGAAGTCCGTGCTTGATCAGACCCTAGTTCGAGACTTTGATCGAAAAAGTGGAAAATTAGGGCTTCTGCAAAAATGGGAGTTTTTGAAATCTGTGACCATGGCTGGAAGCTCCTCAGAAAAATAGAAGCTTAGAGCTTTGGATCGAACCTTTTGATTGGGAAGAAGGGTGGGATTTATCAAACCCTAGTTCGGGGTCATGTCTAGCGAATCCAGAAGTTTCAAAGGCAAGTTTGAGGGGTGAAACTTTGCAGTTTTCAAATTCTGAGTATACCGGCTTGATCAGCTCATGAAGGCACATATTTCTATCCTTTCAGAAGTTTGAAATTCAAAGTTTGAATTTTTAGGGTTTTCTTGACAAACCCTAATCCAGCTCCAAATCCAGTTTCTGCTAATCAAGTGGATTGGGTTAGTCCTAGAAGAGAATGGATTGGTCACTTGCATAAGTGAAGAAGTTTCTATTTCAGAGGGAGATGAGGCTAAGGCCTTACAAGCAATCTCGACAAGTATGAATTATCCAAGTATGTTTCGAGATTTGTTCATGATTAAGTTTATGGTATGTTTGTCTTCATATTATTACGGTTAGTGCAATCTTGATTAAATCTAGACTTTTTGTATCACCTTAATAAAATTATGAATGCATGATAGAAGATATTCATTGATTAGGGTATTGACACTTATGCTTGTACTAATGCATTATGGTGTTGTATGAGGTTTATGCTGTCCGCTAACATGAAAGGTACACAAAGAAAGACAAATCATGTTCTAGTTCAAGAACATATGATCATGGTGACATGAAGACAAAGATTCATCCATTGTCATGGATCACTTAGATCTATTTACGAGGTATGTATAACTTGGTTCTATAATGGTTAACCCATGAGATATGCAGGTTACTAGCACAAGTCATTGAAGAGAACAAGAAGACATCATGTGGGTATGTTAGACATAACTATCTAACATACTAATCCAGGTATGTTTTTCCTATATCAAGTTAGAATCCTACCTTGTGATAGAATCTCTCATATAAGTATACATGGCATGATTGATAATGATTATTCATAGGTTTGAATAATCGTGGGTTTAGGCATACTATGTTTCTTACCTTAATTGATGATATGACTAGCTAGAAGAGTCATGAAAGTATAGATTTGAGTAATCATGGGTTTAGGCATATTATGTTTCTTACTTTAATTTATGATATGACTAACCATAAGAGTCCTTGAATACTAATGTTTATTATTTATGTTTGAAATGATCATGACTATACATGCTTAAGATTATTGTGTTTTGATAGTATTAAAATTATACTAATGAATGTGTGATTATGTATGAGACCTCGAGAATAACAAAATGATGATACTAATAAGCATGTATAGTGATTAAGGATGGATATAAGTTCAAAGATAGGTAATCCAGGAAGCAAAGATCAAGAGGGAGCACACTTTAGTATTTTCTGCAAGGATGCATATATTCAGAGGGAGTCGACCACTTCTCACAATCCACATCAGAATGGAAATGAAAAGATTCAAAGGGAGTCCACCCAACAACCAAGCAAAGATAAGTATTTGAATTGACATTTCTTACATATTTGTTTGTTTAAATAATGTTGTTGAATACTGTATATGCTTATGTTCCTAGACTTAGGTTGTGTATTATGCATATTAGAATAATTGCATTAATGAACAGTATACTACTAATATGCATGTGATGGGTAAGTAGCCTACGACACTGTACAACATTCCATTGCTACTTATCTAGAATGAAACCTATTTGCTGACATGTTGGGAGTAGTACAAACTCTTAACAATGTTCTGGTAGAGATTGGAAGGCATCTAGAAAGTTACAGGATATGGATGAATGTTGTATTGAAGCATTGGCTAAAATAATTGCATGACTGTATGACATATTTATTTTTGTGTAAGAATTTGTTCTGAAAACTATGAGGAGTTTCTAGTCATGAAATTTAACTTGTTTTGTAGGAAAGATCATATACAGGCACCTACAAAAGAAGGACTACAACATTTGTTTCAGTAGCAAAGTTATCTATTGAAGATATTGAATATATTGAAGTTCCCAGGATTTGGGAAGAATGCCATGATCGAGGATTACCAGTCGATCATGAAGAATGATGTTTGGGATGCAGTCCCAAGACCTGAAGGGAAGTCTGATGTGACTTCCAAAGGGATCTATAAGATCAAGCATGCTGTAGATGGTAGCATGGAGAAATACAAAAAGAGGTTTGTAGCTCGTGGCTTCTCCCAGAAAAAGGGATTGAGTATGAAGAGACTTCTACACCTATAGCTAGGCACACTTCCATCAGATCAGTACTTGCTCTGGCTACAGTGATGAAATGGAATATTCACCAGATGGATGTCAAGACAGCTTTCTTGAATGGTGTAGTCGAAGAAGAAGTGTATGTGGAGCAACCACTTGGTTTTGAGACACATGACGAGAAGTCATATATGTGCAGAACTTGGTATGGTAGGATAGACAACTTTCTATCCAGTTTGGGCTTTACCAAGAGGAAAGCAGATTCCAACCTTTACTACAAGGTTGAGGAAGGAAATCCAGTGATACTACTTTTGTATGTGGATAACCTATTTGTTATAGGTGAGGATAAATTGATTGCCGACACGCAACAGAAGCTTGCTACCGATTTCGAGTTAAAGAACATGTGGATGATGCACTACTTTCTAGGAATGGAGGTGTGGCAGAGTGCAAATGGAATCTTCCTTGGACAAGGGAAGTTTGTAGTAGAGATCATGAAGAGATTCAGGATCATGGACTGCAAGGCCATGGCCACACCTATGGCATCAAACTTGAAGCTTTTGTGTGATGCTTCATCTAATCTGGTTGATGTCACTATGCATCATCAGATGATTAAGTCCTTGATGTACCTGATGAACACGAGGCTAGATATTTGATTTGTGATGAACACATTGAGACAATTCCTGACAGATCCCA
Source organism: Larix kaempferi (assembly GCA_027924585.1). Lineage (NCBI taxonomy): Eukaryota > Viridiplantae > Streptophyta > Pinopsida > Pinales > Pinaceae > Larix > Larix kaempferi. The sequence goes on along the minus strand of BSBM01000858.1, from coordinate 648,664 downwards.
GAGGTGTTCGCCTGGTTGTTGTAAAGCATATTCTGAGGTACCTGAATGGTACAGTTGATTATGGGCTCAAGTAGGATGCTAATCAAAAGTTTAACCTGCAGGGTTATGTTGATTCAGATTAGGTAGGCAATGTTGCAGATAGGAAGAGCACTTCTAGGTGTTGCTTAAATATGGGATCAGGTGTGATCTCTTGGTTTAGCAGGAAGCAGTCCTGCATAGCACTGAGTATAGCTGAAGCAGAGTATGTTGCAGCTTGTTCAACTAGTTGTGGGGTAGTATGGCTTTGGAAGTTATTGTCTGAGTTATTTGATTTCCCGTTGGAGGCTTCTAGTATCTTTTGTGATAACTAGAGTTGTTTGAAGCTGTCTGAGAACTCGGTGTTCCAAAACAGGTCAAAACACATTGAGTTCAAATATCACTATATCAGGGATATCACGCAAAGAGGAGCAATGAAGCTCCTGTATGTTGCGACAGATGAGCAGATTGCAGATGTGCTGACGAAGCCACTAGCTAGAGTGAAGTTCAAGTACTTCAGAGAGAGGGTTGGTGTTCTTCAGATTGACGACACTTCAAGGAAGAAGTGTTGGACACATTTTCTGAAGCCATTCCAAGCATGGTGGAAGGAGGATCCTTCACATGGCTATGTATGTAAGTGTTGGATGATGAGCATCAGGATGATGTTCTTGTTTCTGCTCTATATGATCAACTGGATCATTTATGTATGTATGCATCATGTTGGATGCTGGATATGATCAGTTGGATCATTTATGTATGTATGCATAATGTTGGATGCTGGATATGATCAGTTGGATCATTTATGTATGTATGCATCATGTTGGATGCTGGATATGATCAGTTGGATCAATTATGTATGTATGCATCATGTTGGATGCTGGATATGATCAGTTGGATCATCTGTATGTATTTTGTATATGCATCATGTTAGATGCTTGGACCATGTATCTGTATATGTATCAGGTGGTTATGTTGTATGATCAGGTAGATCATGTATGTTGATATGTATCAGGTAGATGCATTGTATGATCACGTGGATCATGTATCTATGTATGTATCAGGTGGATACATTGTATGATCAGGTGGATCATGTATGATGATATGTATCAGGTAGATACTTGGTATGCATCAGGTAGATGCAGTGTATGATCATGATGATTATGGATGACGAGCTTCAGGATGTTTCTCCAGATATCACTGCATCATGACGATGCAGTGATGATGATCATGATAATGATGTTTGCATCAGGATTATGTATGGTGAATATCAGGTTGATACTTTGTGGCCGTGGAATAGGTTGTGCATATGAGCATGTAAGTAGACCTGGGAGATCTGGACAGGATGAAAAGGGCCTTAGATGCTCTTTCGAAGCATTGCTCTAGGATGGCATATAAGTAGACCTGGGAGATCTAGACAGGATTAAAAAGGCCTCAAATGCTCTTTCAAGGTTTTTCCATGACCACATGTAATAACTCCTGTAGATCTTGACAGGATGAAAACAGCCTCAAATGCTCTTTAGGTTTCTTGCTTGGGAAGACACTCTTTTAAGGTTTTGTGGTGGGGGTTACATGTAATAAGTCCTAGAGATCTGGACAGGATGAAAAAGGCCTCAGATTCTCTGTAGGGTTCTTACTAGTCAAGAGACTATTTTAAGGTTTTGTGATAGTCACATATAATACTAGCTCTAGGAGATCTGACAGGTAGAGCTGTGTGCTCATAATAGCCTGGGATGCTCTTTCAAGGTTTTGTGACACACGTAATAAGTCCCGAGGATTCCATAGTATGGCCAGTGATGATGAAGACCTGCAGGTGGTGGGTCTACATCCAGTATGAAAAAGGACTAGCTCTGTAGAACTTCCTATGACGAGTATATTCAGAGATTGATTGAGATAGCAGTAGCAGTGAAGATGACGATGACTCGATGACGATTATCTAGTGACGATGATCCAAAGAAGAAGACTTGTGCTAGAAGACCTGTGTCAAGAAATACCTTCCTAGTTATGAGGGAGTGTTGATGTATATCTAACTTTGGAATGTATTTCATATATGTATATTGTACTCCTATAGAGATGGTATTATTCCTCTATACGGAAGTGTTTGTATTCCTATAGAGATTTTATTATTCCTCTATACGGAGGTGTCGTCATTTATATTGTAAGTGTAGTAACTTATACTTGATGGGTTATTAGACCACCTTGTTGGGGTCGGCCCTGTATAAGTCATGTGGGTCGAAGGGTTATTGTTATACCTCCATATTACACAGTCTCGCATCTCCACCACAAAAAGAGTTGACGACACTTCCCCTACTGCTTTAAACCACTCAGAAGAGAAAAATGATGAGTGAACCTTGAAGGTAAACTTACCCTGACAAGTTTTCACCCAGCTGAGGCTTTATTTACCCTAAATACCGTGCCTTGCTCAATTATAGGTGTGCGGTAGTCCGCACTACCGTGTTTTGCTCTGTCCCTGCCACGTGGTACTACTGCGTTATGCTCAGATTTCAGGGCGCGGTACTCTTTTTATAGCCTTTTTTCCGTGGCTTTTGGGATTTTGGATTTTCGAGAGATATTGGAGGATTGGGATCCCTGATTCGATCTCAACTCATTTTATATGATTAGAAACCTTGATTCACTTACTTCTCCCTAGATCCACCCATCTCTCTTGTTGGTTAACCCTACCATACACTATAAAAGAGAGGAATTCCATGGGAAATGGGGAGGAATCTTAGAAGTACCAAACTTATGATCTTGCAGCATTGTGGAGATAGCTAGAGGAGGAAGCACTTGGATCTGGAGGATTAGCTTGGACATCAAGCAACCTTTGTAAGCATTCTTCAAGCTTGTAATAAGATAACTTGTCTTGTTTTTCCCATTTCATGTGTATAGGATAAGTTCTTAGCATGGAATGTATCTAATCTAGATTTGAATCTAATATTTACTTCAAGGTATTTGGAAGTTTGTATGTTTGTTCTTTGGTTGGTTTCAACAGGTTCTACATTGGAGATTTTTGGATCAAGAGCTAGAAGCGGGACAAACATTAGATTGAAAAGTGAGTCATATCTTTCACTGTTTCTGAACGCATGTAATCTCGTTGTGAAAGTTAGTTCAGGAATTTCAAGGTAGCATTTGTTTTGTTTTGTTCTTACCTTAGAGTCAGTTAGGAATCTGCTTTAAGTTAAGAGAATTTTGACTTATCCATAGGGAAAAATTCTACCAAACAAGAATGGCGACTCCGCTAGTTTTGATTTCTACTTGATTGATTTAGTTCACTGTCATCCATCTTTTGATTGTGATTTTTTATTGCACTTCAAACCAGTTTTGAATATTCATCTTTTTTTACCTTCATTCACCCCTCCTCGCTATATTTTGTCTCCCTGTATGATCACTAAGTCCCCTGGGTTAGCAACAACCCTTAAAACTCCATTTTCTTCTCTCAAGTTGCGCTTTTTTCTTACCTTGCCATAGTACCGCTCCCTTTGAACTGATTACAGTGCAGTAGTACTGCGTCCCCTGAGTTAGTACCAGAGTGGTAGTTTAGCAGTACCGTGCTTTAACCTCATTCTACCCCGCGGTAGTGTCTGCATACTGTGAAAAATTTTCTCCCTGCTTGGTTTCTTGAGTCTTTCTCTGCCTTAGGTAGTGTTTGTTGTTGCCTGTTATCATGCTGGTCATTTTACAGTCTGTGTGGTTTGTTTATTTCCCTGTTTGTGAGCTTGATTATTATTTGAATTAGTGGCATTTTTGGCATATTGGGTCACTTTTCCAGTTTGATTGCATTGGCTTGATTTTTTCACCACAACCAACCCAACACTACTGTTCTCTTTTACTGAATCCTGTAACTTTTACAGTCACATTATTTCCATCATTTTCAGTAAGTAAAAAATTATCGTTTGAGAACAATTATGTTGTTTGAATTGAAAAAGTCTACTAGCATTATTGTGCATTAGGAAATGAACCATTGAATTTGCCACAGAAATTCTTATATTTGAAGCATCTTAGTTGTAGGATCAGTGCATTAAAGAGAGTGTTTATTTCAGTTTGGCTCTATTTACAAAAAGAAAAGAAAAAATCTTTTGCTTTTATTTTTAATTGCTTGTGAAAATTTTCATGCATTTTTTATCGAAGAACTCTCTCTCTTCCATAGCTAGATTTCATTGAAGACAAAGGCTTATTTTTTATTCATTCTCATTTGCATGGTTTGAGTCGTCATAACACCATCAAGTTTCACGTCCATTACCTGATTGAGTAAGACATCCACTAAAATTAATCTCCCTAATTAAACCAACATTAACCTCACTTGAGGAAATCAAAAGAATTTGGTAGTTAGGTAGGACACCGGGGATAGGAATCAAAATAATTCCCCCTTGTCGTTTTCATCTGAGACATAGTTGTTGTCTTCTAGGGAACTAAAATCCTTTAGTATTTATTAACAAAGTCACAGCCAGTTTGTGGAGGGGCCTCCTGACTGTTTCTAACTTTCAGGGGTTAAATGGCCATGAGATTGAGAACCGGACGGACTTTGTGGAATGCCGCACTCCACTTAGCCCTAAGGAAACATCGATCATTGTCTTCCTCGGAAGGCTGAAGTGTCCAAAACATTTTCCAACGTGTCATGAACAAGGTAGCTTAGTGACTATTCTACTAGGGCTCTTTTACCCAGGATCCCTTTCGGTAGAGGGATATCCTTCTTATATCGGTCTCTCACGTTGTATTGTTTGACCTGGATTTCATCACCTTGCGAAGGATACATCTTGTTGAGGTCTCCAGCTATTAGTTAGGATTTTGCTTGTTATCTTATCTTTGTAGAGGGTCATTTTTCTTTTTAGGGACTGCTTGTTGGCATTCTGGACATTCTTTTGATCAGCTCGCTTATCGAGACACCGGTCTCAGTATAGATTTTAGAGCTTTTTTTTTGGCCTGCGAGCCTTGCTTTTTCTAGCTCCTCTTCTGCACACTCGGCTGAATTAGAGTTTTTGAGTTCTTTGTTTATGAAACTGCCCCCAATTTTCATTTTCCTGTCATCATGTCAGAACCACCACGAAGATCACGACGAGTATAGGGCAAGAGCCCTCCACCACCACCACCACCACGAACATCTAGTCCACCTACATCACGCATTCCCGCTCCTCCCGGCCGCGGTGCTGGTCGAGGGAACATTCCACCGTCGATACATACCACATCATCAGTGCCGCCTGTAACTATTACTCACAGCACAGTCTCAGAATATCTTGCAGCTTTTGCAACTACTAGCATATCTGAGATTTCCACTGTCACTTCACCCACTGTTATTCCAGATATATCTGCCACAGTGGACACCATTACAGTGGTTGAATCTAGTACAACCCAAAATACTAGACCAAAGGTCATCCTTCTACCTAATGTCAACACCTCCCGTCCATCAGACATTTTTCACGATGACACAGACGGATCTGTTGGCACCACTGAAGGGTCCGACCAGGATATACCTAGCTTGATTTCAGTCCTAGGTGGGTACGTCGAAGTTAATAAAGACACTCGGCTTCCTGACACACCTTTTGAACCTGATTATGGCTTCATCACTTCCCAAGAGGAGCTTCCGCCTATTATCACTACGTCACCCAGTGTTCATCCACAGAAAACAAGTTCTTCTAGCAACGTACCTCGTACTATATCTTTACCCAACCTCCCTCCGGGACATGAAATCATGGCTTCCATCTAGTCTAGTATGGTTAGTCTAGCGAATTCCCCATTAGCATCGGCACAGTTTAGACACGACACAAAGCAAATGCTCTCAACAGTGTCTAGATATCCCCCCGTTACTCGTCCTTCTGACTATAGGGATCCCAACATCCCGTCTAGCACAGAGTTTCGTCACTCCTTTGCAGATGGCTTCGGACCTTTGGACGTTACTATACCTAGGTTCCCACCAGATCCCCTAAACCCTTTTCAGGACATGAACTCGGACCCAGTTTTCAATGGTCCTCCTATCATTTAACATGCTATGGACGACGCTGATACCCCTGGGTTAAATTCCCCACATTTGCTGCCATCACCCATTTTTGGCGCACATTCCATGAGGGATAACCCAGTTTTTTCTCCGTCCTCGCCTGTCAGATATGGATGACCCCCTCCACAAATCGGTACTTTTGGTGTCGTTGGCCAATCCACACTATCATATTTGACTAGCGGCAGAAGAAAACCTAGTCATACTGCTGGATCTTTTGTTTTGACAGGAGGATCACCTTCAGCCACTATTTACACTATCTTAGGAGGTGGAAAACCGACTGCAGTGGTCCCCAACTCCAACATGCAAACCCCCCCTGGTGGGCCATCAACCCAACCAGCTGGAGGACAACCCTTTGTTGGGAACCCCATTGTTAGTCAACAACCTCCTCCTATTGGGCCATCAACCCAACTAGTTGGAGGACAACCTTTTGTTGGGAACCCCGTTCCTAGTCAACAACCTCCTCCTAAAGGGCCATCCAACCCATCTGCTGGCGAAAAACCGATTGGTTCCATCCAACAACTCTCCCAACCAGTAGCCTCTGCTCAGTATGGTATGTACAACACACCTTGCAGCGGGCAACCTTATTCCAGTGTTCCAACCAGACCTCATTCTTAACCTCCCTCGTCAGGTATGCTTCCTTCTTGGGAATCTCAAATCCCATAGAGTGGGGGTTACTCACTTTTTGGAAAGTGGAACCAAGCTGGGGGGCAATCTCAGATTCCCCCCAACTTGAATTCTGGCTTCCCTTACCCTTCAACTGCTACAACTCCATGGAACCCATCACTTCAATTTCCACTCGCTCCCCAAGGAGGAACGAGCCTTCCATGGACACCACCGTCGCAGCCACCCCCCAACCAAGCTATGGGAAACCCTCCACTCACACAGTATAGTGGTAACATTCCTAGAACACAACAATTCCAAGTAAATTTTTCCCAACATGGAGCAACAACCATCCTTGGGTTTCAGCAACCCCAGGGCACCATACCCACTCAGCAAAACATCCACCAACCTGTTACCTACACTCAACAGGTTAACCATATGGCTTACTATCCACAGAATTTTCAGCAGTACCCCCCGAGAAACACATATGGGTATAACACGCAACAGTATGCTATGCAGGGGCCTCCAGGTTTCTCTGCACCACATGGTTATTACTCATACCCGCAGACTAACCGTCAACTTCCCTTTTTGGCCACACTTGATTTACCTGATTTGTTGAGGATTATTAACGATCCTATATGGCATGAACCTCACTGGCCACCTATTCCAACCAAACTACCGTCGAAAATTCCTAAGTTCGATGCTAAGCCCGGGGAAGACCCTAAGAACCACGTGATGACCTTCCATCTTTGGTGTTCATCCAACTCCTTGATGGATGATTCCATTCAACTTCGGCTCTTCCAACGTACGCTTACTGGCACGGCAACAAAATGGTACATCGAGCTGCCACAACACTCTTTTCATGATTTCAACACCTTGGCTATGCATTTTCTGACTCATTTCCAGCTCCCCATCTGGTATGAGACTGGAACAGAACTGTTAACCGCATTGCGTCAAACCACTTCTACACACATTTCAAATCACATCCATGAGTGACGACAACACCGTAGGCTAATTAAGGCACCCATTCTGGATCAGCTACTCGCTGATTGGTTCACGAAATCCTTTTTTCCTCCCATAGCAAGAGATATTTCTATGCACGGGCCAGTTACAGAAGAACAAGCCATCTCGGCAGCCCAGTACATGGATTTGGTATACACTCAATCCGGTACTTTACATGAACTTCTTCCTCATGCCGCCTGCGTTAACACTGATCCAACCAAACCTACCACTGAACCCCCCATTGATGGTATGGTTGGTTCAGTTAAGACCCAACCTACTACCAACTGGACAGGACAACAAGCTTCTGCTTCTCTCGCTTTACCCCAGGCTGCTTCAAAAGCAACTACTTCTCCTGCTATTTCCTCTGAAGTGAATGCAGTTCAATCTACGTCACAACCATCCAGGGGAAAGAAGAAAAACAATCATGGTAAACCAAAGAAAAACCAGCAGGAGAACCCCAATCCACAACCCACCCAGAATGACCAGAAACCACGTCGAAAGGCTAAGTTTCCCTGCCTAATTTGTCAAGACGATCACTACACACATGACTATCCCTACAAGGATGAAGTCAACAAATTTGTTAAAGGATCCTCTCGCCCGGCAGTGTTAACTGACCCTTTCCCTCAACAGCAATAGCAGATGGTTGCCCAAGAAACCCCACAAGGGGACAACCCGACCAATCCAACCCGCGAAGAGACGTCCACAAACTGCGAAATCCTGATGACGAGTAATGAAGAGATTCATATAACGATTCGTTCAAAGACGTATGACAATCCTCCAAGTTGAAACAAACAATCGGAGATAGCTAAAGGAAAATCTCCCATTGAAGATCCGACCCCTATTTCCCCCCCTACCAGCCATCTCCATATCGAGAGATCGCTTACGGATACAGTGATACACCCACCCAAGGGCACCGTACAAAAGGAGACATTTAATCCCAATGCTCGAGCCGCCCAAAATTACAATATTGTTGAGGATCTAGCTCAAGCACCTTGCACCATGTCGACTCTCGAGGTTATCCAACACTGCCCCACGTAGCGTAGAACCCTACTTTTAGCACTGGGGGCAATGGACCCAAATACTTCAAACTCTATCATGTTTAACTTGGAGCACTCTAAACCTAGGCTTTCCCACCAATTAGCCTTCCAGGTTCATACAAAAATCTGTGGACATATCATCCATCGTACTATGTTAGATGAAGGTGCTTCCATGTCGATCATGTCTTTGAACTGTTGGAGAGCCTTAGGCTCACCCGAAGTTACGACTTCTCCCACTACTCTCAGGGCATTTGATGGACACGGTTTTCAACCTTATGGACTCATTCCCTCAATTGGTGTCAAACTGGGGGGAAAAACAGTATCCGTACACATTGAAGTCCTAGATGCACCATTTGATTACAATCTCCTACTTGGACGGAACTAGTTTTATGCCATGACTACCATAGCATCTACAGTCTTCCGGATTGTGCAATTTCCTCATGAAGGGAAAATTGTCACTATTGATCAACTGGACTACTGTATCCCAGACTCCCATCCAAACTCCGCCAACACTGTCCCGTTATTGGATCAACCTCGGTACCAGTTCCAAGACATTGGTGTTGGTCTCATTAAGGATTCATCCCTTATTAGAGTTTTTCCAGATCTGGGAACCCATGTTCAACCAGTCAACATGGTTTCATCGAATGTCACCCCTTCCAATGATTCATGGGTGATTCCGAGTCCCGCTCAGAATGAAGACTACGACAACTCCATGCCCTTGAACATAAACCTTGTAGCATACAAAGCAATCCAATCAGCCACCGATTGGGTCGACTGTTCCACTCATCATTCTGTGGCACAGCTCTCGGCTGAGACTCATCCATACCCACCACTTTTGGATCCTCTCAATTTGATTTTTCCCACTGACGAATCAATTATGGAGGTTATGTGCGGTGATGAGCCACCATGGGGATATTTTCATCATCGATCTTCATTCCCCACCATTCAGCCACTTGAGCCTAATACAAAACCCAGTACTTCAATTGGGATGGTTCAAACCAAGTTCCCCACTTCCCTCGACGAGGTATTTTCTGAAGGAAACTTGGCTAACCTTATGGAAACCACTCCCATTGATATTTCAGTGAATCCTAGTATCGTGGAAAACATTCATATCGGCAAAACATGTACTCCCCTCGAAATGGAGTTCTATAGTGCCTACTTCAAAACCTTCCGCGATGTTTTTGCTTGGAGTTATGAAGAAATGCCAGGAATAGACCCCTCGATCGTGGTCCACGAAATTCCAACTTTCCCTGGCACCCGACCTGTTCGGAAAAAGCTTCGACCCGTTCATCCTCGTAAGGTAGCTACTATTAAAGCAGAAGTTGAAAAACTTTTACGTGCAAGTTTTATCTATCTTGTCCCATTGACAGAATGGGTATCCAACATCGTTCCCATAGCCAAGAAACAGGGAACGATTAGAGTCTGTGTCGATTACCGCGACTTGAACAAGGCTTGTCCAAAGGACAACTACCCAACTCCGTTCATCAACCAGATCATCAATAACTGTGCCGGAAGTGTCATCTTTTCATTTATGGATGGCTTTTCTGGCTATAATCAGACTAATATCCTCCCAGCCAACCAGCACAAAATGGCCTTTGTCTGCCCTTGGGGTATTTTTGCATATCGAAAGTTACCTTTTGGCCTTAAAAATGCCAGGGCAACTTTCCAACAGGCGATGTCATACGCATTTCATGACATCAAACATATTGTAGAACCATCTCTTGATGACCTTCCCGCTCACTCTCAAACCCGGGAAGACCATCCAGACCACTTAAGTGCCATTTTCGAAAGGTGCCGTCGCTACAATATATGTTTGAACCCGCATAAGTGCGTCTTTTGTGTAGAAGCAAGAAAACTGTTGGGCTTCATAGTCTCCAAAAGTGGGATACGTTTAGATCCTGCAAAGGTAGCAGCTATCTTGGCCCTGCCTTCACCCACCAACATTCCAGAACTTCAATGTTTGCAAGGGCATGCAAACTTTCTACGTCGTTTCATCTGCAATCTTTCCGAGATAACAAAAGGCTACATGAGGCTTCTTAAGAAGAAAATTCCCTTTATCTGGGATGATGAAGCCCAACCCTCCTTTGACAATCTAAAGGTAGCCTTAACCAAAGATCCTGTGATCTAACCCCCCGATTACACACGGGATTATATTCTTTATCTCGCAGCTTCGACTTCCAACATCGATATGGTGCTAGTCCAGGAAGACCACAACGGCATAGAACATGTGGTATACTATCTCGGTAAGAGTCATCTCGACTCCGAAACTCGCTATTCACATGTTGAAAAAATGGCTCTGGCAATAGTATTTGCTATCCATAGATTCCGTCATTACATCATACTCCGTCGGACCACCGTTATAGCCGATTTCAATCCAATGTGTTATATCCTCACGCGTCAGGTGCTTGGGGGAAAATATTCTCGTTGGATCGTCATCCTTCAAGAGTTCGACTTGGAATTTGTCAAATCCAAGTCCAAAAAATCTCTGGTCTTTGCTGAGTTAATTTGTAACTTGCCCCATGCTACTTTGCAATCCGAGCCCATTGATTCTCTTCCTACGAATCATTGTTCCTCATTACCACGTCTGATCCATGGTACGGGGATATTCTATTATATCTCCAAACCCAACGCTTCCGCCCCGACCTCACTCGCGATGAACAGCGACGCATCCGACATCCCGCAAAATACTACCTCATAGTCAATGATACTCTGTATCGACGTGGTGTCAACACCGTTCTTCGATGCTGTTTGACCTTCAATGAGGCGGAACGCATTCTTAATGATTGCCACGCTGGATCATGTGGTGGTCATCTTCCTGGGATGGCTACGGCCGAGAAAATACTGCGAGTAGGATACTTCTGGCCCTCAATTTTCAAAGACTGCATTGAAATAGTCAAGAAGTGTCCGCCATGTCAATTCTTTCATAGTAACGCACGCTCGCACCCTGCTCCACTCCATCCTGTTGTTGTCGTTAGCCATTTTTCCAAATGGGGCATAGATTTCATGCACTGTAAGCCCACTTCAGCTGGGGGGCATAGCTATGTCATAGTAGCTATCAACTATTTCACAAAATGGGCTGAAGGGATGCCTACGTATGCCGAGGACGGCAAAACAGCAGCACAATTCATATTCAATCAGATTATAGCTAGATTTGGTGTCCCTCAATCTATTGTGACTAATCATGGCTCCCATTTCAGGAACCATATGATCAAAGAACTAAGTGCCAAGCTGGGTTTTCGCCATGAAAACTCAACCCCGTATTACCCACAAGTGAATGGCCAAGTTGAAGCCATTAACAAAGTCCTGAAAAGAATGATTCAGCGTATTGTGGGTACCCATAAATCCAATTGGCACTCAGCTCTATTCTCAGCACTATGGGCATACCGAACCTCAGTGAAAAGTGCTACTCGGTTTACACCATTCCAACTGGTGTATGGCCTAGAAGCCATTTTTCCGATTGAATGTGAAATTCCATCACTCAAGATAGCCATAGAGTTGCTTCCCCACACCACTTCCGAAGAGGAACGGTTTCTATACCTAGCCAAGCTAGATGAAACCCGCCACGGCGCTGCTTTGTTAATGAATCTCATAAAAAACGCGTCAAAGATCAATATGACAAATCCGTTCAACCTCGGATCTTCAATGAAGGTGACCTCGTACTTACATTTGATCAAATGCACGATAAGCTCAGAAAAGGAAAACTTGAATCTATGTGGTACGGCTCCTTTGTTGTAAAACATGTCCTAGAAAAAGGAGCCTATGAACTAATCGATTGTGATGGTACGCCATTGGCACGGCCCCGCAATGGGCTATACCTCAAACGCTTCTATGCGTAAGGTTTCCCTACATGGGTTACTTGTTGTACATAATGTACTTAGTTTGCTTTTACTCATTTTTGGTGTGCGCGTGGACCTCATGTATCCACTCTTACTTTGACTCGTGATTTTATGCACAGATGTCTTCCTACTTCGGATTCACCGACGGTGAAAGTCGACATACCCGGAATCTTGCTTCCGCAGCATGGGTAATCTATTATCCCACTGGCGAGTTGATTTATTTAGGAGCCAATTTTTTAGGTCCTGCAACCAACAATGTCGCGGAGTACCATGCAGTTATTAGTCTCTTGACAGAGGTTGCTTCACTCGGAATTGACTCCCTATCAGTCTTTTTAGACTCCCAGCTCGTGGTTTCTCATCTGAACCGTGTTTACACAGTTCGTGATCCTATCTTACTTCGTTTATTTCGGAGGGTGTGCCTCTTGGAACGATCATTTCATTTCATTTCATATCAACACGTACCAAGAGAATTCAATTGTATAGCTGATTCATTGTCTAACTACATTTTGGATTGGCATATTGCCCATACATAAACACATCATAAAAGATAAAACGCACAAGTCATTGTAAATAAATAGATCATGAAAATAGGTCCATATCATTGTATATAAGAGTGTTTTTCCAAAATACATAAAGTTTGTGTCAAAGACAAAATTTGGGACCAAATCCCATACAAAAATTTGGCTCTCAAAGCCTACATATCGTATACATGCCGCAAAAAACAAAAAAAACCATCTATGGAGATCTGGGAGATCTATCATGTCCCTCATCAGATTCCTCGCGCTGATGGTGATAACATACTACAGCTCGAGCCACCCTACGAAGAAGTTGGCCAATACGACTAGGCACACCTACAGTATGTCGCTGGAGATGTAAAGGGACGTCATCCATCCTCATAGCAGGGATACCATGAGTCAACCCCTATAAGTTCCTCTCTATGTCCCGAATGCCTCCTACTTCGTCTATGTCCTCCTCCTCGTCCGGAACATCTTGGTGATCAACACCACCGCGACGTAAAGGCAAGTACCCAGCTGGTCTTTGTGGTCCACGATCTGCGACATGCATGCGAACATACATTAGAAATCTTTTACACATTCTAAAAAAAGCAATAAAAATTGAATATTCAAAAAGGAAAAAATATATATCCATGAAGGTCATACCTGAGTTATCCCAATCTTCATCCTCTGGCAGTGCCAATTCGATGTCCTTGCGGAAGTCCACCCCTGAGTAGGGGTAGTCATCAATCATAACTATATGCTCCTCGAGCCAGGAGAAGAAATCCTCACCAAACTCCAACCGCTGAGGTCCCCCAAGACGCCCTACATAATCACTCCATCGAGCCATCCATGGCTTGGTAGGTGGACGGTGAGGCATAGATATCTGTGGACGCAGCAATGGCACCCTCGCCAAAAAGAAGGTGACCAGGATACTCCCATAACCAAATTGGGAGTTCTCTCCAACTCTACACTTTTTCACTTGTTCTTTAAGATTGGTCAACACCGCCTCACACCAATTAAATACTGTTCCAGCCATACAATCCACTGTCAGGTTCATTTGTGTACTGGACGCCTGATGCAGACCCACAATCCCTACTGCACATGTGATGGTGAACAAAACAGTTTTTAAAGGAAGTTCTGTAACATCTTTTATGACCACTTTTTCACTTTTCTTACTCGAACCCTGACGACAGTGCCAAGCAATCAGAGCATCTGTGCTCATCTCTGAGGCTGTGTATCCAGTGAAGTTCATTCAGGCCCCTCTTTTTGAGAGGCCCGTGAGGAAGTAAATATCCTCAAGCTGAATTTCGAGAACATGCTCTCCCACTCGGAAAGCTTGAATGTCAAAGTCCCACAATTGGATAAGATGGGTAAGAAGTTTGGCTTGCTGATGAATGCCTTTGGTCTTAAAGAATTTCAACAAACCACGCTCCCATAATGCAGTCATGGTAGGAAGGTCATTTTCAGCCGCCAAATCGTCTACTTCGTGCTCTCTTTCTTTCCAACTGACCATTTTGACCCAAACAAATTGCAAACTCCTGCAAAAAGTCAGGGGAAACATTTAGTAACTATTTAATAACTTGGTTTCAGCAAAACTTTTGAGAAAAATCGATTTTGTCATCTTAAAAATCGTCTTCATCGCGCATGGGGCACATCTTACCACGCGGTACTACACAGTACCGTGTTTCAGCTTAAATACACAGCGCAGTACTGTTGAACAGTACCATGTTTCCCGATATGGGCCCCATGCGGTACTGTGAAGGGCGATTTTTGTCCAGAGGGCTCTCCCAAAAAATCAATTTTTCTTATTGAAAGCAAATTATTCAAACATCAAATGAAAGAGAAGTTTGAGAGCTCTTACCTGGCGCAGACGGTTGTTGAAATGGTGTCCTGAAACTCCCGATATGGATCCTTGAAGTTTTTGCTCCTCAAATGGGTAAAATCTCCTCTTTGGGTAAAAACACAAATGAAATGGTAAATTTCTATTTTTAACCATCCTTTTATAGCTTTTTCACCTATTTTTTAATTATTATTTTATATGGTTAAAATAAAAATCCATTTCACATTGCTAATATCCGGTTTTATGAGCACTTTATTGACAGGATCTCCTTCAAAAAGAGATATATTCACACTGGCGTTTATTCATTGTTTGACCTTCATTTTGAGCCTACTTTATCTTTTTCGTGCTCTGGATTAAAACATGAAAAAGATTCCAAGCGCTTTTACACCTGTGTCGTTCTTGTCAAACTCAAGTAAATGGTGTCGAGTACGATCAACTTTACTCATACTCGTTAAACAATGAGGAAAGTATTATCCTAGTTGTATTTTATTCTCTTTTCGGGCCAAAATAATTAAAAATTACGAAAAAGACCATAGGTGTCCATAGTTAAGCTCTTTTCAGACTCCCTAAAATTGAAAAGATTGCCAAGTGATCTTGACTCTTTCACACTTGTAAAAGTATTTGAAAGGTCGTCTATTCGGTGATAGGTTACCCCTTTTTCGGCCCGTCTAGACTATTTATGAGAAAGGTATACCTCAGTCAATCTTGACTGGGAGAGTTCTCTCGGAAATTGTTTTACACTTTTTCAGGATAGAGGGACTAAATTTATGAAAAAGTACACTGCGGAGCTTCCTTTAGGTTTTTCAAGCTCTCTAAATACGAAAAACTACCGATTTTTCCTTCCTTGGGCTCGTTAAAATTTAACATCGAAGGACCCACTTTGGGACGAACCCCTCCTTTCTCAGGTTTGTAAAACATGTGAGATTGGACTCATCTATGAGATGAGCTACACTGAGCATATGTTATCCTCTTCAAGCTCGAAAAGCAACAAAGAGGTACTCATCTATCATGTCGGGGGAATATGGGGAACAAGTCAAGTTTGTTATGGTAACTTGTCAGTTGTTACCTTTGAACATGGCATGTGTCTGTCTCTTGTTTATATTGGGTATCCATTTTTCACTGATTTATAGTCATCATCCTGAGTCGTCTCCCTGGACACGAGCCTACTCATTCGGTGTCTATCCTCTTCTATCAATAATACCTGCTCCCAAGTCCTTTTACATGCCGTTATATGTTCAAAGGGTTGCATTGTTCAAAATCGTTCATTGTGTCAGGCCTCCGCTGTGTCAGTACATACTCCATTGTTTCATCATCTTATCGTTCATGCC
Source organism: Larix kaempferi (assembly GCA_027924585.1). Taxonomy (NCBI): domain Eukaryota; kingdom Viridiplantae; phylum Streptophyta; class Pinopsida; order Pinales; family Pinaceae; genus Larix; species Larix kaempferi. The sequence goes on along the minus strand of BSBM01000858.1, from coordinate 632,523 downwards.
GATTTCGTGTCGATGATGTGGGAATCATTATGACCCGCCTTCGACGAGTCTATTCCCGTCGACGCCAAATCATTATCCGAGAATTGGACTTAGAGATCAACCATTAGTACCTTGGTACCTGCATGCCTCAATGGCAGGTTTCCTCATGTTCGACAATAGGTTTACATCGTTAACCTCTGATCGAACGATCTCTCGAATGCTCGATGTCAACTCATCTATTCGCATTTTGTTGAGATGTACTTCAGATACCTTGGGGATCATCGTCATCATTGGTGATTTCCCTCGCATTTGTTAACGGTTCACATCATTGACTGGTAATCAAATGGTTTCTACCATGTTCGACTTCAACACTTTGCAATCCGATGGCTAGATTCGTATCATTTGCGATCGGGTAGAAGACCCTGGGCGCACCTTTGTATCTTGATTGCATCCAGGTTGCGATGGAGATGTCCTTTGTATTGTCACACAGGTCCACTTATTGTATTGGTTGTGGCTGTGTCATTATTGTCTCATGGATCTACGCTTGTTCATAGTAGCCATGATCTGTCCACAGTCTATATCATCTCAGCACTCACGGATCTACAATGTATTGGTCGGCAGCCATGCTTTGAGTCATTTGTTTCCGAGCATGGGGATTCCCACCTCGGTGGTATATCTAACACTTTGTTTCTATTTCAGCTCCTTTTCACTCTCCTCAATGCTATCTCTGCACACTATATTTGTAAAGTCTTTCATCCATCAGTCCCTTCTGACCTCACACTTTAGGGGGCATCTGTTATACCTCCATATTACACAGTGTCGCATCTCCACCACAAAAAGAGTTGACGACACTTCCCCTACTGCTTTAAACCACTCAGAAGATAAAAATGATGAGTGAACCTTGAAGGTAAACTTACCCTAACAAGTTTTCACCCAGCTGAGGCTTTATTTCCCCTAACTACCACGCCTTGCTCAGTTATAGGTGTTCGGTATTCCACACTACCGCATTTTGCTCTGTCCCTGCCACGCGGTACTACCGCGTTATGCTCATATTTCAGGGCGTGGTACTCTTTTTATAGCCTTTTTTCCATGGCTTTTGGGATTTTGGATTTTCGAGAGATATTGGAAGATTGGGATCCCTGATTCAATCTCAACTCATTTTCTATGATTAGAAACCTTGATCCACTTACTTCTCCCTAGATCCACCCATCTTTCTTGTTGGTTAACCCTACCATACACTATAAAAGAGAGGCATTCCATGGGAAATGGGGAGGACTCTTAGAAGTACCAAACTTATGATCTTGCAACATTGTGGAGATAGCTAGAGGAGGAAGCACTTGGAGCTGGAGGATTAGCTTGGACATCAAGCAACCTTTGTAAGCATTCTTCAAGTTTGTAATAAGATAACTTGTCTTGTTTTTCCCATTTCATGTGTATAGCATAAGTTCTTAGCATGGAATGTATCTAATCTAGATTTGAATCTAATCTTTACTTCAAGGTATTTGGAAGTTTGTATGTTTGTTCTTTGGTTGATTTCAACAGGTTCTACATTGGAGCTTTTTGGATCAAGATCTAGAAGCGGGACAAACGTCATATTGAAAGGTAAGTCATATCTTTCACTGTTTCTGAACGCATGTAATCTTGTTGTGAAAGTTAGTTCAGGAATTTCAAGGTAGCATTTGTTTTGTTTGTTCTTACCTTAGAGTCAGTTAGGAATCTGCTTTAAGTTAAGAGAATTTTGACTTATCCGTAGGGAAAAATTCTACCAAACAGTTATCAGACCACCCTATTGGGGGTTGGCTATGTGGATCAAAGGGTTATTAGACCACTCTATTGGGTGTCGGCCTACTAAGCATTATGTTATGTGGTTAAGTTAAGGCTGACCTAGTAAAGGTTATTAGGCAAGTCAAGTCAAGTATAAATAGAGTGTGGGAGGCACTCTATTTCATCATTCTATTTTCTCACACACTCTTTGGAGAGTGGCAAACTTGTGGAGGAGAAGTTGTTGCTAGGAGATGTCTATCTCTTATGCTTGGGTTGTATCATTGCTCTATCTATCTCTAAGGAAGTTATTGGGGTTTTTCACCTTTATGGTTTTCCCCAAGTAAACTCTGTGTCTATTGTGTGCTTGCATTATTGTATCCATGATTGATATGTTGTAGATATGTTGTACATGTTATCCTCTTAGTTAAGATCCTATATCAGATTGAAGTAAATTCTGAAAAACTAACACTGTGCTCATACGAACAAGCCCACATCATCTACCAAGGTACACTAAGCATAAAGGTAATCACTAGATTCTTTGTTTCATTTTCAAATCAAATCATTCTCCCCACAAAAATGACTATTTTTCAAGCTGAGGACAAATTTTCAGTCAGTTCGGCAGCACAGTTTAGGGTAACCTTGCTGGATCATGTTGACCTACCTTAGCCATGTCAGGAGAATGATGACCTCCATAGCCACCAAATCCTATGATGACCATAGCACCAAAAAAAACTGAAATGATGTAAAGGAATGCATAAGAGGGAAATCACGATGCGCAATAATGAGAATGAGTGCATAAAAATAGAAAAATAAGATTGTGGGATAGGCAAGAAGATCCAATTTGCAATATAAGTTTCTCAAAAAGGAAGAATATTGAAGGGAGGACTCAACACTCATCCAAAAAGCTTCCAACAAGCCGACAATCGATCCCCAGTAGACAAGTAAGTCATCCACCCCCAAGCTTTGTGGTTTGATGATTATTTAGCAAACTCATAAATGAAAAAAGTATTCAAGAAGACTGAGCCAGAAGACCATACACCTATATATGAAAAACCGAAGGTGTTGGCCATCCTCCACATAGGAGGATGGATGCAATTTATTATGGGCCTATGAGGATATGACACATCAGTATCCTTAGAATTTACCCAGAACTTGAAGCACATAAAGGAAGAACAATATGTCACTCAGGTGAGGGGATTGCGCATCAGACTCGATGAAGAAGCAATTGCAAAATATACAGGATTTCCCATGGGGCTACATTGGGGAAGGGATGATAGACAAGCCAACCAGGCAGTGAAAGAAACTTTCTTTGTTAAAGGTGAAATCTACAAGAAAGACAAGAATGGGGTTAAAAGAGACACAATTCCTACGCCATGGGACGAGGTGGCTGCCATTATCCTGAAGTATACAACATGCACCGGGAGGCTCAATTACATCCCAACCTTCCATTTCAGAATTCTAGACCTCTTAAAGCATAGTGGCCATATAAAATAAAACAATGACATCGGTATTCCCTTCTACCTTCTGTAGTCCCTATGGCAAATGAGCAAGAAGGTAGTGCAATGAAAGGAAGACGACTTGGCTCACCATGGATTAATCAAGTTATTTATTTGTGAAGAGTTTAAGGTTCAAATGTCAGATCTCTCGAGGGAGGAATTCGTTTCGGTCTCGGCTGAAGATGTCTAAAGTATGAGAGGCATGCCAAATCCAGGCATAACCCTAGCCTCGAGATCAAAAGAAGAGAAATCCACCTCTATGTCAGGAGCCAAACAGAAAATTGACCTGGATAGTGATAACGAGGTCATGGCTGACACTCTTATCAAAATAAAGCACTCCAAGGATGCCTCTCACCAGAAAACATCAGGGGTTTATGCTAGAAAGAAAGGGTCAAAATGACAGAGCGAAAGGTTGGCACGGCATAACAAAGCCCATACAAAAAAAAGGAAAAAGAGGCCAGCCCCATAATACATAACTTGTCTAACTCTGAATGTTTTGGGGTAGAGAAAGATGACCCTTCTACACATGTAATGAAGATACCTTCCAGTGGAACCCTGTAAATGAAAATACAAACACTGGAAAGAATGATCAGCTGGCTGAGGCATTAGCCGAGCTGGAAAAAGTCAGAGAAGAGCTAGCTTCCTTGAATATAGAAGCACGACTCCACAGAATCTAGCCTATTTCACCGGCTTCGCCACCATTTATGCATGAAAAGACCCAAATTTTAAAGATGTAGTATGTGGGTCAACTAAAGTGGATGGAGCAGCAAAATTTAGCACTTAAATAAAAATTAGGCCAAGCCTAGGAAGAATTTTCCTAGAAATACCAATGAATTCTGCAGTTAGAAGACACCTTAACCACCACAACTAGGATATATGAAGATATATTGGGGTTCAGACCACCATCCAAGGTCTACACAGTTTACCTGAAAGAGAAATGGGGTAAGTTCCAATTACACAGGATGAAGCAAGGCCTACCCTTGGAATTAACCACTCCTAAGGAGTTAGTAGACACCTCCCTTATTTGCACCAAATTAGAAAAAGATCAACTATATGAATTCTTCCAACATAAGTTTTTTATACCAAACAAACCCAATTGGTCACCATACCCCTACATGGGTGACTCCCAATTAAGAGAACTATGCTCTTAGATCAATCATGAAATAGAAAGAGTCCAAGATGCTCATCTCTACCTTGTAGAAGAATGGCAAAACACTCTGTGGATCATAGTTGAAGCAACACATCCCGAGAAGGTGATTCAAGATCACTTTGTCATCACCTCAGTTGAAGATCTAATTCCCATACTTCTTGAAAAGCAGCAGGAAGCAATATCACATTTTGACATCACCACTCAATGCCCCTACAATGAAGTTCAGGAAGCCATCGGTTAGAGGTGGATAGGAATCTCAAAGGATTTGAAAAATCGGGAGCCTCACCCCCCCATTAGGCTTGAAATTTCACTCACCAGAGCAAAGTTCTATAGAGAGTCTTTAATAAAGACCAACTTAGGTGGATAGGTATGAAATTAATCCCACCTTTCTTTCTCTCTCTGGCTATTAAGGGGAATATCGATGAAGAGGAGGAAAGGAGAGCATTGGTTAAAGAAGATCAGACCCAAGACTATTACAGACATGCAGGAACTCTTCAAGTTGTCACCTGGGATATCAGGGAGGTCCTCATAAAGTAGGATATGTCACCCAAGGATGGGTGAAATCTTCAAGTCCGGGGGAGATGATGAGCCCAGGATATAGGTACTCCATAAACCCCCTTTATGCCACACACAAGCAAGAAAGGATAAGAAAACCACGGGGGGTTCACTATCAAGGCAATATCATATCACGTCCATTCATATTGGTGATTTGAATACTCTTAAAAACCTCAAAAATATATTTCCACATATTAGGGGTCAAGGGGTGATTTTAATTTGACATAGTAATATAAATATTGGGGGTTATTCTATTTGGGTGGGATGAGGAATAAATTCCAATTCATGGGATGGATTCATACCTCCAACTCATGGGATCAATTCATACCCACCTAAAACTTAAACACCCTCCATTTTTATTTGATATTGCTTATGATCCTAACTTTTGCATAAATATGATAATAGTGTACCAATGATAATATCGATGGAAGTCTCTTTGGATTACTGGCCTTGAGAAATACTCATTTAATAGCTTATTTAGGCTTGGTTTGAATTGATGATATATTTTTTTCCATCTTTAAGTTAAGAGATGCAGCTAATTGGGATTTCCGGAGTTGAACAATTGTACTGTATTTTTTGTAGGCATTCGAGTAAAATATATAACTCTTCATTGTTTAGGTTGGGTTTTAGGTGGGTATTGAGATTCAATCAAACCTTACTCCATGACAACCAAGAAAAGTGAGATCAATCTTTCTTGGCTCACTAGAACCATGAAAATTTAGATCAATCTTTCTTGACTAATTATTTCTTTCAGCTTTTTGTATTCTTCTTTAACATTTTCACATTGCTAGTTAGGAATAGTTGTTAGATTGAGTTATATTTGGCACATTCATAATTATAATTTCAATTATTTTATGCAAGCTATCCATCTTAATATTGTATTGGAATTGACATGAACATAGGTGAAAATCTAAATCCTTATTTATGCAGCCTATGTGTTATCGTTACCATGAAATGGTATCATATAAGTCTCACCATCTGTGTATATTTATAACTATTGCATGCTTGAAACCTAATAATGGAGAATTTTCCCCTCTCTTGTAAAAAAAAACTAGATATAACCCAAGAAAAGGTAACTAAATGTTGTTAATTCTCTTGATTGCAAGAATAAATGTAGAGGAAGTGGAGGAAATTCATTGCATCTTATGAATGACCCAAATTCAAGCTATGCTCATGATCATATGGCGTTATTGGGAAGTAAGAGGAATTTTGTTGTGTTATTTTGGGTTTAAACATCAACGATGTTTTTTTTTATAGGAAGGTAGGGGATTCCATCCAAGAAAGGGTTTCAATTTTGAATTTTATGGAGTTTAATTTATTATAGAGAACCTGAGCTCTCTATGGCTATACCTATATTTACATGACATAAAATTGGTAGATTGGAATACTGTGGTGTGAAACATATGTAATTCTCATATTTTCTAAGCATTACACTAACTATTGGACTATCAGCCTTTTATATTCTTTGTTATGTTGATCTCTTGACTAGGTTTCCTTACTCACATTTTCCCTTCCCAGTACTATTTAATTGGGTCTTCCACTATCCAACGCTACAAATTGATCAGTCACCCCTGCAATCCTGGTGGGATCATTATTAGAATTATACTATTATTTTATGTAGCGTCATGTTTTCTTATACTAAGACGTGTTACGGGTCCTGTTTGTTACAACTTGATAATATGTTATAATGGCGATATTAAAAATGGGTTGATAAAAATGGATACATACAATATTTGGTCAAGCTAAGGGTTTTCTTAAGTGGAAAAGCATATTGGGAGGGGTTCAACAGTAAAATTTTAGGATGAATTTTCCAATATTTGGTAAAATACGATCATGCTATGTAACAAGTTTACTGAGTGAACCCCCCATGAAGAAAACACCTCTTTTTGTAAGGGAGAATGCATTTGTTTGATTATTAAATGTAGTTTAGCGATTAACTTTTCTTATGCTTTAAGCATTTTTTGTTCTAATCATATGAATTTAGGCATGTGTGAGTAGGGCGGAGGTGACCTGAAAAAGTAACAAGTAACCAAGCTCAAGACTAAAGATCATGAGTGACTCAGTGATCCCATTTTCTCCTGATTTATATGAAGGAATCATGTTAACCAAGATCGTGGTTTATAATGTAGAGCTAGGTTAGAAATAAGAATAAATAGGGACCTCTTGAATAACAAGGGGTCTGGAGACATTTTTGAAAAAAAATATTCAGCATATTTTTGTATTTGAGACAGCTCTATTTTACATTTTCCTGAAACATGGAGTTATGAATTGATATTGAAATAACAACATTATATTAATTCCTTGAGTATATAAGTTTCTTTCCCTCCTAAAATATGTGTTGGGGAGGGCCCTCTCAATATGTAGATCAAGAGTTTTGTGTTTCATTTACATGTATTTCTCATTCATTTTATTTATTGTTTCTATCATCATAATGCGTGAAATTACTTCGGTATTTGTTTAGACATCAGATTCCGATTTCAGCACAAACGATTTTCTTCAGTACTTTGATAAAACTACATCTGTAGTTCTACAATGCACTGTATATAGTCCTGTGTGTGCCATCCGTGCATGCATATTTTATATTTGAGTTCCAATATTTTCATATCATTTCCAGATAACAAATCAGAAACATGATTTCATGCATACTTCCCTTATTTGATTTTGATGAAATAGAATTTAAATGTTTTCGCATTTGATTTAAATAGAAGAGGGTTTAATGGCTTTCAACATTTGATTTGGGAGGGAGAATTTGATTGTTTCCAGCATTGAAATGAGTATATAAGATTTATCAGTTTTCAGCATTCAATTCCTAGAATAGATTTATCAGTTTTCAGCATTCAATTCCTAGAATAGATTTATCAGTTTTTCAGCATTCAATTCCTAGAATAGATTTATCAGTTTTTCAGCATTCAATTCCTATAAAAATATTTATCAATTTTCAGCATTCAATTAATGGAATAGATGTATCAGCTTTCAACATTCTTAGATTCATTTTATGTTCTCATAAAATAGATCTACTTTCATTTCTTAATTATAGGATTTTCCTCCTGCCTAGTTTTTCTATAACAATACTTCCTATTCCCTTAGAACATTCTTTAGGATACATTGAACACTTAGAATGATAAAGATCACCCTATAGTGCACATATAGTGCCTAACATATCTTAAGTTTGTACGCTCCCCAGTCGATAATTAAAGTATACTTCTAGTATATCTACCTCAAAAAGGTACACATTCCTTGAGTTCACTAGTACTATTATTCATGAGAGTAATTAATATGTGCATCATATGTGACCGTTTTTCAGTGTTCTTGACTAGTTGTTTGAGAATTAACTGTGAGAGTTGTAATTTCTTGATCAGATCTTGGTGTGAACTAAATTTCACACTAACCGCACGGTTCTGACACTGTAGTGGCACATCCTTTACAATATTCTGCTTCTTTACTTTCTGCTCCTATAGCAATTAGGTCACCACTTGTTCTTTAATTGCTTCACCCACTTTTGGATGTCCTTAGTACTTCGTATTTACTAAGGAAACAAGTTCCTTTCCTGTTGACTGTACTTTTCTCCATACTCTCTTCCTGGGAATTGTGGAGTCACTTATCTACAAAATTGGTTCGAGTCAGGCCTCGCCTAACTGTACTTTGTTTCCAAAACTTGCTTAACTTAGGTTGTGCCCAACACATGCAAAATTACTAAATGATTGGTACGTTGATACCGAGTTAAAAATTATATGTTGAATGGATGGATATGATAACAAGTGCATCATACATAGAAATGATTTGCATTATTGTTCATTAGTAATTAAATGTATATACATGTCAATGATTGCACAATATTCTCGATCGTGTGTTTGGATACTAACCTAAAGGTTAAAAGAGCTAAGTGGTAGCTAGATCCTATGAGGTGAGAGTACCTATGGGACATGGATTCCAAAAGATAAATGGTATGCAAGCGATGCATTATTGTTTAGCATGACTATTGTATTATTATCATGATGTATGGGTAGGTGTGCGGTTTCAGGAAACTCAACCCCCAAAATTGGTTATTCGATGATAAAACATGAGTACAACAGTCGCAAAGCAGTAACTATGTCTATGTAGAGATAGTCCCTTGTTCCATAGGAGGGGTGGAGGCATTACACACCATTTATCCTCCAAAACCTGGAGTCATGGGATGGTCGCACTACGACGCACTCCCTAAGGTGTGTGATGATGACTAGTGGGTTCTTGCTGGGGAAGCGTGGTCAATGTAGTCGACACTTCTGCTTACGGGTTCTGACTGGATGTATGCCATGTAGTGGACACTCCAGGGTAGTCCAACAGAGGAAGGATAGGATGTGAAAGTTAGTTGTGAATTAGGTATAAGGAAGTAGGTAGATAGGTATGTCATGGAACTTAAAAGGGAAACATAATTTAAAGTGTGTGTACTGAAAAAATTTGCTTGATTCTTGTGTCATAATTCAATATGTCATGCTTGTTTCATGTATTATTATGAATTGAGATAGTCCTTGCAATTCATATCTCAGTATGGGTTGATAGATAGTAATTTATGTAATTATGTGGTATGTTTGTTTTAGGAATATTAGTGTACCTACATGAGGTGTTTCAATCATAGCTATGCTTACATAACTCCTCTATATATGATTGTATTAGTTATATACTATACTATCATAGTTGGGCTTGAATGCATTGTGATTGTGAACAAATACATAAGAATTAGTTAGGGATTAGTTATTACATATTTAATGAACGGTTAATTAATTGTGATCAGGGTTACTTATGAATTATGGTCAATGAAGTTCAATAAATGTTAATGATGATAATATTGTTAATAAGATTTTATTAACTTAATGGTTGAATGAAGTACTTGGTTACTGGATGTTAAATAAGTGTTAATGGTATTAATTAGTTCAATTGCTTGGTTTAGAAATGACAATGGTGTAAATATTATTAATTAGATTATTATTGACTTGATTAATAAATTGTAATTAGTTTTTAATTATAACTGAAGGGTAATTAGTACTGTACGGGTGTGATAATCATTAGGTAAATGATTAGTGGTACTATTAATTAATTAATGAAAAATTATTAATTAATTATAATTATTAAATCAAATTATGATTATAACGAATATTTGGATATTGAATTACTAATAATAATAATAATAATATTATAGTGATGAATTATGTTGGATGATTATAATGATTAATTAATGAATATTATGTTGATTAATTAATAATAATTGTATAATGCAAGTGTGATAAATTATATTGTTGAAATGTAATTATGTCAGGATTGACGTAGATAATTACGGTGGTCATTATTTAAGGATTTTTAAATTTTATTGTGAACTGTGTCCATAATTGTTTAATGAAGTAAAATGTAAAGAATCCACTTTATGGATTGCAATTGAATATGATACTGGTGGGGTAATAAATCATTATGAACAGGGTGTTGGTAATTAAATGGAAATATAAGGGTAGTAAATTATACGAAGGGGGGAAAGAGTCGGTAGGAAAGGAGATAAGGAGGGGATGGAATTTCTGAAGAGGGGATGTTTTGAGCAGCAAGGAAGTTTAGCTGAGGAGGCTACATTTTAAAGGGGAGAAATATTCACACTGGTTGGACTGTACTATACTTAGGTTTTGGGCTCGGGGGTCCAAGAATCAATTCTTAGAGCTGGATGGTCGGTGAGACTATCCTATTTGGAAGACTCGCAAATCAATTTTGGGCAGTTGAATTTCTCAAACGTTGTCTATCCTATAGGTATTTCATTGCTTCTATTTAAACTAATGGTTGAAAGGGGGAAACTCCGATATTAAATTGATTCAATGAATAGTATATTGATAAACTTGATATGCACATGTATTGTAATTTGATCCATACTTACACTTACCATATATCATTATTGTTTTCTACCTTCTTAGTGAAATATATTAACTTACATTAACTTAAAAGTGAACACAGACAAACAAAACTATCAACAAGTAGATTTATAGCTAATTAAAATGATATATTTATATTAATTGTATTGATTAAACCGGGGACCAAGGAAGGTCTGTACATCCATGTAACAATAAAATAATAAATTATTATTAATATTAAATTATTATTAATTAAAGACTATTTAAGTCAATAGTCATGCCCTTTTGCGAAAAGTTGCATGACGGGCTTATATAAATCCCAAACCTATGTAACTATTAATCATCTATCATACATTCATTTTTACATTACTACTTAGCCATTCATGGCTTTCTTATGTTACTTGTATTGGTTATTAACTTAGTAAGGAACTCTTGTTCCTTCAGTGGTATCAGAGCCCCTTCTTGGGCAATTCTAGCCATTGGCTATTATTGAAAGTTCCTCCTGTCAATTGGTTTTTGACCATAGAGTGGACCTTGGCCAAAATCCATTCTCCAACTCCAAAAAAGTAAAAAAACAAAAGAGAAAAAAGAAAAAGACAAAAGTAAAAAAAAAAATTAAGAAAAGAAAAGAAACAAGAAAAGTAAAGAAAAAGAAAAGAAGATAGTGAAAAAAAAGTAAAAATAAAAAAGGATAAAAAAGAAGAAGAAGAGAAAATAAGTAAGAACAAGAAGTAAAACAACATTCATGAAACTGCACATGGTTTTGTGAGCCCTTGGTTTTATACACCGTTCCTTGGTTTTATCAAACCAATTCTTACTTTTATATAATATTATAATAATATTAGTATTATTATATAATATTTTAATTTTATTAGAAAATTATTACTCCACCTTTATAATTAAAGTCTTTAAATATAATACTTATTATTTTTAGTCAAACAAAAAGTACAATATTATTATTATTATTATTTATAATAATATATATTGTATTGTTTCAAAACTCTATACCTCTTCTATTCACAAAAAGTTATAATATTTATGATTGTTGTTAGTAATAATTAATATTATTAAATAATTGTAATTAATTACAATTATTTTATAAAAAGGGGAAGGAAGCCAAAAATCAAGGAAAATCGGCAATCATTGAAGAGTCAAACATCAAAGGAAGACATAGTATCATCGGAAGTCAAGACCATTCACCTTTGAACGAGTCAAAAAAAAAAAATCAAAGTCTCAGAAGATATTAAAGTAGTCACTGATGCCAATTGTGGAAGAATTATGGAAGACATATATAAATTCAAATTTTGGACTAAGTGTCCTTATTGTGAAATGGAATTCCAATATCCGAGAGCCTTTAAAAATTATGATCGACCCTGTCCAATATGTGATAAACGTTTTATTATAAGGGACGATCCAGGTCACTCACAATCTCAATCACAGTTACGAACAGTTTCGGCCCAGCTAGAAAAGTGTGAACTAGCTAATAGTGTTCTACAACTCTAGCTCAACAATCAGGAACAAATTAATGGTTTTCAAAAAGAATAGATTATTACCTCAGAATTGCGAATTCTATCATTGGAAGACAGTAGAGAAAACCTCACAAAAAAAACTATCAGATAAGGACGAAAAAATTTCATATCTGGAAGGTATAATTCAAAAACTTGAAGACCAAATAAAAAAACCAAACAAATTCGAAGAATATCCGTATGGAAATAGTGTCCACTTAAAAGAGGAAATTAGTTGTCTTAACACAATCGTCATGGACAAATAAGACAAATTGGAGAAAGTACATGAAAGTTAAAAAATCAGGAAACAGAGTTACGTCATTATCAACAACAAAAAGAAAAACTCCAGTGATAGTATGACGACAGCAAAAAGACACATAAGTTGGAACTGACAAAGTCAACAAGGTGTTATCAAGCAATACCAAAGAAATTTTTCGACTACGAAATCATAACAAAACAATGATTACAAAGATCAAAAAATTGAAAAACAGTAACAAGAGGGAACACTCCGGTGAAGACCTCGAAGGAAGAACACTGGAAAAGCAAGAAGAAAACCAATTTCTAAATAATCGTAATCAGGAATCAGATAATCAAATAAAGAAGTTAGAAATTGACAAAAAGTCGCAAGATGAAAGAATAAAAAAGATTCAGAATCATAACAATTTACTGGAGAACCAGGAAGCGCAAATCCATGAAGATGCATCCAAAAGTCAAGTCGGGAAAGTGAAGGAAGTCTTCACTACAGTTCAAAAGAAAGAAAAACAAACAACACATACGCCTTACATACATCCCAATTATAATCATCATTTTGACCAACGACAAGGTCAAAATGAGCATTCACAAAAGAGTTATGTTGATCGGCAAACAATTTGACACACTAAGCAACCATTGAGATGACCCATTCCCCAAAACGATCTTAGATGCCCAATCAATATAGATTTGGGATGGACCACAGCAGATACGATGCGACAGTTCTCCTGGGGAATCCGTAACTCATATCGTCTTATTTCATGAAGTGTCGCAAAGGATTCCAGAGATGATAGTTCAAACAAAATCAAACATTACTGTCAATGAAGCTTTGAGGACAAATCTTCCCTTAAGGGGAAGGCAATGTAACAATAAAATAATAAATTAATATTAATATTAATTTATTATTAATTAAAGACTATTTAAGTCAATAGTCACGCCCTTTTACGAAAAGGTGCATGAAGGGCTTATATAAAGCCCAAACCTATGTAACTATTAATCATCTATCATACATTCATTTTTACATTACTACTCAGCCATTTATGGATTTCTTATGTTACTTGTACTGGTTATTTACTTAGTTAGGAACTCTTGTTCCTTCAGTGGTATCAGAGCCCCTTCTTGGGCAATTCTAGCCATTGGCTATTGTTTGGAGTTTCTCTCGTCAATTGGTTTTTGACCATAGGGTGGCCCTTGGCCAAAATCCATTGTCCAACTCCAAAAAAGTAAAAAACAAAAGAGAAGAAAGAAAAAGACAAAAGTAAAAAAATAAAAATAAAAATAAAAAGAAGAAAATAAAAGAAACAAGAAAATAAAAAGAAAAAGAAAAGAAGATAGTGAAAAGAAGAAGTAAAAATAAAAAAGAAGAAGAAGAACAGCAAATAAGTAAGAACAAGAAGTAAAATAACATTCATGAAACTACACATGGTTTTATGACAGTCCACATGGTTTTGTGAGCCCTTGGTTTTATCAAACCAACTCTTAGTTTTATATATTATTATAATAATATTAGTATTATTATATAATGTTTTAATTTGATTAGAAACTTATTACTCCATCTTTATAATTAAAGTATTTAAATATAATACTTATTATTTTTAGTCAAACGAAAAGTACAATATTATTATTATTATTTATAATAATATATATTGTATTGTTTCAAAACTCTATACCCCTTCTATTCACAAAAAATTATAATATTTATTATTATTGTTAGTAATAATTAATATTATTAAATAATTGTAATTAATTACAATCATTTTATAAAAAGGGGAAGGAATCCAAAAATCAAGGAAAATCGGCAATCATCGAAGACTCAAACATCAAAGGAAAACCATGTATCATCGGAAGTTGAGACCATTCCCTTCGAATGAGTCAAAAAACAAAACAAAAATCAAAGTCTCAGAAGATATTAAAGTAGTCACTTATGCCAATTGTGGAAGAATTATGGAAGACATATATAAATTCAATTTTTTTACTAAGTGTCCTTATTGTGAAATGGAATTCCAATATCCGAGAACCTTTAAAAATTATGATCGACCTTGTCCAATATGTGATAAACATTTTATTATGAAGGACGATCCAGGTCATTCACAATCGCAATCACAGTTACGAACAGTTTCGGCCCAGCTAGAAAAGTGTGAGCTAGATAATAGTGTTCTACAACTCCAGTTCAATAATCAAGAACAAATTAATGGTTTTCAAAAAGAACAGATTATTACCTTAGAATTACAAATTTGATCATTGGAAGACAGTAGAGAAAACCTCACAAAACAATTATCAGATAAGAATGAAAAAATTTCACATCTTGAAGGTGTCTTTCAAAAACTTGAAGACCAAATAAAAAAACCAAACAAAGTCGAAGAATATCCGTATGGAAATAGTGTCGACTTAAAAGAGGAAATTAGTTGTCTGATGTCACGTACCCACCCATTTATCCAATGCAAGGAAGGGAACATGATGCCGAATTTAGGGATTTCACATGATCTCAGCCCATTAGTTAGATTCATATAAATAAAAATGCGAAAGTGCAGATGTAAAACAAATCAACTATGCACAGCGGAATTAAAACAACATCCACACCCGCTTCATGCTCATCTAGCATATCAAAATAATCATTAATTAAACATTGCAGAAGTAAATACATAGACTTAAAAACACTTATCTTCATTATGCAACTGCCCCAAGCAACTAACTATGTTGTTGCAACGTTCCACCCAACCATTGGCTCTTCGACAGCTTATATTGAGTCCGTCCGAATGCCACCCCCGAGCTGGGCATGATTCTCACAAGGAAATGGAACATTCCAGCTCACACGCAGTCCATTAACCATTTCATCTCATCCAAGCCAGTTCAACTGGGTTTATCAGGCTACACTTGAACAATGGATGCTTATTGTCAAGCTCAAGCCAGAACAATGGATTACCCATTACCCATACCCCAACATACTCTTTCTTCTCACAGCAAAACGATCATTGATACGGTTACATCTTTACAACAGAGGTGTTCACAAAACAGGGTCCACATTGGCTCTCCCAACTCGTGGTTCACCCAAGCGAACTGTGGAATTTCGATTTCAACCCTAGGGAGAAAAATCGATTTCTCTCCACTGATTAGGATCCTTTCCAATGGCCTAAACGACCTCCACGAAGACTCACAAACATTTTGTTTTCTTTCCCACTGGTAATCAATACAAAAACGCCCCTTCCCAAGTAAAAAGATGAAGGGAAAACCAGAAAACCATGGAGGAAAACGCCCAGGCAGCTAGAGCTGCGTGAGGGAGCAAGACTGATGGTTGCATCCTAGCTTAGAGAGCAATTTCGTGGCTCTATTCTTGCCCAAGGAGACCAACATGATTTTCCATGAAGGGTGGCTTGCCCATACCCGAATTTGGACAGCCATGCCTCTCCATTCCCAAGGCATTAACTACCTCAACCAACTCTTGGGAGAAATCAATGGTTGGGTACAAAAGTCAACATGGGTAGTTGAGGGTTTGATGGGTTCTCTCACTGACATTTGTCTTGACTCTAGTGGCTCAAGAGTTTGAATCTTTTCCCTCCCAATTCCTTGTGAAATCATGCCCCCATATCTTTGTTGCATTGCATAGCTAGTTGTGGGTATTTTTATTAAAATGCATATTACATGATATTTGAATTTCCAATGTGCATGGCTAGCACGCAAAATCATATTCATCACTAAATCGATGGCGGGGCCTTGGCCTTGAGCTCCTCACCATGATTTTATAACAATAATACATCATTTATAATGTTAATGCCATGGGGTCAAACTGGGGACATTACATCTTAACAAAATCGTCATGGACAAAAAAAACAAATTGGCGCGAGTACATGAAAAGTTAAAAAATCAGGAAACAGAGTTACATCATCATCAATAACAAAAATAAAATCTCCAGCGGTAGTATGACGACAGTAAGAAGACACATAAGTTGGAACTAACAAAAGTCAACAAGGTGTTATCAGGCAATACCAAAGAAATTTTTCGATTATGAAATCATAACAAAAAAATGATTATAAAGATAAGAAAATTGAAAAATAGTAACAAGAGGGAACACTCCGGTCAAGACCTCAAAGGAAGAATACTGGAAAAGCAAGAAGAAAACCAGTGTCTAAATAATCGTAATCAGGAATCAGATAATCAAATCAAGAAGTTAGAAATTGACAAAAAGTCACAAGATGAAAGAGTAAAAAAGATTCAGAATCATAACAATTTACTAGAGAACCAGGAAGCGCAAATCCAGGAGGATGCATCCAAAATTCAAGTCGAGGAAGTGAAGGCAGTCTTCACTGCAATTCAAAAGAAAGAAAAACAAACAACACATATGCCTTACATACATCCCAATTATAATCGTCATTTTGATTAACGACAAGGTCAAAATGAGCATTCACAAAAGAGTTATGTTGACAGGAAAACAATTCGACATATTAAGCAACCATTGAGACGACCCATTCCCCAAAAAGATATCAGAGGTCCAATCAAAATAGATTTGGGATGGACCACAACAGATACGATGCAACAATTCTTTTGGGGAATCCGTAACTCATATCGTCTTATTTCATCAAGTGTCGCAAAGGATTCCAGAGATGACAGTTCAAACAAAATCAGACATTATTGTCAATTAAGCTTTGAGGACAAAGCTTCCCTTAAGGGGAAGGAAATGCAACAATAAAATAATAATTTATTATTAATATTAAATACAATTTAAGTCAATGGTCATGCCCTTTTACGAAAAGGTGCATGACGGGCTTATATAAAGCCCAAACCTATGTAACTATTAATCATCTATCATAAATTCCTTTTTACATTACTACTTAGCAATTTATGTCTTTCTTATGTTAGTTGTACTGGTTATTTACTTAGTAAGGAACTCTTGTTCCTTCAATCCAAGGGGTCCTACAAAAACCAAGGATCAGAAAACACTCCAAAATATCCACCCAAAACCTCCCAAATAGTCTTGAAAGTGAAAAAGTCACCTACAGGAGAGACACATCGGTGAACAACAGGAATAGTAGGGTGTAAAACACAGGTGAGGAGACCATCACCAACATGTATGAGGAAAACACGCACCTATAAGTGTTGTCACCTGCTCCTGGGTACTAAAATTGTCTAAAAAATCAAATCCAACTCTCAAATTGACAATGGAAGGGTCTATTAATGTACAAAATTATTCCTAACTTGAAATTAGACTCAAACATTCAATGTAACTGGAAAAATAACCTTGGATACCCCAAAGCATATATGCTTCTCCCTAGCTGAGTTTCCAATTTTGTTGTTAGGAAAACATTCCTATGGATGGGGTGAGGCCACCAACATACTAGGGTTGGAAAGAACATATGTTTAGAGTTCTGCAATAATCAAAATAAACAAGAGTTTTGAGTTAAGAATACATGCACCTTACTACTGAAGGTTAATCCTAGTTTTCTTCTTGATCTTTCCTCTTGATCTCCAATCCAAAAACTTGCAAAACCACGTGACAGACCTTCCTCAAACAAATTTAACTACAAATAAATATTTGTCATTCAAAATAACATAAACTACTAACCTAATAAACATCAATTATGCAACAAAATCCATTGTTTGGGAAGGGAAGAATCTCTATCATGTCATTAATGAATGGAGCAAGCACATAATGTTACCTTCCTTAAATCAAGGCATCTCATGAAACCTTCAATTCTGGATCTCTTGCTTCTCTCTTCCAAGGATTCCAAACTCTAATCAAATGTACTAGGGTTTAGGAGTAGCTAAGGAACAAGTGATGGGGATGGGAGTCATAATTTCTCTAGAATAACATTACATGGGATAAGTGTGCCATTTATGGCCCCTCTCCCTCTCTTTTATAGTGAAATAAGAAGATAGGTTCGAGGTGGGAGCCGTTAAAATTGAGGAGACAGTTCTAAAACCACTCAAACCACCCATTTTTTGAGATTTTTTATATTTTTTGGATTTTATTGAGGCACACATTGGTGGGATATGTATCAGGATGCACACCACACGTTGGTGCGACATGTGCAACTTGCACGTGGGAAAACAAATGGGGTAAAACTACCATTTTTAGGGTTTTTCAAGAGGTGTTTTGATCTCCAAATGTGTTCATAACATCCCTAACTATTGAATGAAATATGAATACGTTAATTCCATCCTATTGATATCCCAAATATGGCTCTTCCATCCACAATTTCCTTTTGTGTGACCCACATCAGTCTCATGAAGTTTCGTCACGAAGTGTCGCCATGAGAGCACAAGATGCAAGTGTCATCATAGACATGCAAGTGTCTTCATAGACAAAGAAGTGCCAAATTTGGTTATAATAACTAAAATGATTGATTTACCATGTTTTGAATATTACTTAGGGTATATATTTTGGTTTCCTAACTTACTAAGTTTAGTAGTTAACTATTAGAGTTTGTACTTTTGATAGTTCGCCAGTTATCAACGGAAGCCATTTTATTATCCATAGTTCTGGGATTCTGGTAGTCAAAATTGCAACATCATTTCCAAAAATATGGATCCAATAAGTGGAAATATAAAACATGGGTTTTGTGTCGAATAGGGTCATTTAGGTGATTGTTATGGAAAATCCCCAAAAAATTGCAAAATAATGGGTGTATGCTTGAGATTTCCAAAACTGGTCATTATGGAAATTTCTAGAACTTCCAGTAACCATGTGTTTTGACCAATTTGTGGCTCAGATACATCAATTTGGAAATGGGATATCATGGAATATGCTTTGAATATCCTCTTAAAACCACCTTAGATTGAATCAAATATTTTATGATGAACATATCCACATATTTGTGGATCTATGATTTGTTGGTTGTAGATCCACATATTTAGGATCTGATCTTATCTTGATATAACCTCTTTCCATTTTATGATTATTGATCTATATGTATAAATATGAGAGCATTTCATTCACCTAGAAAGTTAGAATAAGTTAGAGGTTGGAGGGTTAAGAGTGAGAGGTTGGAGAGGATAAAGAAGGATCATTGTAATTAATTGTAATTTCTTGAATGTTGGAATAAATAGCTTTTTGTTGAAAATCAAGATTTATATGTTGTATCCTTTCTTGGTACTGTATCCTAAGAGAGGTGGGCCCCCCTCTCTTTGTTTTACACCAGCCAAATATTTTTTTGTTGTTGCAATATTTTATTTCGGTAGTTGTTCATTTCTTTATTCTCTTTCG
Source organism: Larix kaempferi (assembly GCA_027924585.1). Lineage (NCBI taxonomy): Eukaryota > Viridiplantae > Streptophyta > Pinopsida > Pinales > Pinaceae > Larix > Larix kaempferi. The sequence continues at coordinate 612,763 of BSBM01000858.1, read as the reverse complement.
ATTCTTGTAAGTGTGGTTTTGTAATATTCCAACTGATATTTTGTTTTCTTTTGTAGTTCTTTGATGTAGTTTCTTGCTTAGTCGAGGTCTTGTAACTCAATACTATAATAAAATATAAATGCAAGTATTGTTCTATGATCACATGATCATGCATGCAAGTGCATGGGTTTTCCAAAAACCCTAAATAACCCAAGTATTCAGATATGATATAAAATAGGAATAGAAATTATGCATGTATGTACCAATAGCTTGAGCAATTGATGTATATCAATATGAGATAAGCATGCAAGGCATGCATGAATAAAGAACTGAGATGTGAGTTTTTCTCTCTCCAATAATGCACCCTTGTAATTAATGCACCTTCTTCAATCTTTGAATGGAGTGATAAGTGCTATAATGATGGGAGATGGATCCATAAAGTCTGCACTAGGGTTAGAATCCCCCTCTGATCAATATAGAAGATGCATACAGACCATGCATCAAAGATAAGGAATAAAGTGTGAGTCCTCCTTAAGGAAAGTCACCCATGCAAGAGAAGGCGCCATTTTCATAATAGTTTTATTGATAACTTGATTTAGGAGCCGAAAGAGAATCATGTATTCAATAAATAGGATAATGATGATGTTCTCAGAAGGATGGAATTTGGATGCAGACCAAAATATGAATTTATACTGAGATATGAAAATGCATTGGTTTTTCCAAGTCCTCCATGCAGAAAGGGTGAATCATCCTGATCCATAATGTGGCTAGATCCCTGAAGAATGTTGAAGAATACTGTATGATGATAGAATTAATGTTGAATATGTATGATCCAACCATGATAGTGACTAGGGAAGATAGATTTCACTTCCAAAATGCACTTGATGGTTCAGTGATGCTCCCTCAACCCTAATGTTGGCTCTCTGGGCTCTCCAAGTTGAATTCTTAAATCAATAATCAATAAACAGACCTAATCATTTAATTCATCCTTTTTTATAACTTTCACAGTGCATGCCTGAATTATCCGTTGAATTGCATGCATTGCTTTTTGTGTGCATGAAGGCTTAATAAAGATGTTTATGTGCATCCATCATGAAATATGGCCCACATGTAATGCTTGCAAGTAGACCCTAGCTCTCGTGGCCCTATTTTATCTACTGATGATCGAATAACCATGATTAATATCTTCTTTTGATCTAAATGGTATCACTCCTCAGTCAATTCCATGAATGCCTGTCCATGTCCGAACCTATGGGAATTAGATAGGTTAGAGGGATGGTACTTTCTGCTTAAGTAGAAGAGGACATTACAGTCCTCCATGCTCAAAATTGCTTGTCCTCGAGCAACTATAATGCTAGGTGTTGCAGTACATGTTCTTCTTCCCAAGTGGCCTCTTCTATTGGTAATTATTTCCATTGAACCAAGTATTTTTGAATGATCGTGTTCTTTAATTTTCTTTCCTAGACTTCTAGGATTCAATCTGGAACCCAAATCAGTTTCCCCTTGTCATCAAGGGGGGGTAGCTATAATGAAGTAAAAATTTGTTGACCTACTTCTCTCTTATTGTTAGACACATGGAATACATTATGAATCTTGCTTTCTTGTGGTATCTTGTGCTCATATGATACCTCTCCCACTTTCCGGATTATCTTGTAAGGACCATAAAATCAAGGCTTAATTTTCTCTCCTAATTTATTTTAAAGGTATGATTGTCTATAAGGCTGTAGACATAGGTATACCAAATCACCTACCTGAAAACTACGCTTAATCCTATGTCTATTTGCATATATCTTTTGTTGATTTTGGGCATCATGTATGTTTTATTTGAGTATCTTGAGAATATCTTGACTTTATTGAACCCACTCCTTGGATTTACGATCCCTACTGTCACCAAATATCAAGTCCCCAAAAGACAAGGCATCATAACCATGCAATGTTTTAAAAGGAGTCATACCGATGGACATATGGTGTGTAGTATTGCAGTAGTGCTCTTTGAGGTGTAGCCATTTAATCCATGTCCTATGCTGACCTTCTACATAGTTACTCAAGTATCCCTCAATCCACTTGTTAACTATCTCTTTATTTCTATTGCTATGAGGATGATAACTTGAACTCATATCCAAATCAATCTCGACCAACCTGAAAAGATCCGGCCAAAATTCTCCTGTGAACTTGTTGTCATTGTCACTGACAATGGTCTTAGGTAACCCATGCAACATGAATACCTCTCTGGAAAAAAACTATGCTACCTTTGTGGATGAATAGTCAAAAGGAATGATAAATAAATGAAAGAAATTAGTCAATCTGTCAACCACCAGGTACAAACAATCTCTACCATGTACCTTGGGAAACCCTGTAATAAAGTCCATTGAAATACTTTCCCATTTTTGCTCAGAAATGGGTAATGGATGAAGTAGACCTGTTGGATGAGTATGATCTATCTTATTCTATTGGCACACACTACATTATCTCACATGATGCATCACATCATTCTTAAGTCCCTTCCATGAGACCCTCTCTCTAATCTGCCTGTAAGTCTTAAGGAAACCTTGGTGTGCTGCTAAAGGTGAGTCATGAAAAGCCTATAGAATATTTTTCTTAAGTGTTGATTCAACCACCAAGTAGATCATATTATTATAGTATATAATTTCATCTATCACTCTGTACTTGTCATCTTGTACCTGTCCATCCAATATTTCACAAGGAAACTTATCTTTGGAGTATTCGACCAAAAGATGAGATCTCCAATCTGAGGAAATGCTCATAAGAGATCAAGTGGTTGGTCATCTAGAAAGTGCATCTTCTACCACATTTTTTTTCCATTTATGTAATAAATCTCAAAGTCATAATATTGGATCTTACTCAGCCATTTTGTTTGCCTCTCATTCAATTATTTTTGTTCCAAGAAGTATTTTAAGCTGTTATGATATGTCTTAATCTTAAATCTGCCACCCATTAAGTATTGTTTGAACTTTGTTAGAGCATGGAGGGTGGATAACATTTCCTTGTCATATATTGAGTAGTGGTGCTCATAGTACTTAAGTTTTTTTCTCTTGAATGCAATAGGGTGATTATTTTGCATCAATATTGCTCCAATATCCTCTCCTGAAGCATCACATTCTTGTACGACTGCATGTGTAAAATCTAGTAGGGCTAGTACTAGGCATGAATTCATTACTTTCTTCATTTTATCCAATGTATATTGTGTTGTCTCTGACTAACTGAATGCCCCTTTCTTTCTAAGTTTTGTAAGTGGTGTTGTCATCTGTGAGAACTCATTGACATAACTCTTATAGTAGGTGTAAAGGCCCAAAAATATTTTCAACTCTGTCACACTTTTAGGTGTGGGCCAATTCAGTATGGATTTAATATTTTCTAAATGTGCCTGTACCCCATTTTATCCAATTACGTGTCCCAAATATAACATCTCTTACATACCAAACTCACACTTGGACATATTTGCATAGACTTACTGTTCCTTTAGAATTCCAAGTACTTCATCCAGGTGTTTTATGTGATCTTCCCAAGTATTACTTTAAATCAATATATCATCAAAGAATACCAAAAGATACTTACGTAACTGAGCCTTGAATGTGTGATTCATACATGACTGGAAAGTAACCGGTGAATTAGTGAGCCAAAATGGCATCACCAAAAACTCATAATGTCTGTAGTGGCAACAAAAGGCGGTGTTTGGAACATCTTGTTCCATAACTCATATCTGATCATACCCTGACTGGAGGTCAATTTTGGAGAAGTATTTTCCCCCTTGTAGTTCATCCATCAATTCATCAATCCTTGGGATTTGATACCTGTTTTTAATTATTTTCTTGTTAAGTGTCCTGTAATTAATGCACATGCACAAGGTCCCATCCTTCTTTTTCACTAACACCACTAAGGATGTGAATGGACTAGAGCTAGGTTTTATGTAACCCAATTTGAGCAACTCTTTGATCATGTTTTCAATTTTATCTTTATATATTTTGAGGTGTCAATAAGGGGTAGTAATGACTTCATGGGTCCCCTCCTCCAACTCAATAATGTGATCAAATCCCTAATCTAGAGGCCTACCTAATGGAATATCTCTGAATCCTTTTTCATGATTCTTTAATAATGCTTGTATTTCTATTGGATGTTATGTGGCTTTATCTGGCTAAAAGTAACCAAGCACTCTGGTTAATTCCCACTCTATGTCTCCCTTTAAAAACACAACCTCCATCTTGTGTGATGATACTACTCTAGGAGGGTAGGTATTCATACCTCTCAAGACCACTCTCTGTCTGTATGTTCCCTAAAATTCCATCTCCATGGTCTGCTAGTTCGTAGAATAATTTCCAATGGAATAAATCCACTGAACTCCCAACACCACATTCACGTCTGGTACATCAACCACATAAAATGTCTCTATCAATGTATAGTTCCCTAGAGCCACACGCAATTCTAGAATCCGCTGAGTGCACTCCATGCTATGGTTTCCTATTGCGGACACTATAAATCCATCAAATCTCTTAGTATGGATATGGCCTCTCCTTTTTATCCATTCAACATCAATAAATTTGTGGGATTACCCACCATCTATAAAAAATCCAACCCTATTTCCCTATATGACACCACTTATCTGAAGAATGTGGAATCTAGGAACTCCATATAGTGTAGTAATGACACCTCCATGTGTACCCTCAGGAAAATGCTCCTCCTTTTTGTGAGAAATTAAGATCTATCTAAACTAGCTTACCTATCTTAGCAATCAATAACATATCACAGTAAATAAGAACATAAAGAGACAAGGAAAAGAGTCCACCAGATATACATGGTTCACCCAATTTGGCTACGTCCACAGGAAGGTTGTCTTCTATTATCTCCAGAAATATCCTTCAATATTACAATAGATCAACTATAAATAACCCCAATACAATAGCAAAGCTTGAGATCACGAAACCATGTGTCAATACTATCTATGAGCATATACCACTTTATCACTTGTATCTTAGTACTTGTGATGTGACTCCCTTGACCCTATTATATACTAAGAGATCTTGAGGAATTAATCTCACATATTGCATGTGGGATAATATAATTATCCATATTAACATCTCCTTATATAATGATGGATATCAAGAGTATAATTTACCATAAATGTATTACTCTTTTACATAAGATTGTGGATAACGTTCGACATAAGACAAATACATTATTACCTTCCAATGAATATAATTAATATATTCCAACACTCCCCCTTAAAAATGGTTGCGATAAAAGCCCTCAGTAACACTAAGGAAGGAAGGAGTCATTACGTCTCTTCCTTGATGACAACTTCCCTCATCCCAAGTAAATAACGAAGATGCACATACTTCACTGCTGTTAAGGATTTGGTGAATATATCTATTGCCTACTGCTCAGTAGGACAATACTCAAGAGAAAGAATACCATCTATGACGAGACCTCGAATGTGATGAGCATCAAGGTTGAGATGCTTTGTCTTAGAGTGATATACTGAATTATAAGCAAGCTGTATTGCACTCTGATTATCACATTTCAACATAATGGATGATTTCAGAACTAGACCAAGCTCGGTGAGAATATGTCATAACCAAACTGCTTCTTTAGCTGCTTTTTTGGATGCTCTATACTCTACTTCACATGACGATAAAGAAAGAGTATTCACCTTCTTGCTAGACCAATAAATCGGACCTGAACCAAGTTGAAATATATAACTAGCAGTTGACCGTCGATCAAAACTGTTACCTACCTAGTCATAATTTGTATATCCATAAAGTGAAACTATAGTAATTCTCAAATAAAAAACACCATAGTGCAATGTCCCCTGTAAATATCTCAGAATTATCTTTGCTTCTTTCCAATGACTTTCATGAGGTTGCTGCATGAACCATGAAAGCATACTGATGGAAAAAGATAGATCGGGTCTGCTGTGAGTTAAATATATCAAACTTCCCACAAGCTGACGATAAAGAGTTGCATCAACAAGAGGAGTAGTACACTGAACAATTAATTTTACACCAGATACCATATTGAGGAGGCATAGGATAAGGTTTACAATCACTCATATGGAAATGAGATAATAAATATGTATCATATTTCGACTGAGAGAAAAGAATACCATTTGCCATATGCCAAATTTGAAGACCCAAGAAATAGTGCAATTTACCGAGATAAGTCATTTCAAAATGCTTTTGAAGATCACTTTTCATATTTTGAATTTAAACAAGTTGGCTACCAATTATAATAAGATCATCCACATATAACACAATAATGAGGATATGATCAACAAATTTCTTAACATACATATTAGGATTAGATATACAATGCTTCAAACCATTATTCAAGAAATAAGTATCATTTTTTTCATCCCAAGCCCTAGGTGCTTGCTTGATACCATATAAAGACTTGTGTAATTTGCATACCAAATTTGATGATTCAACATTAATAAAAGCAGGAGGTTGTTGCATATAAATGTCTGCATAAGATTACCATTTAAAAAAGCAGTTTTAACATCCATTTGGTGTTTTTCCCACTTATAAAATGAAGCAAGAGATAAGATGGTTCTGATTGTATTCATTTTAGCAACATGAGCAAAATTTTCATTATAATCAATACTTTTAAGTTGATTAAATCCTTTTGCAACTAACCTAGCTTTATATTTTTCAATTTGTCCTTCTGCAGTAAACTTAGTTTTATAAATCCATTTACAACCGACTAAATGTTTTCCTGAAGGAAGAGGAACAAGATACCAAGTCTTGTTATTCATAAGATAATCATACTCAACAGACATAGCTTGTTCCCAATGAGGATTACCCTTAGTTTGAGCATAAGAAGTAGGATCATCTGTGGCCAAAAATTTGGTCATAAGAGAAAATTTAGATCTAGTTCTACAAGTATTGGAAGGGATAACAACCTCACTACCTACATACTCAAGAGTTTTCCTAGCACAAAAAGGAAGTTTAGAAGGAACATAGGTCACTTCAAGGGCTTCGAGACTTTTAGGAAGAACACTTGAAGAAGAGGAGGAACTAAGATCAATGATAGGCACAGTACTGCAAGGAGTAACATATAGAGGAGTAACATGAGACAATGGAATATTTAGGGTAACATGAGGTTCTATAGTCTCAGGTGGAGGAGAGACTTCACTAAATTGAATATCTCTACGAATTATGACACTCTGATTGGAAGGATCAAACAACCTGTAAGATTTGGAATCCTCAACATAACTAATGAATATACACTTGTGAGACTTGGGTTCTAACTTTTTCCATTTTTCATCTAGAATATGAGCCCAACATTCACAACCAAACACCTTAAAGTTACAAATATCTAGTTTTCTACCATTCCTTTTTTCCTCGAGGGTAACATTCTTAACAGCTTTTGTAAGAACTCTATTTAAAATAAAGTTAGCACAACTTATGGCTTCGAGCCAAAATTTCTTGTGTAATCCTTTAGAATAAAGCATGTATCTAGCCATTTCAACTAAAGTTATGTTTTTCCTTTCAACAACACCATTTTGTTGAGGTGTGTAAGGAACAATATTTTTATGTTGAATTCGATGGTTAGATAAAAATACTTCAAATTATTTCATAACAAATTCCCCCCCATTATCAGTTCTTAGAGTCGTAATTCTTTTACCAGATTCAATCTCAACCAAGGATTTGAATACTTGAAATATAGAAAAAGTGTCACTTTTATTTTTCAAAAAATAAACCCATGATTTTCTACTAAAGTTGTCAATAAAAGTAAGAAAATAAACTGCATTAGAGATACAAGGAACTTCAAGAGGACCAAAAATGTCACTATGAATTAATTGGAAAGATTCTTTAGCACTCCAAGCTTTACCTTTATCAAACATTTATCTATGATGTTTACCAAGAACACAACCTTCACAGACACCGTTAGTAGATGAAATATTAGGCAAGCCAAGTACCATGTTAGTTAACATTTTCATCTTACCATAATTCAAATGACCCAATATTTCATGCCATAATTTACTTAGTTCATCAACATGAGAAACATAGGAATAAAAAGGTTTTTTGGTTGAATTAAAACCAACAAATTGATATAAACCAGCGGTATGATAAACAAAACCAGAAGAAACTACTTTGAAATTTTGATTGACATGTTTAAGAACATAGTTATCAAGCCAAGCTTCAAATTTATATCCTTTTTGACATGCACAATAAATAGAAAGTAAGTTGATGGGCATGTGTTCAACATGAAAAACATCTTCCAATTGACCATTAGCAACATTAAAAGTACCAGAACCAATTACAGAAAGTTTTTTACCATGACCTATAGATACTTTCTGAAATGTGTTTTTATTATTGTCATAAGATGTAAATAAAGAAGCATTACCAATCATATGTTTAGAAGCACGAGAATCCATTATCCATTCCAAATTAGAAGAAAAACTACTAAATGAAACAACAGAAGCATGCAAAGCTACTTGTGATTCATCATAACCATTTTTTTTAGCCTTAGATTTTAAACATTTTTCTTTAAAGCAATTCTTTTCAGGATGGTTAGCTTTACTACAATGTTTACAAGAAGGATACACTTTCTTCTTCTTACTATTTTCATGATGTTCATTAGAATCATTACCAAAGTTATTAGTAGGATTTGAAGTGTGTGAATTAGAACCTTTAACATTATTAAAACTTTTCTTATGATTCCTATTATGTGACACAAGATCCTTATTAGGTGAGAGTTGTCCTAAAACAATTAACCCTTCTTGCCCATTTATCAATCCTTTACAAAAATCATCAAAAGTAGGTTTCATGGTATTTGTAGACAATTCAAGATCCCTATTCCTAATTTGGATTAACATATCAAAACAAGATGGCAATTTTTGTTCTACAAGAATTATAAGAGCAGTGTCTATTTTCTTGTAATCTTTACCACAATTATTTAATTTTTCATTTAAAGTTTTCACTTCAGCAAGATATAATTCTACTCTTTCAAAGTTAGTAGGATCTATCTCATAAATATTCTTTTCAAAGTGATAAGCATAACCATCATCAGATTTATCTAATAAAGAAGCAATAATTTTCCATACCTCAACCGGGTTGTCTTCTACATCAATACTTACCTGAAGACTATCTGAAATTGTTTGACCAATGATCCCTCTTGCTTGATCACATTTATCTTCCCAAAGAGCCAAAGCTTGAGCATCAAAAGGTTTTTGCTTTTCACCATTAGCAATCCTCCATATATTCTTACTCCTAAGAACATCAATCATTTTTCTTTTCCATGAAAGATAGTTAGGACCAACAAGTTCAGGAACATAAGCTACTTCTGAAGTCATAATGATATAAATATTGACAAGAAACCCAAATGCTAGAAATGACAAGTGAATAAAAGAAAACCAATACACTTTACCATACCGATATGCAAAAACACAGTAAAAATAGCAAGGAAAATAAACTTTTACTTACAACCCTTTTGAAAAGTTCCAAGAAAAATCACTCACGGATCTGCCAAGCGGAAACTAGCGAATAAAAATTAATACTCACGGGTTCTGCATGGAAAAGGTCGCAATTACTTGTGGGTTTACAATAGAGTTAGTCACGGGTTCATGGGTCTGTAAAGGTGAAAGTCGCAGTTCTGATCGGGTGTTCGCGGGTTTTTGTGCAGTAAAGTTGTGGATATGCCGAAGCACTCACGGGTCTCTACATAAGAGGGTAGTGAGTAGACTGAAGTAAACGCGATTTAGCAATGAGTGAAGTCACGAGTATGTCATAGCATACACTGGTATTCTCACTGGAAGTCACAGTTCTGCAGTATACTCACAGGTTCGTAGTAGGGCAAGTTGCGGTTAACCGCAGGTTCTGCGAAGCAAAACTCGCGAACGCCAAATTTGAGGCCAAAAACAGTGTTGAATCTGTCGAAGATGGAAACCTACACAAAGTATACCACACTTGGACCAAAATTTTTGATATGTTAACTGGAAGATAGATCTCCTTGAGGAGAAAGTCAAAAATCATATAGATCTACAAAAAACATTCAAGAAACCCTTGAAAAAATCCTACAAAAATCTACACAACAAGGTTAGGGTTAGAAAAAAACTGCAGAAATATGGCCAGATCTAAACAGAATCCTAATGGCTACTGGATAGAAAGAAAATCTACAAAATAAACAATGCCCGAATGATACTAGTTATTGATTGAAAGCTATAGAAGGGGCTATATCATAGAAACTAGCTCTAATACCATGTGAGAATTTCAGATCTAGATAAACTATTTTACCTTTCTTAGCAATCAATAACATATCATAGTAAATAAGAAAAGAAAGAGAACAAGGAAAAGAGTACACAAGATATACATGGTTCACCCAATTGGGCTACGTCCATGATAAGGTTTTCTTCTATTATCTCCATAAATCTCCTTCAATCTTACAAGAGAGCAACTATAAATAACCCCAATACAATAACAAAGCTTGATATCACAAAACCATGTGTCAATACTATCTATGAGCATATACCACTTTATTGCTTGTTGTATCTCAGTAATTGTGATGTGACTCCCTTGACCCTATTTTATATCAAGAGATGTGGAGGAATTAATCTCACATTTTGCATGTGGGATAATATAATTCTCCATAATAACATCTCTTTATATAATGATGGATATCAAGAGTATACTTTACCAATGTATTGTTAGTTTTTTTTAGAATTTTCAATTTGATCTAAGATCTTAACTGAGAGAATAACATGTACAGCATATCTACAGCATATCAATCATGGACACAATAATGTAAGCACACAAGAGACACAGAGTTTCACTAGAGAAAACCAAGAAGGTGAAAAACCCGACAACTTGCTCAGAGATAGAAAGAGCAATGATACAACCAAAGTACAAGAGATAGTCTTCTCCTAGTAGTTGATCCTCTTCCTGACATGTACGCCACTTTCCGAGTGATGGAAGAGTCAATAATGAGTGATCAAATAGAGATCTCCCGATCTCTATTTATACTTGTCCTGTCCTGCCCAATAAACAAGTGGGGCCGACTTGTCTAGCTTAGCCTAATAACCCTTGGTTAACTTAATCAGGGCCGACCCCACACATGGTGGTCTAATAACCCATAGGCAAGTTACGACACTTGCGACACTTGTCAATACAAATGACGACGCTTCCATATAGAGGAATAATACATCTCTATAGGAGTACAATATACATAGGTGAAATACATTCCGAAGTTAAATATACATCAACACTCCCTCTTAACTAGGAAGGTATTTCTCGACACAGATCTTCTAGTACAAGTCTTCTTCTCTATATCATCATCAGCGAATCATCACCCTCAAATCATCGTCATCATCACTGTTGCTGCTATCTAAATCAATCTCTGATCTACTCGTCATAGAAAGTTCTACAGAGCCAATCCTTTTTCATACTAGATGTAGTCCCTGTTATACATCCATATTTCACAGTGTCACATCTTCACCATAAAAATAGTTGACGACACTTCCCCTATTGCTTAAAACACCCAGAAGAGAAGTATGATGAATGATCCTTGAAGACAAACCTGACATGTCAGAATAGAACCAAGATACAAGCATATACGATTCTCTAGCAACTTGAAATATGAGTTAGGATCTAAATCTATAATAGATACAAATCATATGATTGAAACAAAATCAACACACATGATTTGGGAAACAAGACAAGTTATGTTTTATTACCAACTTGAAGTCACTTACAATGGTTGCTTGATATCCAAGCCAACTCCCAGCTCCAAGTGCTTTCTCCTCATAATTCCAACTAGCACTCAGCTCTATTTTCGGCACTATGGGCATACCAGACCTCAGTAAAAAGTGTTATTGAGCTCACACCATTTCAACTGGTGTATGGCCTGGAAGCCATTTTACCAATTGAATGTGAAATTCCATCACTTAAGATAGCCATAGAGCTACTTCCCCACACCACTTCCGAAGAGGAACGGTTTCTATACCTAGCCAAGCTAGATGAAACCCGCCAAGACGCCGCTTTAGCCAACGAAGCTCATAAAAAATGCATCAAAGCACAATATGACAAATCTGTTCAACCTCTGGTTTTTAATGAAGGTGACCTTGTACTCACATATGATCAAATGCACGATAAACTTGGAAAAAAAAAAGCTAGAATCTATGTGGTACATCCCCTTTGTTGTAAAACATGTCTTGGAGAAAGGATCCTATGAACTCGATGATTGTGATGGCACACCATTGGCACGGCCCCGCAATGGGTTGTACCTCAAATGCTTCTACGCGTAGGGTTATCCTGCGTGAGATACGTTTTGTACATAATGTACCTAGCTTGTTTTCACTTATCTTTTTTTTGTGTGCACACACAAACCTCATGTATCCATTCTTACCTTGACTTGTGCTTTTATGCACAGATCTATGCCTACTTCGGATTTGCCTATGGTGCGAGCCGACATACCCGGAACCTCACTTCTGCAGCATGGGTAATCTATTCTCCCACTGGCGAGTTGCTATCTTCAGGAGCCAATTGTTTGGGTCCCGCAACCAACAATATCGCAGAGTACCATGCAGTCATCAAACTCTTGACGGAAGTTGCTTCCCTTGGAATTGACTCCCTATCAGTCTTTCTAGACTCCCAACTCGTGGTTTCTCATCTGAATCGTGTTTACATAGTTCACGATCCTATCCTACTTTGCTTATTTCGAAGGGTACGCCTCTTGAAACGATCTTTTAATTTTATTTCATATCAACACATACCAAGAGAATTCAATTGTATAGCTGATTCATTAGCTAATTACATTTTGGATTGGCATCTTG